>LS990923.1:23546377-24146377 GCA_900464855.2 Musa schizocarpa | reverse complement strand
GTCCTCAATAGCTATTTTTGAGACCAATCATGAGTTTGATTAGATAACCTTTCAAACCTGGTTTGGTACTCCTGAATGGTGGAGGTTTGTCGGATCTTTGCTAGTTGTCCGTCAATATTATCGTAATTGGTTGGTTTGAAGCGGATTAGCAGTTCTTCTTTGAATTGTCGCCATGAAAGGACTCCATAAGTATGTTCAAATCAATCAAACCACTGTATAGCATCCCCTTCAAGATATATAGCTGCAATTTTCACCATAGATGCATCTGCGATTTTGTGGTACCGAAAATATCGCTCCGCGCGCGAGATCCAACCAATCGGGTCTCCTTCTTCCCATCTAGGGAAGTCCACTCTCATGCATGGATAGTTGAGATTGATCATAGAGCTTTCCCTCTCTTGGAAGTCATATCTTTGGGCTTGGTGCGATTGGGCAAAGCTCTCTCCTTGATGTGATTTCTTCGGGCTTAGTGGTCGACCCAATCTGAGTTCGGTAAAGAGCATCTGAATCTTATCCTCCATTCGCGCCTCGAAGGCTCCGAATTTAGCATTGAATAACTCCTCCGATGTCATAGTATATGCCATCTAATCTGTGATATCAAGATCTCTCTTTTGTTGTCGGGTTAAAGGCATGTATTGGTTGAGAGAGGTGATGGTCGAAAGGGTTGGTAGATTGGTGGATGTAGGCTACGGTTTAGGCTTGTTTTGTGGCTATTTTGGGTGCAGGTTGAGGGTGTGGTTTGGTAGAGTTTTAGGGCTGTAGATAAAAGTTTTGGATCTGTGGTAGATGGTAGCAAAGGTTTGATAGAAATCAATGAAAGTTGCAGCAAGTATGTGCTGTCTTGTAAGAGTAGAATTGTCGTCGAAGAAACAACGGTTTCTCGACGTAATTCCCACCAAAAACGTGCGAGAATTGAGGAGGGAATTGATAGAAAAATCACAATTTATATGACAGCAAGGATATCTAATTTAATCAAGAAAATTTCGGCAGTATAACAGCAAGGAAATTGGTGCAAGTTGCGATTGCAGAATTCTCGTCGAGAAATTCCAGCAGGTTACGACGAAAATTTGCAGCAATACAAAATCATTTTTAGAGATGAATTTTCTTTATAGATCAATCTTAGATGGAAGCCAAGATGATCTATGAAGTGTATAAGAAATTTCATTCAAAAATGATTGCAAATAGATGGGTTAAGGCAACAATATGCGGCTGAAATTTTCTGCAGCACAGATTTTTAAGTATAGCAGATTAGACGTAAAAGATCAGTGGTTTATATTGAGAATTTTTTATAAAACCAAAGGGAATCTGCTATTAGGAAATGTCAAAGATGTCATAAAAATTTCGTAGAGATTTGGATAGAAAAAACACAGTAGCAAGATCAAACAGACGGTGCTATACGGTTGGAATTCTGCAATGTATCTTTCGTCGTAAAGATGAAAACTTTATGACGAAAAGTATATGCAGCAATATAGGAATAATTTTTTTTTTTTGGATTTTCAAATAAGGATAACTAAATTGTAGCAGCAGTAAGGTAGAAAACCATAACCTGTTGCAATTCACGGGGAGATCAAAGGATGATCCGTGGTGGTGGAGATGACGGTGGAATTTGACAACGATCTCTTAAGCAATTATGGGAATTGCTTTGGCCGGTTGTGGAGGGTTGATGGATGGCTATGGAAGGGCAGCGAGATGCCAAGAACGCTGCTCTGATACCAGCTGATAGAACCCTTGCAGATTCTAAACTTGGGGTTGATCTCTTTAGGGGATCGGCCTCCTTGGAACTCTATAGGGGTTCCTCCCTCCAAGTTGCTGCTCAAAGGCTGCAGAAAAGATTCATCTATTGCTTGTGAAAAGAGGAGGAATACATGGCTATTTATAGGGTTTCTAAACCCTAACTCCTAATAGGACTCCTACTCAAGACTCCTTCTTCTAACCAACTCCTATTAGACTTCTAATCAAGACTCCTATTTCTTTACAACTCCTAATTTATCTCTAAGAAACAATCTCCTAACCCTAGTCGGCCTCTTCACCTCTTTAATAGGGGTTGGCTTAGGTAGGTTTTACATGAATGTCCCTCTCAATTAGGACTCTCCTAGCTAGAGTCCTAACAGAAAGTTATCTCCTTAATATTTATAACTTTTAATGTTGAGAACTTTTGAATGATACCATGTCATGAATGCTTGAAATATGATTGGTATGAATTTTTTTTTTAATTTGAAATGTGACATGATTTTTACCATACTTACGTTGTTGAATTGTTCTCCTTTTTGTTGATGACAAAGGGGAAGAAATAATACCAAAATGTGATAAATTGATGACAAATGTATGCAATGTATTTCATCATAAATACTTGAAATGTTTGCTTGATAAATTTTCTTCATTATGATAACATATCTAGAGCTTAACTTACAATTTTACAAATTGATATCTTGTCATAGAATGATAAATTGCTATGTTTGTCATCCTTCATATTTGAAATATCATACTTGAAAATGAATGTCATGCCTTGACATCATTTTGAGAATATTAGATCATGATAGGAATCATGATATGTGTATTGATAAGTTTAAATGAACTTAACTTATCAATATGTTTCTTCAATTCAAAGGGCTTGAATTCAAGAATGTCTTTTCTCAAGTATGGCATATAGATAGGGGGAGTTAAGGTTAACTCCATCATCAATTGATTGTCATCAACAAAAAGGGGGAGATTGTTGAATCTCGGATTTTGATGATGAAGTCAATTGTAATTTATTTGATATAATCTATATGTTGATAAAAGTATGTAGGATTAACTACGATGGCAGTAAGACATAAAGCCGGCATTGTGCCGGAGTCAAGATCGAGATCACGTTGAGAGTTCGAGAGTTCGTCGGAAGTCCGGACGTTCGTCGGAAGTTCTGCGAGAACCAACTGAGAAGTCTAGAAGCTTGCCATAGAAGCTCGTCGGAACTCGCTAAGAAGATCATCGCAAAGTCCGGGAGCAGGCCGGGAGTCTACCGAAGCATTGCCGAGAGTTCACTGGAAGTACATTGGAAGCTCGTCGGAAGAGCGATTGACACACCGGAACATGAAATGTAGTAATCATGTCTTAATTATCATAGTTAGAGTGTAAATTAAGTTATCATTGGGAGGTAATCCCATTAACTTAATTATGGGCCAATTGGGCCCTAAGTTGGGTTGGGCTGGCCAGATTCTAGGCCCAACCAGGACCTTGAATTCTTGGTTGGCAGTGACACCGCTTGGGAGACTCGATCTCCCAGGAATTTTGGGCGATGGTACCG
This sequence comes from Musa schizocarpa, assembly GCA_900464855.2. Taxonomy (NCBI): domain Eukaryota; kingdom Viridiplantae; phylum Streptophyta; class Magnoliopsida; order Zingiberales; family Musaceae; genus Musa; species Musa schizocarpa. The sequence continues at coordinate 24,143,097 of LS990923.1, read as the reverse complement.
CCCCTTTCAGGCGATGGTACCACCAGCAGTTATTGGTGCTAGCGGTGGTACCACCCTGGTCAGGCGATGGTACCGCCAGAGCTCGGTCTCCGAGCTCTGTCAAGCGATAGTACCGCCCAGTGTCAGGTGTTACGCAGTAGCACCACCCAGTAATGGCGGTGGCACCATCAGGACCCTAGAAATCTGAGATTAGACACTTTTAGGCTCCATTTTTGAAGCCATTGGGGCCTATAAAAACCCCACCCTTTCTTGCATGAAAGGGTACGAAACATATTGTCATAATCTTGAATTTTTGAGCCTTAAAGTGTTGTTGTAAAAGTTAGAGTTCTCCTCCTTCATCTCTTAGCCTTATAACCATCCAAGAAAGAGGAGTGAAACTTGTAAGGGTTGTCTCCTAATCCCGGCAAAAGGAGAAAAGCTGTAAAAGTGGTTGGTCTTCACCTATTGAAAGAAGGCCTCTAGTGGATGCCGATGACCTCATCGAAGGAGGAAGCTGAAAGTGGATGTTGGTCACATTGACCGAACCACTCTAAAACTCGGTTTGTATTTACTTTGAGCAACTTTCTTTTATAGCAAACTGCCTCTCCTCCTTACTATGCTTTAACTACGTCTGCATACACTTTCACGTAAACATCTTCCGAGATTGGCTTTAATCGTACGAAGACTTTACGAAACTGACGCTTTTCATTTGTGCAATTTACATTGCTGCAAATCACCTTAGTCTTCTCTTGCACTTTCACGAAAGTTTTCAAGTTCAAATTCCTTCCGAAACAGATTGAATTGAAACCATTCTCGTTGGAATCGGTTTTAATCAAAAAAAGTTTTTTGAAATAGCGAAAGTTTTCTGCTGCACTAATTCACCACCCCCCCCCCCCACCCCCTCTCCTTAGTGTCGCTCTTGATCCTAACATTCTCTTGCCACCTTTATGTTGGAAGAAGAGGCTGAGCAAGAGAGCAGAATGTCGTACGAATGTCGTACGATAAAAACACTTTCGATGAAAAACCATTTCGAAAAAATTCTTCAATTTAAGATTAAGCGAAGTACAGTTGATGAAAAGCAATAGAGGCAGTTTGCAGTTAAGATAGAGAGCAGAATGTAAATACAAACTATGATTTAGAGTGGTTCAGTCAATCTTGACCTATATCCACTTTTGGCTTCCTCCTCCGATGAGGTCACCAATGTCCACTAGAGGCCTTCCTTCAATAGACGAAGGCCAACCACTTTTTTACAGCTTTACTTCTTTTGACGGGCCTAGGAGACAACCCTTACAGATTTTCACTCCTCTCTTAAATGATCAAAACTTAAATGAAAAGAGGGATAAGAACTTTTGGCCTTTTATAATACTTTTGAGCTCTCAAATTCTCATAATAAGATCAAGATTTCAGTGCCCTTTCATGCAAGAAAGGGTGGGGTTTATATAGGCCCCAACTGGTTCAAATTTGGTGCTAAAAAATGTCATTTCTCGGATTTCCGGGGTCCTGGCGGTACTACTTGCTAGTCATAGGTGCCCAACAAGCCAATCACGTGAGTGATGGCACGTGTGACTTGATACAGAATCCTTTTGCTTATTATATTTTGGCGTATATCACTTTATAACTATTGCATAAATGCATATATTGTGATGTCCTTGGATTTGTGCAATGAGAATCGGATCGTGATGAGATCACGATAATGAGATCGATTCACCTTTAAACACATATCCTAAATAATCCCGGTCATAGGTCACTCGAGAGGGACATCGTGATAACCGGATAGACTGGTGTGCTGTATACCCGTCCATATGATGGATGCAAATGGTCTCATAGCTGCTCGTGTAGGGACACTAGGGATACGATCACAGTGCTCATTGGAGAATGAGTTCACTGATTGATCCGCTTACGGAATCTTTGGATGGTTGATGATGCCTTATTGTCGAGACAAATGATTCCGTAGTCCTAGTGGTGTATCTGGTCCTTAGACTTGAGACACCAAGGATGTCCTGTATGAGTGCTCCACTCTTTGATACCGTGACTTATAGGTTTGGCTGTCCCAGATCTAGTACAAACCGTCATTGGGAGTGGTAGTCGACCTTACGAGGGCTATTGAGTGTCGATAGAGGATCATCCACTCTCGGCGTCATGAGAGGAATATCCCATGTGTTCTTGCTCGCACAAATCCCCGCCGAGGTCATTCGGGTTGAGAGAGAAAGAGTTCTCCGAGAGAATCCGGATTAGAGCGAGACTTCGAGTAGAAACCGTATGGGTCCGACAACACCATGCTTTCGATATCGATCTCCGGGATATTAGATGGATGAGGGACTATAGGTACATGGTAACGAGGACGATAGGTCCAATGGATTGGATTCCCCAGATCGTCTGGGGACTACGGGCGTAGTGGCCTAGTACATCCGTGAAGTCGATGAGTCGAGTGAATTATTACAGAGATAATAATTCACCGAAGTTAGAAGGAGTTCGACAGGTATGACTCACGGCCAGCTCGATATTAGGCCTAGAGGGTCACACACATATGGTAGGCATTGCGATGAGTAGAGGTTCGGATATGAGATATCCGGCCAGAGCCCTTGTCTTATTGGATGCATCCAATACCCACTAGGGAAGGACCCATTAGGGTTTGACATGGGATCTCTATAAATAGGAGGGATTCACGCCCTCATAGGCTAGAGTCTTTGCTTGCCTTTCCTATTCTCCTCCCCTCTCCACCTTAGAGGCACGGAGTTTTGAGGAGAGTCATCGCCAACCCCACTTGTGTGGATCACCGCTAGAAAGGAGGACGCTTGACCACCTTCACCCTCTCCTAAGGATCTCTGCAAGGAAACAGGGGATATCGATCTCCCTAGGTAACACAATCTCTATACGCAATTTTGTGTTTTTTGGATTTTTTGCACACCAATCTTCGCATACGACGGCGAACATCTTTTTTTGGAATCGGGGATTTTGTTTTCTTGTTCTTCCATTTCGCGATATGATGTCGCCCCCAATAATTTCCCAACGGTGGTATCAAAGCCGGGGTTGTTCGTGCGAATGATTGGTTTTGAACCTGCGTGTGTTGTGTTTAGGAAGAATATTGATGTCAAAATCGTTGACGAAAAAGCGAAAAAGCAGCAACAGGTTGCTGCCCCTCGATTTGCATCGTCGTGGCCCTTAAGGGGCTTGGTTCGCAAAGACCGGCCGTGCGGCCTGCTTCCGCTTGCTTCTTTGCCCGGTGGCAGCCCACGGCGAGGCCATGAGGGCAGGCGCTTCTGCCGCCAAGAAGGAAGCGCCGCCGCCCATGCATGGGCGGCGCCGCCGCCGGAAAGGAAGCGGCGCTTATATCGCAGGCGGCGGCGCGCTGCCCTTTGCCGCCGTTGCTCCCAGGGCGAAACCCCCCACGGGGGCGGCTGGCGGGACAACACTGCCTATGGAGGCAACGGCAGGCCCGGCGAGGGGCCACCCACCAGCGGATCGCCGCCCGCCAATGTGCAGTCTGCTCTGGCGAGGGCGCGTGCCCTCGCCCCGCCCGATTGGCACCGCCAAAATGGAGGTGGCGGCGGCAGCAAATAATGAAGCAGAGAGGAATTAGGGTTTTGGGCAAAAGGACAGTTTTACCCTTGTGAATTTGAGAAATTCTAATTTCTGTCTTTTGTCCAAATTACGAAAATACCCTTAGGAATTGAGAAATTCCCTACATGTCCCTAATTTCAGAAAAATATTAATTAATTAAAAGGTTTAGTTGATTATTATTTTTATTATTATCTAGTAGTCCTACATGATGATGATTATTTATACATGTGATGTATGATGTGTGACGGATGATCATGGACCGTGTGATGTGTGTACTTGTGATTATTATTATTGAGGTCTCTACTTAACCTCTATTATATTTCTCGTTTATTGTCGGGGCCTGCGTGCCTATGATTAAGTTGTAATCACATGAGGAGGCGGCGGGAGCGCGTGGATGCGATAGCGGGACCCACGAGACGGACGGATTTATCGTGATGCATGGAGATGTATCAAGATGTCGACAGGCACCGACGAGGACGAGATGGACAATCACAAGGGCATGGAGATGCACCGTTGCACACATAGATCTTGATGTGAGTGATTAGGCCCATTGCCCAGCCCTCATATTAGGTTGTGGTCCATGATCATCCGATGTGATTGCTTATACATATGCTAGATATGTATATATATTTGCATCGCGATGTAGATATATATTAAATATGTATATGTGTGACATGTCATATTAGGAGACCAAATTATAAAAACATCTCTCGATAATATTAAAATTCGGTAAACGTGAGGCAATTAGATTGACCCACGTGGCCTTCCATCGTTATGAGTAGGAACCGATTCTCGGTGTAGGTTGAGTTGGTCGAGTCCCCCTCGACTCACCTATATCGCGATTCGCTATCTTGCTTATGACATAGAGATGTCACCGGTGACCTGAGGACATGGTATGCTTGGTCGAGTCCCTCGAGGGTATATCATCAAATCAAACTCATCTTGTAACGAAGGTGTTGACTTAACCGAGCATCAATGTTGGTCGAGTCCCTCGAGGCCATGGTGATTCGGAGGCCGAATAGGACGGGAATCACAAGGAGTTGTGATCGGCAAGAGTTGCCTACCTTTTAGGCTTAGTGTGATTGGTCGAGTCCCCGAGGTTACACTAAGACGCTGATTGATCCCGATCCCCACTATAAGTCTGTTTGAGACTTCCGTTTCATGTCTTTGAGGGTGTTGCGTGACTCGTTAGTAAAATAGTGGGAGCATATTAAGATAGAAGTCCATATCTTGATAGTTTATTTCTTGCAAAAAAATCTGCATGTTATTCATTTCTCTTACATCTTTATTTTCAAAAAAAAATGTCGCTTTTAAATCCCTTTACGGGCATACTTGATGTCAACCGCCTTATCGGTCCAAATTATACCTGATTGGCTCCGTAACTTGAGAATTGTTCTCACAGCCGAGAAAAAATCGTGTATGCCCTTGATACATGGACGCCTACGCCCGAAAAAAGGCAAGCGAGGATGAGATCGCCGCTACGTGAAGTACATTGATGACTCCACTCTTGCTTGCTATATATGTTGGGCTCTATGACTCCAGAGTTACTGAGAGACAACATGAAAAAAAAATGGATCCGATCCATTCTCCTACATGTCCGAAAATTGTTTGAGGAACAGGGAAGGACTCAACGATATGAGATATCTAAGAGCCTTTTCCGCTAGGGATGACCGAGGGACACCGTTCCGAACCATGTCCCAAAGATGATTGAGTGGATAGAGAAACTCACAGTTTTAGTAATGGTCCTAGAGGATAACTTGTGTGTGGACATTGTGCTTCAGTCCCTACCAGATTCCTTTTCACAGTTCATAATGAATTTTAATATGAACAAGATTGAGGTGACTCTCCCCAGAGCTCCTCAATATGTTGAGGGAGGCAAAGAGTACTATTAAGAAAGAGAAGCCAGTTCTCTACACCGGGTGAGACCGAAAAAAGAAAAGGAAAGCGAAAGGTCCCTAAAGAAGGGAAAAGGCAAGGGCAAACAAGGTAAAGCAAAGGTTGTTAAGAAAGACCCACCAAAGGACAAAGGCCAAGGTGCTTCCACTATGGTAAAGATGGGCATTGGAAGAGAAACGCAAAGAGTACCTTGCAGAAAGGGCTAAACAAAAGCTTGATGAAGCTTGGGTGCACATTCATGATCACTCCATTTGTCGGGACTCTTATGATAACACATGGGTATTGGATACCCAGTAGTGCTTATCATATATGCAATCGTTGTAGGTTCCGCAAGGCCTAGGAGACTACAGAGAGGTGAGATGGACCTCAAGATGGGTAATGGAGCAAAAGTTGTTTGTATTAGTAGTGTTGGCATTGGGTCGCCCTACATCCGCTTAGTGGAGCTTTTATTGCATTAGATGCATGTTATTTTGTTCCTTCTATTATCAAAAACATTATCTCCATTTCATGTTTAATAGTTAGTGGATATAAATTTGTTTTTGAGAACAATGGTTGTTCGATATTATTAGATGATAAGATCTTCACGAAAGGAACATTGCATAATGGTTTATTTATGTTAGACACCACTCCACATATCATGAATGTAAATATGTCCAAAAGGAAACGAGATGAGTTGAACAGTGCATACCTGTGGCATTGTAGGCTAGGTCACATCCATAAAAGAAGGATTCAAAAGTTGTTAAATGATGGATATCTAGATTCATTCGACTATGTGTCATATACAACTTGTGAGCCTTACGTTCGTGGAAAACTGACCAAATCTCCATTTAGTAGAACTGGAGAGAGAGCCAATGAGTTGTTAGAACTCATACATAGTGATGTATGTGGACCCATGTCAACTCATGCCATTGGAGGTTACTCCTACTTCATTACATTTACTGATGATTTCTCAAGGTATAGATATGTGTACTTAATGAAGTACAAGTCTGAGGCCTTTGAGAAATTCAGAGAATATAAGAATGAGGTGGAGAACCAGATTGGAAAGAGTATCAAAACTCTTCGATTAGATCGAGGAGGTGAATACTTAAGTACAGAGTTTACTCAGTTCCTCAAGGACCATGGGATATTATCCCAATGGACACCTCCTTATACACCTGAGCTCAATGGTGTCTCTGAAAGGAGAAATCGTACATTATTAGATATGGTATGGTCCATGATGAGTTTCACCGACCTACCCATCTCATTCCTGGGGATATGCCCTAGAAACCGCAGCTTACCTTCCAAATAGAGTTCCAACTAAGTCGGTAGTATCTACACCATATGAGATATGGAAAGGGAAGAAGCCCGATCTTAAGGTTGTTGAGATCTGGGGCTGCCTGCCAATTTAGAAGACACAACCCCCATAAGTTAGAATCAAGGACCGAAGCGATGCAAATTTGTGGGATACCCCAAGGAAAACTTGTGGGTATTATTTCTATCATCTCAAGGACCAAAAGGTCTTTGTAGCTAAGAGAGCAGTGTTCCTTGAGAAGGAACACATTCTTGACGGAGACAAAGTGGGAGAATGATAGAATTGGAGCGAGGTTGGAGAACCAAGCTCAAGCACCACTCTACAGCCCGAGTCCGTTCTCAAAACCTAATACACAAGCATCAACTTTACGCAGGTCCGATAGAGTATCCCATCCTCCCAGAGATATATGGGACATATTAGAGCAGAGGATGTAGAGGATATTGATCCTCGGACCTACGAGGAGGCTATTATGAGTAGACTCGGAAGTGGAAAGAAGCCATGAATTCTTAGATGGATTCTATGTACTCCAATAAGGTTTGGAACCTAGTTGATGCACCCGAAGGTATTGTACCCATCGGTTGCAAGTGGATCTTTAAGAAAAAGATCGGAGTAGATGGAAAGGTAGAGACCTATAAAGCAAGGCTAGTGGCTAAGAGGTATCGCCAAAGGCAAGGTGTTGACTACGACGAAACTTTCTCACCCAGAAGCAATGCTAAAATCCATCGAATTCTATTGGCTATTGCAGCACACTATGATTATGAGATCCGGCATGGATGTGAAAACTGCATTCCTCAACGGAACCTCGAGGAGGAGGTGTATATGATGCAACCCGAGGGATTCGTGTCCAAGAACTGCCCGATAAAGGTGTGTAGGTTGCTTAGATCCATTTATGGACTAAAGCAAGCTTCCTCAAGTTGGAACATAAGATTTGATGAGGCAATCGATCTTATGACTTCGTAAGAACGAAGATGAGCCTTGTGTATACAGAAAAGGTAAGTGGGAGCGCTATCACCTTTTGGTGTTATATGTGGATGACATCCTCATCATTGGGAATGACATAGGAATGCTATCCACAAAGAAAGGCTTGGTTATCTAGACACTTCTCCATGAAGGACTTAGGGGAAGCATCTTATATCTTGGGGATTAGAATCTATAGAGATAGATCCAAGAGGATGCTTGGCTTGTCCCAGTCCAGTACATAGAAACTATTGTCAAAAGGTTTGGCATGGAAAATTTCAAAAGAGGTCTCATACCGATGAGACATGGGATATCGCTTTCTACGAGTATGTCCTCAAAGACTCCAAAAGAAAGGGCGAACATGGATATGATACCTTATGCCTCAGCAATAGGGTCTATCATGTATGCCATGTTATGTACTAGGCCTGATATAGCGCATGCTCCGGAAAGTGTCACGAAAGCGTGTATCAGCGGATCCGTGCTTGGAGCACCGAAAAGCAAGAAAGTGTATCCTTAAGTACTTGAGAAGGACTAAGGATCTTTTACTAGTATATGGAGGTAATAGCCTTAAGGTTGAAGGCTACACCGACTCAAGTTTTCACCGATGTCGATGATAGCAAGTCAATTCAGGGTATGTGTACACCTTGAATGGAGGAGCAAAGTCTTGGAAGAGTTCCAAAGCAAGATACCACTACTAACTTCGACCACGAGGTAGTACATTGCTGCATCGAGATGCAAAAAAAGAGGGAGTCCAGGTGAAGAAGTTCATCACAGATTTGGGAGTCGATACGAATAGCGACAAGTCGACTTCCTTATATTAAACAACTATGGGGTGATTACTCAAATAAGGGAACCCAGTGTCTCATCGTATGTGTTCGAGGAGGTTCTAGCTTATAAGAGAGATCAGAACTTAGAGGAGATGTAGCAAGGGAAAGAGTTCCATCCGAAGATAATATTGCAGATCCACCGACAAAGCCGTTGTCTCATTTTGTCTTTGAGGCGTCACACCGAAGGGTCCATGGGGATCAGACACATATGTTATTGGCTTTAGGTCAAGTGGGAGATTGCTAGTCATAGGTGCCCAACAAGCCAATCACGTGAGTGATGGCACGTGTGACTGGATACAGAATCCTTTTGCTTATTATATTTTGGCGTATATCACTTTATAACTATTGCATAAATGCATATATATATATATATATATATATATTGTGATGTCCTTGGATTTGTGCAATGAGAATCGGATCGTGATGAGATCACGATAATGAGATTGATTCACCTTTAAACACATATCCTAAATAATCCCGGTCATAGGTTACTCGAGAGAGACATCGTGATAACCTGATAGACCGGGTGTGTCAGTATACCGTCCCATATGATGGATGCAAATGGTCTCATAGTCGCTCGTGTAGGGACACTAGGGATAAGATGATGTGCTCATTGGAGAATGAGTTCATCGATTGATCCGCCACTTTAATGCTGGATGGTTGATGATGCCTTGTTGTCGACATTCCCGTAGTCCTAGTGGTGTATCCGGTCCTTAGACTTGAGACACCAAGGATGTCCCAGATGAGTGCTCCACTCTTTGATACCGAGACTTATAGGTTTTGGTTGTCCCCGCATCTAGTACAAATCATTGGGAGTGGTAGTCGACCTTACGAGGGCTATTGAGTGTCGATAGAGGATCATCCACTCTACCATGAGAGGAATATCCCATGTGTTCTTGCTCGACAAAATCCCCTGCCGTCATCATTCGGGTTGAGAGAGAAAGAGTTCTCCCGAGAATCCGATTAGAGCGAGACTTCGAGTAGAAACCGCATGGGGTCTAACAACACCATGCTCGATATACTCGGCCTCTGGGATATTAGATGGATGAGGGACTATAGGTACATGGTAATCGAGGACGACAGGTCCAATGGATTGGATTCCCCAGATCGTCCTGGGGACTACTGGCGTAGTGGCCTAGTACGTCCGTAGAAGTCGATGAGTCGAAAGAATTATTACAGAGATAATAATTCACTGAAGTTAGAAGGAGTTCTGACAGGTATGACTCACGGCCAGCTCGATATTGGGCCTAGAGGGTCACACACATATGGTAGGCATTGCGATGAGTAGAGGTTCGGATATGAGATATCCGACAGAGCCCTTGTCTTATTGGATGCAGATCCAATACCCACTAGGGAAGGACCCATTAGGGTTTGACATGGAATCTCTATAAATAGGAGGGATTCACAGCCTCATAGGCTAGAGTCTTTGCTTGCCTTTCCTATTCTCCTCTCCCTCTCCACCTCAGAGGCCTGGAGTTTTGAGGAGGGTCATCGCAACCCTACTGTGTGGATCACCGCTAGAGAGGAGGACGCTTGACCTCCTTCACCCTCTCCTAAGGATTTGTAAGGAAACAGGGATATACGATCTCCCTAGGTAACACAATCTCTATATGCAGTTTTGTGTTTTGCGGATTTTTGCACACCAATCTTCGCACGACGACGAACATCTTTTTGGGAATCGGGGATTTTTGTTTTCTTGTTCTTCCGCTGCGCATATGATGTCGCCCCCAATAATTTCCCAACACTACCGCCATAACTAGGAGGTACTTCCGCCTGGCATTGCTCGGAGACCGATCTCAAGCGATACCACCACCTAACAGGGGTGATACCACTGCTGAGCTTCACTCGAAGAACGAGCTCAGGCGGTACCACCGCCTGGCATTCCTGGGAGACTGAGCTCCTAGGTGGTGCCACCGTCAGCCAAGAATTCTTGGTCCAAATGGACTGATCCATTTGGCCCAATTTGGGTCTATCAAGAGCCCAATTGCCCCCAGAATAAGTTAATGGGATCACCTCCTATTACTAACTTAATTTACATGCTAACTACGATATTTAAGATATTAATACTATAACTTTCTCCGGTGTGTCAATCGTTTCTTCCGGCGAGCTTTCGGTGAACTTTCGACGAACATCCAACGAACCCTCGACGATGCTCCGATGGACTTTCGACAAACTCCTGGACTTGCGAGGATCCTCTTGGCGAGTTCCGATGAGCTTCTTTGGCAAGCTTCTGGACTTCTCGGATTGTTCCTGCAGAACCTCCGACGACTGTCCGGACTTCCGACGAACTCTCAAACCCCCAACGTGATCATGGTCTTGACTCTGGCATAACTCCTGCTGCATGTCTTACTTTTATCATAGTTAATCCTACACACTTATCTCAACATATGGATTAGAAAACAAATGACAATTGACTTCATCATCAAAATTCGAGATTCAACATTTTTCAAATTACGTTAGAGAGCAGAAAGAATTGGAGTTCTTGGATCTCATCCAAGGAAATTTAACAATTGCAAAGTATGAATCTAAATTCACCGAGCTCTCCAGATTTGCCACTCATATATTGATGATAAAATTAGAAAAGCAAAAAAATTTGAAAGGGGCCTAAGGCTAGCTATAAGAAGTCAGATATCATTATTAAAACTCCAAGCTTATGCCAATGTGGTCGAAAGGACTTTAATAATTGAAAGAGACTTAAAGGAACTTCAGAAAATCAGGGATAAGAAAGATAAGGAGAAGTTTATTAGCAAAAATAAGAGAGGGAATGAATCTGAAATAAGTTATAAGAGAGTCAAGACATCCCGATTTGAGAAAGAAAAGTCACCACAGAGGACTCAATCATGAGCAAGATGTGGTTTAAATCATGAAACAAGTCAATGTTTTCGGGTAATTGGAGCATGTTTTACTTACGGAAAGTTTGATCATAAAATAAAAGATTACCCTTTGAAGAAGAAAGAGCCACTACCTCCTAGACCATCAATCCATGCTAGAGAATATGCTATCACTAAATAAGAATCCAAAGCTTCTAAACCAATGGTCAAAAGGTACTATTAGTGTTTCTGATAAAACAGAAAATGTTTTGTTTGATCCTAGTTCCAACTTACCTTTAGTTTCATAATATTTTGCTTGTTACTTGGGCAAACAACTTAGGAGCTTGAGGAAGAAATAAAGAAAACTTATCCTCATCTTTTCGTCGAAATGAGGTGTGATAAATTTAGAAGACTAAAATTTTCTTTTAAGGAGGGGAGAGTGTAACATCCCCTATTTTTGAAAATTTTATTGATGCTTGTTTGTAAATATGAGGAGTAGCTAATAATTCTTTTGTATTAAATAATTTTATATTAGAAGTTTATGGCTAGGGACCTAAATGTGAATATTAGAAATTTGATATGATTTATGAAATATACAGATTTAAGGAAAAAAACATTGGTGAACATGTGTCACTAGCTAAACTAAGGTTGGTGCCACCTATGTTTGCTCTAAGGATGACACATAGGCTTCTTTCATGCATGCTTGCCACCTTGCAAGCCTTGTATTAGCTAAACCTAATGCAATTAGAGAAGAAACTAAAGGAAATCTTAACTAAAGGAGGAAAACTTAAGAGCTGCATCCAGCGTGGGTTTGAGAGGAGAAGAAGAAGAAGAAGAAGAAGAAAAGAAGTGTTGCTTGAGGTTTTGCATCAATTTCCCTACATTTGGGAATCAAACTTTTCTAAAGCAAGTATTCTAACCCCATCCCACAGTAATCCTAATCTCTATTTTTATTTTAATTCTATAAAATTTGAAAAGATTTTATTGTAATTTATATTAGTTATAAAGTATTTAATGAAATAAATGCTTGTGGATCTCAAGTGAGGCACTTTCTCTAACCACTTTTCTCTTTTGTAAGTCCTAAGAGACCATAAGAGGTTTCAGGGAGGTTGATCTTTGTGGACTAACACAAAATAATGTCGCACGACTTACAAAAAATCATATAAGTCCATGACATATGGTATCAAAGTGGGACAAGCACTCATAGAAACACTTGGCATGCAAACGTAGGGGACCTAGAGGGGCTGCGTTGAGGGTATTATGAATGAATTGACACTAAGAGGGGTGGGTGAATTAGTGCAATAGTAAAAATCACGGATTCAAATCGTTTCGTTTTGATTAAAACTGATTCGGGAAAGATATTAGACTTCAAAGCATTCGTAAGAGTGTAATGAGCAAGTAAGGATGTTTGCAGTAAGGTAAATTGCATAAAAGAAAAGCAAACTAGATTTTTATAATGGTTTGGTCGTCATGACCTACATCCACTCCACCGATTCCTCTTCCGTTGAGGCCACCGGCATCCACTATCGGTCTTCCTTCAATAGGCAAAGACCAACCACCTTTTACAACTCTTTCTCGTTTTACCGGGTTTAGGAAATAACCGTTACACCCACACTTACTTCTCTCTCAAACTATTCTAACACAGAACTTTGAGAGGAGTTCACACAAGATTGTAGTAGAGTTTCTTTCTTTTTTTACTCTCAATACATGTGTCTCTTAACCAGGGATGAGAGGGGTTTTTATAGGCCTCAAGTTGATTCAAACTTGGAACCTAAAAATATCTCATCCTTTCTCCCCTTAGTCATTGTAAATAAGAAAGAATGAGGAGAATAATACATAACAAGAGTAAAGTCATAAATTATCAAGTTGTCAAGTAGCATATTAAAAAGGGGACTTTTTAATATGCACTTCTCATTTTTGTTAATTCTCATTCCGATATGCCCTCAGGTTTCTTTCGGCGGACTCCCAGCAGGCTCCCGATCTTGTCATGAATTCAACAAGTAGCCGAGCCTTCTCGGTGATCTCTGTGAACCTCTGACGATCACTTCGGCAGACTTCCGAAAGTTCTGACAAGTCTCCGATCTTTCTTAGTTGGTTCCGACAGCATCTCCGACGAATCTTCGGACTCTCAAACATCCATCGAACTTGACTCCAGTATCCTTGCTTTATGTTTTTAGGCTGCCGTAGTTAATCTTGCATACTTAACTTCAATAATATGGATTAGATCAATTAACCTATCAATTGATTTCATCATCAAAATTCGAGATTCAACAATCTCCCTCTTTTTGATGATGACAATCAATTGATGACAGAGTTAAACATAACTCCCCCTATCTATATGCCATATTATGAGAAGATAAAAGCACTTGAATTCCATCCCTTGAATTCAAGCATAAATCGATAAGTTCTAACCGTTGAACTTATCGTTATCTTATTAAGCATGATCAAATACGAAACTTCGTATTTCTCATAATTTCCAACTATTGAAAATCATTTTCAAGTCAAATGATAAGAGACAATTTTCACTATGATGAGAGATAAGAATTTTCAACATGAATTTCATACTATATATGTGAGGCATGATTTCATATGATCAACCAATCTGAGAACTTGCGATATACGCAAAGATTTTGCGAGGTATATAAGACAAGCTTTTGCAATTCATATAAGTCATGCTATCGATGCGCTTAAGTCATTTTTATTAAGTTATGATATGTACAAGTCATCACTTCTCCCCCTTTGTCATCAACAAAAAAAAAAAAGAGATGAGACTTGAAGCACACAGTTTGTGATAATAAAATCAAAAGAATTTAGCATTAAGATTAATCATACGAAATTCATCATTCAAAATTAATCTCGCAAGAAATATTTATCCAGATTCCAAACTAAATCAGCAATTATCCAGAATTTAACAATACATCTTAAACAAAGGTTCAGTTTTTGTTCAAATGAAGATGACAGACTTCTAACTTCACAATAAAAATAATCAAAACAGAATAAAAAACTACATCAATTAATCCTTAGGAGGTAAGCCACAGTGCTGATACATGACATCTATTTTTTCATTCATTTGTCGTAGTTCCTTCAAAATTTCAATTTGCTATATTTAAATTTACTTTTGCTGTGATTTGATCAGATACAATTCTGCCATAATGAGTTCTTTGAAGGATGAAATAGGAGCGGAAGGTGCTACGCCAAAGGGACTAGGAGGAGGAGATTCATTTCCCCTAAGAATTGGTGTTTCAGGGTGTTCTACTGGTGGGAGAATTGGATCAATCCTTTTAGGTTGCCTAACCCATATACCGTTGCTAAATGTGCACCTAAGTCTTTTCAGTAGATTTCTGTTGATGATGTTATACCCGATCACTTTGAATTGTTTCTTCATCGGGTGGGATACAAATGTCATGGGCAAGTAGGAATCGAGTGATTAACCCTCCATATAGTAACATAGTGTCTTTAGCTATAATATCCTGCATGTGTTGTCGGATTGAGTATCCAAAACAGTTATGTTGACCGGTCATAATCCAATACATGGTGCTTATTTCTACTTGACTCATTTCATCAAGATGAAATTGCTTAGAGAATAGTATGCTGGTTATAATATGATGAAGGATTTTAGAGTTAAAGGGCAGTAAGTGCTCGCAACTCTTGGGTATTATGCCGAGGTTCGGATTTGCAAAAATAGTTTCGATGGCTTCGAAGTAAGTTGCTCCGATTATATTAACATCCCATTTACCTCTAAAATAATAGCCCCTATCTTTTTTAGTGATTCCAATTAGTTCACAAATAGTACTATCAAAAATTCTAATTTGTGTTCCTAGTAGATAAGTACTTAGGCTATCATTATCCACATATAAGTTTGCATAAAATAGCCTAACTAACCTAAGATAAATTGGTTCATTTATTTATAACAGAGGTAGGGTATCAAGATGTGCAAACCACCTAATGGGTTCTAGGTTTCCTAGGTCATTGAGATCAACGTGTTTACCCTTATAGATACATCTTGTTTCGAAGTTTGGAAACCTAAGAGCTACTTCTTTGGATCTAAAAGGGTCTTGGTCATATGAATCTCCTTCAACCCTTTTCCCTTTGGATCTTTTAGAAGCCATTATCTAGACAAGATGATAGATGAAACTATAAGGAGTGGATAAAATAATGAGAAGGAAGGAAAAATTTTAGATTTTACCTTATTGAGAATCTCTTGGAAGATGGAGAGCTTGGACCAACAAGAATCCCTCTCCAAGGCTTCTAAATACTGGAATGAAGATTTAGAGAGGTTGTGGGAGAGCTTGAGGTTGTTTCTCACGGGTTGGGGGCGGTGTCACCGTCAGCCCTAACCCCTCAGCTTATAAAGGGGCTCTCGGGCGGTGCCACTGCCAAAACGAGTGGTGCCACAGCCTGGCGCCCGAGTGCACAGGCGATGCTACCGCCGGTTCTGGCGGTGCCACCGTTGGCATGCCGCGGAAGAGAAGAAAGAATTCTTTCTTCCCGTCTTTTGTTTTTTCAGAGGTGTTAGACTCAAGATAGGTTGAGATATTGGGTTATACTTTAATATATCATTTGGAATCGAAAGAGAAGGATGAAATCAAATCCACAAAAGAACGGAACAAGGATGAGACTTTTTTTGAAAAATACATTCAAACAAGCTTATTTTCAAGGACAATTTAACATGCCTAGTTTCCTTCTAATGAATTCAAATTGGTCTTCATTTAAGGCTTTTGTAAAAATGTCTGCTAATTGATGCTTTGTGTCAATAAATTCTAGGACATTATTGTTAAGGACATGATCGCGTATGAAATGATGCCTAATATCTATATGCTTAGTTCTAGAGTGCTGAATCGGATTTTTGGTAGGACATATGGTACTTGTATTATCATATTTTATGGGAATGTTTTTCAAGTGAATTTTATAGTCTTCTAATGTATTTTTCATCCAAATAACTTGTGCACAGCATGCACTTACAGCAATGTATTCGACTTCCGTCGTAGATAGTGCAACTGAATTTTGTTTCTTGGAAGTCCAAGAAACAAGTGCATGTCCTAAAAATTGGCATGTTCCGGATGTACCTTTTCTATCTATCCTGCATCCGCCAAAATCAGCATCTGCATAAGCTATTAAATCGAATTTATCAGATTTTGGATACCACAATCCTAAATTTGGAGTTCATTTAAGATATCTGAATATTCTTTTAACACTCTTAAGATGAGATAATTTAGGATTAGATTGAAACCTAGCGCAAAGTCCTATACTGAATATGATGTCTGGTCTAGTCGTAGTGAGGTAGAGTAGACTACCTATCATTCTCCTATATGTTTTTTGATCAAAATTTTTACTATTTTCATCCATATCTAACTTAGTCGAAGTACTCATAGGGGTGTTTATCGCTTTTGAATTATTCATGTTAAATCGTTTTAACAATTCTAATATATATTTAGATTGGTTAAGAAATATACCATCACTAAGTTGTTTGATTTATAATCCTAAAAAGAAAGTTAATTCACCCATTAAACTTATTTCAAATTCGTGACTCATGCATTTGGCAAATGATTCACATAGTAATTCATCCGAAGAACCAAAAATAATATCATCAACATAAATTTACACAATAAGAAAATTATTTTCAAAGTTTTTGATAAATAATGTAGTATCAACCTTGCCTTTGGTAAAATTATTTAAAATAAGAAAGGAACTAAGCCTTTCATACCCAGCTCTAGGAGCTTGTTTCAAGCCATAAAGAGCCTTAGCCAATTTGAATACATGATTAGGAAGAAGAGAGTTTTCAAATCCGGGAGGTTGTTCGACATATACTTCTTCGGAAATAAAACCATTCAAGAAGGCACTTTTAACATCCATTTGAAATAGTTTAAAGTTATTACTACTAGTATAGGCAAGGAGCATCCTAATGGCTTCTAATCTTGCCACAGGAGCGAAGGTTTCTTCGTAGTCAATACCTTCTTCTTGGTTGAAACCTTTGGCCACTAATCTAGCCTTATTTCTAACCACGATACCGCATTCGTCTTGCTTGTTTCTAAAGATCCATTTAGTACCAATAACTAAATGGTCACTAGGTCTAGGAATAAGCTTCCATACCTCATTCCTCTCAAATTGGTTCAATTCTTCTTGCATTGCAATGACCCAAAAATCATCTTTTAAGGCCTCGTCAATGCATTTTGGTTCGATTTGAGAAAGGAAGGCGGCGTTAGCACAAAAATTCTTGAAAGAAGAACGAGTTTGAACCCCTTTTGATGTATCTCCTATAATTAGCTCCTTTAGATGAGCATCCATATACTTCCATTCCTTGGGTAAGGAAATTTCGGAAGAAGATGCATCCAAATTGCTATTTTGAGGAGAGGGTTCATTTAAATTCAAATTATCAAAACCAAGATCATCATCAAAATCATTTTTCTTTAAATCAAAATTTTCATTAAACACTACATGAATAGACTCTTCTATAACTAAGGTTCTCTTGTTAAAAACACGAAAAGCCTTAGAAACGGAAGAGTAACCAAGAAAGATGCCTTCATCGGATTTAGCATCAAATTTTCCTAAGGCATCCTTTTCATTCAAAATAAAGCATTTGCAACCGAAAACTTTAAAATAAGAAACATTTGGTTTTTTGTTATTCCACAATTCATAGGGAGTTTTTGATGAAGACGATCTTATTAGAATCTTATTCATGATGTAGCAAGTCGTATTCATGGCTTTGGCCCAAAAATACTTGGGCAGACTATGTTCATTTAACATAGTTCTTGTCATTTCTTGTAGGTTTCTATTTTTTCTTTCAACTACTCTATTTTGTTGAGGATTTCTTGGAGTGGAGAAGTTGTGATTGTATCCATTAACTTCACAAAGATTTTGAAAATCACTGTTTTGAAATTCGCCACCGTGATCACTCCGAATTGATGAAATCATGAAGTCTTTTTCGTTTTGAGTGAGTTTACAAAATTTTGAGAAACACTTGAAACAATCACTTTTGTGAACTAAGAAATAGGTCCAAGTGTACCTAGTATAGTCATCCACAATTACAAAAGCATATTTGCTTCCTCCTAGACTTGTTGTGTCAATTGGTCCAAATAAGTCCAAATGGATCAATTGTAGTGGTCTAGTGGTGCTAATTTAATTTTTTGGTTTGAAACTAATTTTTATTTGTTTACCTAGTTGACATACATTTTATACTTTGTCCTTAATAAACTTCATATTTGGAATCTCTCGTACTAATTCTCTAGATGAGATCTTAGATATTAGTTTCATGCTTGCATGGCCTAATCTCCTATGCCAAAGCCAAGCATCATCATTTAGAGCAGAGAAGCACATTTCATTACTTAGTTCATCAAGGTTGATGGTGTAGACATTATTTTGTTTTAATGCAATCATAGTCATATTATTGTTTGGTTTTTCAATAATACACATATTTGATTCAAATCTAACGATATAACCTTTATCGCATAATTGACTAATACTCAAGAGATTATGTTTCAATCTATCAACTAGGAATACATCATCAATAGAAAAACTTAATTTGTTACCTATGGTTCCCTTGCCAATGATTTTGCCTTTGTTGTTATCTCCGAAGATGACGTACCCTTCTTCTTTGCTAGTGAGCATAGAGAAATGAGATGGATCTCCAGTCATATGTCTTGAGCATCCACTATTGAGATACCATCTCTTACTCCTAGCTTATGGGTTTGTCTACAAAAGAGGATGATTTTTAGGTACCCATTTGATTTTGGGTGCCTCAAAAATTGATCCACTAATTTTGTTATTCATTATTAATTTTTTTATAGTTCCTTTAGGAACCCATATTAATTTATGTGTACTAATTTTTCGAAACGGACATTTGTAGGCAATATGTCCGGATTTGCAACAAAAGTTTCATTTCATATAAGATGAAACATGCAATGTAGGTCCTTTTATGAAAGTGGTAGGATTTTGATGTGATCCTTTTACAAATCCAATTCCACTTCTATTTGTAACGTGACCCTTGTTTGCAAGGATCATGTCTAATCCTTTGCTACCGACCTTGAACTTGTTTAAGGTTTCTTTAAGTAGCAATTTTTTATTTTTTATCGCTTCTAAATACTCACACTTAGAGCATGGAGGAGTTTGAAGACTATCAAACTTACTTTGTAGTAAGACATTCTCTTTCTTTAAGATATTTAACTTCTTACTAATAATTCTACATTCATCAAATAATTCATGAAAAATGATAGAGAGTTCTTCAAAAGATAAATCTTCATTAATTAAATCACATACCTCTTCTCCTAAAGCCATTAGTGCGAAGTTTGCCTCCTCTTTGTTGCTAGCTTCTTCACTTTCGGAATCACTTTAATCGTCCCAAGTTGCTTTTAGAGCTTTCTTCTTCTTCGATTGCTTCTTCTTGGCTTGGGAACATTCATTTTTGAAATGCCCCGGCTTCTTGCATTCATAGCATATCACTTGGTCCTTTTTATATTCAAGTCTATTTTTGGTGTTATTTTTAAATTTATTCTTTCTTAAAAAAATTTTAAATTTTTGAGTCAAAAGTGCAATCTCATTTTCATTGTCCTCATCACTTGATGTTCCTTTCAAGTGATCTTCTTGTGATGTGAGTGTCATATCCTTCCTGTTCTTTGGAAGGGGGTTCTCGAGTTCGTCATGATCTTGACACGTCATTTCGTAGGTCATTAGAGACCCAATAAGTTCTTAAATAGGGAATGTTTTAAGGTCCTTGGCCTCTTGAATGGCCGTAATTTTTGGATCCCAACTTTTAGGAAGAGATCTTAAGATTTTATTTACTAGTTCAAAGTTAGAAAAATCTTTACCAAGAGCTTTGAGTCCATTGATGACATCCGTGAAACGGGTATACATGTCTCCGATAGACTCACTTGGTTTCATTTGGAAAAGTTTATAAGAGTGCACAAGGATGTTGATTTTGGACTCTTTCACTTGGCTAATGCCTTCATGAGTGACCTCAAGAGTTCTCCAAATATCAAAAGCCGAATCACAAATTGAAACATGATTAAACTTATTTTTGTCTAGTGCACAAAACAAGGCATTCATAGCCTTTGCATTTAAAGCAAAAACCTTCTTCTCCGATTCATTCCATTCGCTCATCAGAAGAGAAAATTTTTTAAATCCATTTTTGACAATAGTCCAAAGCTCGAAATCCATGGAAATGAGGAAGATCCTTATACGGGTCTTCAAATACATGTAATCCGACCCATTAAACATAGGTGGACGTGTGATAGAATGACCCTCATGCATGCCGGAGTAAGCCATCTCTCTTGGGTATTAAACCAAATATGAGAGGGAGCCTTTCTCCGATACCAATTATTAGGATCAGAGCGGCACTAAGAGGGGGGGTGAATTAGTGCAGCGGTAAACTAACGTTGGTTTAAAAACTTTCATATGATAAAAACCAATATCGATGAAAACCAATTTTGGAAGCTTCACAACTTAGAAGCGTATGGAAGCGTAGTGACTAAGTAAAGTAGTTTGTAGTATGTAAATGGTAAAAATAAAATGCAAACCAGAGAACACAGTAGTTTTAGAGTGGTTCGGTCAAAATGACCTACATCTACTTGCGAAGCCTTCTTCGAAGAGGCTCCCAACTTCCACTAGCAAATCACTTTGAAGGGGAATGACTAATACCCCTCTTACAACCTTTACAAGTGGTTCACACTCTTACAATTTTTTCAACAAGAAGAAAGGAGGTGAACACTCAAGCAATTTGAAAAACAAGACTTGTTAATACTTTGCTAAGGCTCTTATCTCAAACTATTGCTTGGCAAAAATTGTATTCTCTATTGAGAATTGAGGGGTATTTATAGACCCCAAGAGGATTCTCTACTAACGATGTACTAACGATGCCACCACCTGTACAAGTTGTATTCTCTACTGAGAATTGAGGGGTATTTATAGGCCCCAAGAGGATTCAAATTTGGGCTCCAAATTTTGAATTCTCTTGGGTTTCCGAGACTGGTTGTGCCACCGCCTGTCGGTGGCGGTGCTACCACCCATCAATGTCTGTCAGACGGTGTACTGGCGATGCCATTGTCTATCAAAGACCTGATAAGTTCTTCGAGTGAAAAGTGGTTCAAGTTCTTTGATTCTTATATAATCATTACTTTCGAATCCTAATTTTTAGAAAGAGATCATAAAACTTTGTTAACAAGTTTAAGATTCGAAAATTTTTTATTAAGTGCTTTTAAACCATTGACGATATTCATAAAACGAGTGTACATGTCTCCAATGGTTTCGCTTGATTTCATATAAAATAATTCAAAATCATGCATTAAAATATTTATCTTAGAATCTTTTACTCTACAAGTGCCTTCGTGTGTGGTTTCAAGAGTGTGCTAAATATCGAAAGCGGTTTCACAAATAGACACTAGATTGAACTCATTTTTATCTAAAATGCAAAACAAGGCATTCATAACCTTGGTATTTAAAGAGAAAGTCTTCTTCTCCGACTTATTCCAATCATTCATCGGAAGAAAAGACCTTTTAAATCTATTTTCAATAATATTCCATAAATCAAGGTTCAAGGAAAGCAAGAAAACTCTCATCCGAGTTTTCTAATAAGTGTAATCCGTCCCGTTGAACATGGGAGGATGAATGATAGAAAAGCCCTCTTAAAAGTAGAAAAGAGTCATTTCTCTTGGGTGTTAAACCAAACGAGAAAAATGTAGCTCTGATACCAACTGTTAGGATCGAGTCAGCACTAATGGGGGCGGGGGTGAATTAGTGTAACAAATAAAATCGATATTGGTTCAAAATTTTTGTACGATAAAAATCAATATTGGAAATGCTTAACTTTAAAAGCATACGATAAAGTGCAATGAGAAGGTAAAGCAAGTAAGACAGTTTATAGTAAAGGTAAATTGCACAAATAGAAATACAAACCGAGTTTTATAGTGGTTCGATCGTCGTGACCTACATCCACTCTCGATTCCTCTTCCGTTGAGGCCACCAGCATCCACTAGCGATCTTCCTTCAATGTGCAAAGATTAATTACTCTTTTACACTCTTTCTCTTTTTCACGGGTTTAGGAGATAATCCTTATAAGCCTCTCTTTCTTAGACCTCATTTCTCCCTTTAGATGAACTTGTAAATACTAGGAAGAGGTGATCCTAAATCCTAAGAGAGTTTCCCAATTTTTTCAAGTATTCTTTCCCTATTTTTCAACTCAATTTTATGCTTAATTATTGCTACTCCATGCAGGAATAGCTAGGGCATTTATAGACTCCAAATGGCTTCAAAATTAGAGCAAAAAAAGGTCTCATCCCAAGTTTCCCGAGTCCGAGCGGTACCACCGCTTGTGTTGGGCGGTACTATCGCCTATAGCACTAACACTAGGTGATACCACTGCTTAGTCTAGCGGCACCACAGCATAGGAGACTATGTCTAGGCGGTACCACCACCTGATAGTCTCGGAGACTAAGTTTGGGCGATACCACCGCCCAAACTAGCGGTATCATTGCCAAACATAATCTCAGAGACTATGCCACTGATGGTTTTATTTGTTGGGTCACTATTTGGGCCTTTCACTTAGCCCAACACATCCTAAACTTGGGCCTAATTGGCCATTAATTGAGTTGGCCCAATTCCAACCTAATTACGCCTAAAACCTACTTCGATCTAGATAATTATTACGAAACTAATCAAATGTTGTCCAACATGTCATTGGTTCATCGATGCTTCATCCGAATCTTCGACGCATTATCCTCTCTTACAACTTATTGCCCAATTGGCTAGTTGACCTCTGTAACTCCGATTTCCTTAGCACAATTTTCACTCTTTTTGGCCCGATGTTCGAACCGATGGCACGAAGCCTTCTGCCGATACGTCGACCGATCCTCCGACTCGACGTCCAATCTTCTGACATGTTCCACTCTGGCCCAACATGATTCTTCCTACTTTTAATTGTCTCTTCTTGATCGAAGCTTCCTACATCACTCAAAACACAAATCAGATAAACACTATTAATTGGTTTCATCATCAAAATCTGAGATTCAACAAAAACTTCGTACATTCTACAAGTTTGATGGTATTGGGAAGGTGAATCACATTAACTAACCCAATACAAGGAATGCAAACACTTCAAGTGCATGAGAAGTGTGAGCAAAGAGCAATCGATGGCTAATAACTAGCTTGATGCATGGAATACAACCCTTGAGGAGGTAGCAAAATCAAAGTAACATTTGTCTTCTCAATTTTTAATAGAATGGGTGAAACTGAGTACCCTAATTCTCCTATATATATATCCAGTAGAGGAGCGAGCTTTGCACATGTTCAAAGATCTTTCTAGAAGACAATAGTTATCAAATCCTCACCAATGATAATCAGTGCTACTAAGAGTAGATTATCCACTTCATTTCCCAATAAGCTAAACAAAAGCAAAAGTAATGCGAACCTACTTGGAAGTGACAACTAAGTGAAAGAAGAGTCGATAGGCAAATTTTGTAAAGGGATGACCCAAAAAACTTTAAAAGTTTATGAGGTGATGCTCATTATAACTCCAACAAACATCCACCCAGTTCAAACAGCATGAGGCATTTGAGATACTGACGCATAGTAAGGATGGTCTTTTCCTTCATCTGAAGGATCAGCAAGAATCAACAGGGATCAACACAACTCAACCAACCCTACACTAAAGTCAGAGTCGTTGGCGAGTTGAAGTAGCATGGTGGATCAAAAGTTCGACAACTCAATAATAGTAGTGGAGAGCAATTGGGAACCAAGAGGCGCATTGCAATTAGAGCAAAAGATTGAAGACTTAATAAAGGCGAGGAGTTGACACTAGCAAAGGCTTCGACAAGGACGTCGAAGAAATAAGCAAGGGAGAATATCATGGACAAAACTATAAACAGAGTGTTTAATGTAATGCTCTTGTATGTCAATATCTTTTGGTTTGTTTATGCTTTGTACAACATATAAAGGGATGATCGAAAGCTTAACAGCCCCAATTTAGTTGGGTTTAGTGGCCATTTTAGGCTTGTAAATAAAGGTTGTGTCATGTTGACACTTGTGGAAGATTTCGGTCTGTAGTGAACCATTTTAGATTATTTGTTATACAATAGTTTAGAGTTTATGAAGTATGCTTGAATTTGTATTGGTTATGAAATATTTCCTGAAATGATTACTTATGGATCTCGAGTGAGGTACTTTCTCTAACCCATTTTCTCTTTTGTAGGTCCAAGGAACCATAGGAGGTTTCAGGGAGGCTGACCTTTGCGAACGGGCGCGGAAGGGTGACGTACAACTTAGGCAAAACCAGCTAAGTCTATGACATTATGGACCATAGGAGGTTTCAAGGAGGCTGACCTTTGCGGACGGACACGCAAGGTTATCGCACAACTTAGGCGGAACTAGCTAAGTCCGTGATAGTAGATCACAATGACCGAACCACTATAAAATTGGTGTGCCTTCTCTTCTTTGCTATTTAGTTACTTTGCAACTACTTTATATCTTCATCACTCTCCTATGAATATCTTTAAACTTAAATGTCTTTCTGATACGATTTTATCGTATAAATTTTTATGATTGTCGTAGTTCTCCAAAAGCACTAATTCACCCTCTCCTTTTAGTGCCAACTTAATCCTAGTAGCCACTGTCTGACCCAATTATAGGTCACTAAATAGGTCATCCAATAGGCCTAACTCAACCTTGATTAAGGCCCAATGAGCTCCTAATCAAGTTGGCATGGTTACACCTAAAACCTAAACTATCAAGATACAACTGATTACAAACATGAATCTTATGTTGTCCGACATATCATTGGTTCATCCAGTGCTTCGTCCGAACCTTCAGCGCATCGCTTCTCCTTCAACATATTGCTTGATCTATCGGCATATTGACCTCTTGCAATATCTGATCTTCTTGACATAATATCTGATCTTTCTAGCCCAATACTCGAACTCATGACATGAAGTGTATCTTCTGACATATGATCAATCCTCCGATCCAACGTCCAATCTTATAACATGATACTCTCCTGCCTAACGTATGATTCTCTTGCTTTAATCAATTTACCTTTTCATAATTGAAGTTAGTCCCATGTTACTCAAACGCTTATTAAATCATTACATTATCAAAATCTGAGATTCAATAAAGGATCAGCTATTTGTTGTCACTAAGGAGATGTCGTTGGATAGTGAAAAAGGAAGTCAAATTTTTTTCTAAAACAATAGATGCTCTGATACCATAATAAATTAGAATTTAATGATAAATTACACATGAATTAATTAAATATAATGTCAATTTATACATATTAGAAGAAAATTTTTTTCATAACTTATCAATAAGATTTCTTCGTATAGTTAGAGAAATCTTATCTACCATTAATCACCCCGTTTCCTTTGTCTGCATACCTTTCGAACTAGTTGTACCAATCGTTTTTTTTTTGGGGTCAATATCAACAATACAATTCATCTAACGATAAACCTAATTTGAATTATACAACTATGACATAATCAAACCCGAATGAACAAAATGTTGAGCTATGACACAATCCTTTTTTTTTTTTTTTTTTTATTATTACTCTTTTTTGTACTTACTGTTTTATTTTTTTAATTTTTTAATTATTTTTTCAATTGAAAAAAAGAAAGAGAATAGTAGGAATTCTCTTATCCCATTCGGAAAGATACCATCCTCATAATTATCTATGACTGTTTTTGTAAGACAGATGACATAAACGTTTCCTTTCATCCTTAGTCCGCATACCTTTCAAGACAGATGATATAATACAAAGGTTGACCTGTAAGGTAGCTCAGGAGGTCTGCTTGTCCTACATCTAGGTCATAGGGGTATTCATCGATTCTAAGCCATATTAGAAGTAGATATATGTTTACTATACAAGACTTTCATCGAGGCCCGAACAGCCTCAAATGTCTCCTCGTTTAGAAGCACGAGGACCACCCTCTCTACCAAGCAAAAGGAACTAATGTTATATCAGATCTCTAACCTTTCACCGGTAGCCGTGGAACAAATGGAGGCAGGCACCATCAAAATCCTAGAAGATAATATATATATATATATATAATTAATATTTTGTATATTTATAATAATAATAATAATAATAATAATAATAATAATAATAATAAAGGGACAGATATTTTTCGTTAAAGTGTTTTTGAATGAATTTAAGATGTTTCTTTGTTACATGCATTTAGCAAATATATTGTAAGTCTTTTCTTAAATTTTAAAACACCCAAAAAGGGACAAAAAAGGGAGATTAAAATGAGAAGCGGCTGCTAGGACGGGGGACGGAGCGTGTAGGACCTAATAAGAAGCCACAGGATATTGAAGGCAATAGAAGCGTGAAGACGCTCGAAAGCTAGGGTTCGGGCGAGGGCAGGGTAGGTGGCGGAGAAGAGGTTCGGCGACGATCAGCGATGGAGGGCGCCCTGGCCACCGCGGCCGCCATCACGGACCAGCGGCAGAAGATCGAACACTACAGGCTCATTCTCGCCTCCGTTCTCTCATCCTCCCCCGTCGACACCTCCCTTGCCAAGCGTTTCATCGATCATAGTGCTCGCTCCCTCCCTCTAATCCTTCGTAGATTAGGGCTTCTCCTTTCCGCCCTTGTCTGTAGTTCTTGATCGGTTTCTTGGCTGTTTTTGGTTGTGTTTAGTGGTGTCGGACGAGGTTCCACTGGTGGTCTCGAGGCAGTTGCTTCAGTCCTTCGCGCAGGATCTGGGAAGGCTGGAGGCGGACGTCCAGAAGGAGATCGCTCACTATGCTTTAACTCAGATCCAACCCAGAGTCGTGTCCTTTGAGGAACAAGTATGGCTTCTAAGTGGAAAGGGATGATCCTGTAACAATTAGAACATCGACTTCGTTTTAATCCGACCCTTCTCTTATACTGAATATATGATTGTTGACTTGGGAGTTATCTAGTGATTCTAGGGCAGTGCTGCTTATCGATCTAGTTTCAATAGCTTCATTTTTACTTAATATGTATCAGAACAAGTAATTGTTGTTAGTTTAGTTGGTTCTTTGACATAAACACTGTCACTCACAAGTGAGCAATGGAATTGAGTGCTTAGATACGCTATCTGTTTTAGAATACTTCTCTGACCATATCTGTCGGCATAGTGCTGTTCAAATCCCAGGACTATAGTATTGAGTAAAGAGCAAATGCATTGGAAACAAAACCTTGGTCTATGATAAACTAAAATGTCAACAAGGTATTGGATTTCTCCTTTATACTTCTCTTTTTCCCAGATAAGAGCTTGATCAGTAGCTGTGTTACAGGGTGATAGTTATGGTTTCTACAGTCTCCATGATTTGGAACATTTCAATGAAATTACTGGACACCTTGTGACACATTTCAATGATTTGGAGCATTTTTTATATAATCTTTTCTAGTGTTACCTCTATCAATGTTGTATGATCTCTTCATTAATTAAATTGTTACTATGTTAATATTGGCTATGTTACTTCTTCAAATTCGTTTGGAAAGAGGATGAGAAGCAGTGATATCATGCATAATCTGATGTATGGTAAGTGTAGATTTTTCCCTTTGAAGTGATAGATTCTCTAGGAGTTTTTAAGTTCTTTTGTTTGTTATATTTAGTGGTGTTAGTCTGTTAGATGATCAGACATGAGAATATTTTATGAATGAGTATACAAACATCCAATTTCGTGAGGAGTCGATGGAGGTATGGAGACACTGCATTATGCAAGAAGTAAAATCGAGAAAAAATGATATTGTAATAGTGATGTATGAGAGGGAAATCCTAGAAGTTACAGTCATGATAACCCTTATAATGATTAAAAAGACCCAACATCTTATATTGTTAGAGTGTTTCATGATTGAATAGTATAATTCAAGGTATGTAATTTTGTATCGTACCGGAGTTTCGACGTTCGCTCGGTACGGTATGAAATTGTATACCGAGCGGTACCGTTCGGTGTGTGTATATATATATATATATATATATATATATATATATATATATATATAATATTATAAAGGCGACGTCGCCTTTTCTTTCTCCCACGTGGGGCGACGTTGCCGAGGCGACGCGACGTCGCCTCGTTTATATATTTATATATATATATATATATATATATGATTATATATATTTATATATAAATATTCTTTATATATAAGGCGACGTCGCCAAAAAAAGTGACGTCGCGTCGCTTGTTATAAAATATATATATATATATATATATAATTTTTTATATTTTTTTCGTTTTGCCCGGTAACGGGTGGTCTGTGTACCGGTAAGCTGACGGACCGGTATGTACCACCCATACCGGGCGGTATTATTCAAAATTGCATACCTTGGTATAATTAGGGAGTATAATAGGTGGCCAGACTCATGGAAGCACAATATGCATCAAACACTTATGGATATGGACATGAGAGTTCACGTGATGTTGTAATTGACTGCGTGATCCTTGTGATTGCTTTATTTAGTAATTCCATTGGTTCCATGCATAATTTTTAATCTCCCAGCTATGTTGGAGTTATTGTTCATTCTATTTGGGCACTATGCTTTAAGGTTTGTCTTGTACCTTGAGAAATATTAAAATTGCCCTTTGAATGTTCTGTTGGCATGTGGCTTATAATTTTATACTTATCTTTTCTAATTAAATCAAATCATAAAGCCATTTAGATCATATCTTTGTCCAGATTTTTCCATCCTATGCTTGTCTGTATCAAGAATAGTTTAGAAGATTCTCCTCTGTTCTCTTCACGGTGTTGTAACCCATAAAATATGAAATTGTTTCCATACTAGCTTCAAATATCTCTTTTGCAATCTAATTGTTCAATATGTGTGCTCTATTGTCAATTAACTTTTGCATCATATCCTTGCACATTTTTACGCCAGATGGACATCTTGATATGTATGTACTATAGTATTTCTTGTGATAATCCTTAATAGATTGCATTTTGAGATGTCTATATGTGTGTGCACATTTGCCATGGCCTCTCTGAAACCCTAAGTTTTTTCTCCCCTTTTAATACTATTAGGTGCTAATTATCAGAGAGAAACTGGCTGAACTCTATGAATCCGAGCAACAATGGTCAAAAGCAGCACAAATGCTGAGTGGGATCGATTTGGACTCTGGTGTTAGGTAAACTATCTTTGAAAGTGTGCTATTTGTTTGACAAGTCGACTCATGAAGCCTCATCTTTCTATTTGTAATTTCCTTATCAGGATTCTTGATGATATGTATAAACTCTCTAAGTGTGTCCAAATTGCACGCCTCTATCTTGAGGTTTGTTAGTACCAATTCTTATAATGATTTTAACTGAATATTGTCACATTTTGCATCCTATGCTTTATGTGAATTTTTTTCTGCAATATTTAGGATGATGATGCTGTTAATGCAGAGGCCTTTATCAATAAAGCTTCTTTCCTAGTCAGCAATAGTCAGCAAGAAGTGCTAAATTTGCAATACAAGGTAAAGATAATTTCCCAGAGGCAGTTAGGCTATATGTTGACCAATTGCCAGTTATATTGTACACCTTTCTAAGCCTTTTGATGCTTTTTGGAAGGTTTGTTATGCTAGGATATTGGATTTGAAGCGTAAGTTCCTCGAAGCTGCACTTCGTTATTATGATATTTCTCAGATTGAGAAACGTCAAATTGGAGATGAGTAAGTTTAGTTTGTATCGTTTGTAGGTTTAAATTTGGGACTAAGAATCTATCTTATTGTCGAGATATTGGTACAAGTTTTTCTCTGCACTGCTTTGAATATAATATTTTATATATTTCTCTAATTTGGGTTCTTGTTGTTATTGCTGTCTTGTTTAGATTGAGATTTCCATATTTCTCATTATATTATCTTTAGCAAGGACTGTCGTGCCATGCCAACTAGTGGTATTGATCGATCCCTAGGTGGACCGGTATGTATCGACTATGTACCAGTTTTCGGAAAAGGCTGGAAATTAGAAAAAAATCATTTTTTTAGGATTTTTTTCCTAATCTATTGGTATATAAATTGTATTTAGATAAGAATAATGTGTATCTAAGGCATAAATGAATAGGTTATAAGGAGGAGAAGTTGAATTTATCTTTTTGGATCGGTCAAGAGGAAGTTGCTTCCATCTTGAATCAGCCAGTTAGGAACTTTAATCACACAAGTGTGAGAATGAGAGAGTGAGAGAGAGAACAAGAGAGAAGAAGGGGAGGAGAGGGAGGGGAGCGGGGGAGGGGGAGGGTGTGTTGTTGTTGTTGGGTGAGAGGGGGGGATTTTAAAGCCCCAAAGAGGCACCAACGGTCAAACTAGACACGATTTGGGTCAGTATCAGTAAAATTCTGATTGGTTCCAACCCGTATCAATCAGTACATACTTTGTGTACCACCCGAAATGGGGTGGTTTGCAAACCAGTCAATTGGCGGACTGGTGTGTATTGTCCGCTTCATGCCGTTTCAGATGGTAGGTCAAACCTTGATCGTTAGAATATGTAAATCTTACTTAAGCTTTTATTATGACTTTCTTTGTGATATATATATATATATATATATATATATATATATATATATATATATATATATATATATATATATATATATATATATTTGTGTGTGTGTGTTTCTATATTGAATATTTGATTGGGGCCCCTAGTGGAATGCTTGTTGCTCCCAGCATACTTGTGTTTGAATCATGGAGGTAGCCGTTTCTCATATGATGGTAGAGCTACATAAATTTGATTTTCCAGACTCTAAAATATGGAATAACATGTGCTTTGTTGCCATTTTTTGAAGAACTGAATAGTGTTGGTGTCAATATGGTCTGTGAGATATGTCTAAGGGGTTCATGAGGTATAATAAAAATTAGAATCAAGAATTGGATGCTCTTGTCATGTTTCTTCTGCGTTTTTTATGCATTTCTTCATATCAGGGTCTCCAGTCCAATGTGAATTTGACAGTAACAAATCTCAGGGAGATTGATGAGGATGCACTGGAGCAAGCTCTTAGTGCTGCCGTGACATGCACAATATTGGCTGCTGCAGGACCTCAACGGTCTCGTGTTCTTGCTACTTTGTACAAGGTATCTGTGAATATTAGTTCACCATGAAAATGTCCTTTTCCTGAGTAATTTGGTAGACTAATTTTTTTTTTCTGACTGAATGATTTTTCAAACATGAAAATCAGCTCTACTAAATGATTGACATGATTAATGTATCTAAGCTCAACTTTGGTTTGTTTTTGGCTAATTCATAAAAGCTTCCATGACCAAGTATGGTACTTTGTACTTTTTGCTGTCTTCTGTATTCAATGTAAGATGAGATTGATTAAATATAATGACCTTAATGTTTCAAACAATGGTGAGCCTTCGTGATAAGGATAGGAGACATACTACAATTTATTTTGTCATGGTTTTGCCTAGAAGCCTACCCCGTAGATGATTTTAGTAAGATCATTTGATCATGCTTTTAGAGCAAAAGGGTATTTGCTAAAGGGGGACTGGACTAAGTACATCCTCAAATACATTGTTAATTTCTACAGTTGTTTGGTCATCACCAAATACAGGCCGATGTATCGATAGCAGATATGAGTTAGTACCACCTGGACCTGAGAGAAAGAGGGAGAGAAGAGGGGATGAGGAGGAGGTGAAGGAGAAGAGGACTAGCTGAGGAGGCAGCAAAACAGGAGGAAGAGGAGATGGAGGCTGGAGGAAAAGGAAAAGGCATACCAGTTGGAGGAAACCATGATCTGGTCAAGGAGAGAAGACGGGGGAGTGAGCATGTTGATGAGAGAATAAAATAGGAAAATGTATAATTGCCAATAGTGTTGTTGCAAAATTACTTAGAAGATTATATGTATGGATTGGTAAATACTGGTCTGTCATGATTGGTATGGGAGGTATTTGATGTCTAACTTGAATGTACAGGAGATGGGAATAGCTTTGGGAGCTTAATTCGAGACTAAGAAGATGTGGAATTTCTAGAATATGCCCTTTTATTTTTTTATGGAGTCTTTTTTTCTTCAATGACATCTGAAAAAATGTTTCCTGTTGGGCTAATTCCTTGTTCTTAAAGCTCTTGAAACTGCCAAGTTTCTATAGATATATTGTATTTGTCCTTGTTATGAAAGCATACTAGAAAAGTTTCATTTTTCAAGATATGAAATTCATATTCTTCATGCTTGGGCTTGGAGTAGCTGTGTTGGTGAACTATTGTCAAGGATAGGATTTCACCTTCCACTTATTCAGGTTGATCTGTCCTTATGGTCTTTGTGTAATTATGACTTAAGTCTTACATATTGAATCCCAACCTTTGTTTGATATATGAAAAATCTTATTTTGATTAAACATGCTGTATTAACCAAAATAAGATACAGGAAAAATCTAATTGCTTATTATTATGATGATAAATGTAATGGGCACAAAAGAAGATATTATATGGAAGGAAAATATAGTTTTAATATCACTGAAAGACTCTTTTTGGATGTGGATTATACTGATAAAAAACTGATAAAAAAATCACCTCATTTTTATGTGCTTTGTTTAGTTTATTCTAATAGACATAAAAGCCGATGTAAATTTTAAATGCTTTACAAAATGCTTATACCAATATCTTCTTTTGTGATGGTTGCTTCTGGGATAACCTGTAACTTAGAAGCCTGCATAATTTAAAGCTGAGACATACCAAATAACATGCTTCCTTATTGAAACTTGATTTCCCCTCCTTTTTCAGGATGAGAGATGCTCAAAGCTGAAAATTTATCCTATTTTGCAGAAGGTATTTTACCATGGCCACTTTTTTCAAGTCTCTCGGGTTTGGTTAGTTTATTTTCTTTTCTTTCTATTTATTGTAACTGCCTGTTTCAAGTCTCTTGGTTTGGTTAGGTTCTTTTCTTTTCCTCGAATTTGCTGAAGAATTTGGATCAATATGGATAATTTTAGGTGAATCTTGAAAGAATCTTGAGGAAACCAGAAATTGATGCATTTGCTGAGGAACTGAAACCACACCAGGTAATCATATATTTCATAACTATTAGTTTTGTTTCTTATCTCTCATCTATCATGCTTATCATCTGTTATATTTGTTTTTAAACAGAAAGCACTTTTACCAGACAATTCAACGGTGCTTGATCGTGCGATGATTGAGCATAATCTTCTGAGTGCCAGCAAATTATATACAAACATAAGGTTGGGAAGAGAGAGCATTTTTCTGTAGTTCCTTATTTGACCTATGATCTACGTTAAACTGATTTTTCCTTCTATCAAACAGTTTTGAGGAACTAGGAACACTGTTGGGTATTCCTCCTCAAAAGGTATGTTTTCTGTAGATTTAATCGGGATCAAGATCGCCAGATGTTATGATGCAGATTTTTGTTATTTTATCACTTTTATCGTTTTATATTAAAGTTGTCAAAGTTGTATTCCATAATAATGTGATCAATTGTGAACTTTGTACTTGCTAATATGGGTTATCCCCTTATCATGTCGAGTATATTTTGTTTACTTGCCATTTGATGTTCTCACTTTCTTGCTGCTACTTTCCTGTCATAACACACTGATGATCAGATGACTAAAAGAATAAATTGGATTAACGTTTTTTGCCCTCTATATTTATCAAAAGATTAGAGGTATCCTGTGTACTTACACCAAATCTGACCAAGTCCTGAGCAACTTATTTAGTTGTGAAAAAGTGTTTTCCGTTGAAGCAAGAAATTGATTACACTGGACATGGAGATGAGATCTCATTGCTCAACAAATAAAAATGAATAATAAACTGTGCTGAAGCTATGATCTGGGTTTTGATCATTTCTCTTATTTGGTTATGTTTAAGTCAGCAAAATTAAACCTGGCTATGAATTTTTGTTATGCACAACCAAAATATGTGTTTGCCGATTAATCTGAAAACTCATATTCAGATTCTGTTGATGCTCCAATATCTGTGCTTATTTCTGGACTCTGACGCTAATTCTTGTTGCTTCATTTTAATGGTTATTCCAGAGCAATTTATACCAGATTTATGTATACTAGAATCATCTTTGACTTGTAAACTGTTCTTCTGGGAAATTGTTCAAGTACCTTGTTCCATTGGACTATAGTGTCACATTTGGAAAATGTTGAATATCTTATTTTGACACACTTCAGCCAATACTTTTGTAGGCTGAAAAGATTGCTGCAAGAATGATATATGAGGACCGAATGAGGGGATCAATCGACCAGGTAAGATACTCTTATATAAGGATAACAAGAACAATTTGCTCCACAATTTTTTCAATCATACTTCTGGTCAACTGCTTTTTCGAGAAAAGAGACGTAATAAAACAATAGAAGGTTGGGTGCTTGAGACAATTTGCTAGGCAAAGATCCAAACTTTGTTTAGCTAAAGACTAGATATATAGCTACACATTCATTTTGTTCAGTCAAATGAAAAATAAGTAACCTTTTCATGTGGGTTTGACACTATAAATTTCATTTTGGTAATGCTCTTGTGGATATTGCTACATGAATATTTAATTCTGCAGTATTCTCTTGCAGGTTGAAGCTGTCATACATTTTGAGGATGACACTGAGGAGTTGCAACAATGGGATCAACAGGTGACTCTTGGTTGAACTTGCATTTTCTGGCGTAACCATCTTCTCTGATACAGATGATGTGGTGTCATGTACAAACGTGCTGCTAATGAATTCAAAGCTAGTTCCAGTGGGATAGATTTTCATTGTTTACAACTGCTTTTGATTTTCAAATGCAAATTGAACCTAGAACACATCCTGATCAGCATTGTCTAATTTGGTTGAGCTATATAGATATGCAGGCATGATTCTTTAACAGTATAAACTAGACTTTTGATATTTTCTGCTAAATGGTCACTGTCAACTTAATTTTATGATTCGTTCTGGACAACGATTGGTTTCATGAGACTAACACGTGTTGTATGATTCTTACACTTATTTACCATTTCATACAGATTGCAGGGCTCTGTCAAGCGCTTAATGACATACTTGATAGTATGACAAGCAAGGGCATGTCAGTTCCGGTCTGAAAAATGTCTCATTGCGAAGTCCATAAGTAGATATGAGTGGTGGTAATTTTAATTCTTCTGGTTGAGAACCTCTTATACTCGAAGCTTTCTTGTATGAGTAGATGTCTCATTGCAAGTGAAAATATATAGCAGTTTTGTTCTTTAAGATGGTTTCCACCGTTATTTTTGGTTCTAGTGGCTTCTGCATATGGTGCTTGACAGGAATTCTGTAGTTTTTCCATGGTTTCTTCGTCTTTTTTGGAATGATCACTAGTTGACATCATCTTTTAATGTGATGAAATGCTGATTACATTTGTTCTAACAAGTATTGTTTTTCCTGTTTTTGATTATCTGTCAAAACCATGGGCTGGGTAACAAACGCGTGTCAATGCCAGGACGAGGAGGGTTCACCAACCAATGCCCAAGATTGATGGATTCTTGTTACTCGTCAGACTCGTCTTTCTTTGGATCTGCATCCGAGCTGTTCAAACCATTCTTTGTTAGCCCGCTGACGCTCCAGTGTTGAAGCGCTCTTTCGGTACTCTGATTCGTGGGCCACTAAAATGTGATTAAGAAATCTACATTAGTGACTTTTGACTAATGAGTTAGATATTTGAACTCTTTAGATCTGACCAGAGTGACTCGGCAAGAGTTGGTTTTAGAATCTTTGTTTCGAATCGATAAATTTTTAATATTTTTTAATTATATCGTTATTTTTTATCTAAAAAATATGATTATTTAAGTCAAATCTAGATAACTGAGCTTGAATTTGATTATTATTTTTATCCTTAATACGAGTGATATTTTTTATCATTGGCCATCGACTCATGTCCGCTAGCTCATTTCTTTTTGATTATCGATGTTATCGCAAAATGAAGAATATATCATTCAGAAAAACATCATCTCCACAAACATATATATATATATCAAAAAGAAAATATACAGGAAACAAATGATAAAATTATTTCTAGACATCATTTACATCCATGGACTCTAAAATAATTATTGAAAATATCTTTAAAGTGTTTTTATTTAGTGTTTTCACTATTTTTGTTCAAATTTACAAGACATCATAAACGTTACATCGAAATACTATGGTATATTTCTAAATTTTTCTATTCATTATATATAGTACATACCATATACACAAGTGGACTAGAACACCATTTGCATCATAACTCTAAATAAGTGATTAAAGGATATCGTTATAGTGCTTTCATGAAGCATTAATAATATTTTTTATTCATATTTTTAAAACACTATAAAGATAATATAAAAATATTATAAAGGCAATATTTTCATTTTTTATTTATTACATTATATACCATATACACAATTACATTAAGGCATCATTTGCTTCATGGAGTCCAAAAATATGAATCAAAAGATATCGTTTTAATATTTTAAAATGTGTTTCCATTGTTTATATTTGTATTTATAAAATATTATAAAGAAAACATTTTTTAAAAACACTATAAATGATCGATTCTCATAATTCCTCTATTCATTGCATTACATTCTATAAAGATAAATTATATTATAACGTTATTTGTAACATGAATTCCATAAAAGTGATTATAAGATAACGTCACAGTGTTTTTATGAAGTAGAATGTTTTGGTTTGTATTTCTAAAACACTATAAAGAAAATATTTTGATAATTCTTCTTGTAATTACAGTACCTAGCGTATATATAATTATACTTGGACATCATTTGTATTATTGATTCCATTAAAGCGATAAAAAGATAATGTTATAGTTTTTCTGTGACGTGCTTACAGTATTTTTATTTGTATTTTTAAAACACTGTAAACTAATATAAAAACATTATAAATGAAATATTTTCGTAATTCTTCTACTAATTACAATACCTAGCATATATCCAATTGTACTAGGATATTATTTGCATTATGGATTCCGTAATGGCGATTAAAAGATAACATTATAGTGTTTTTATGAAGTGTTTACTGTATTTTCGTTCATATTTTTAAAGCATTATAAAAATAAAATAAAAACACTATAAAGATAATATTTTTGTTAAGCTTAAGTAATTATGGTACCTAATATATATACAATTGCACTAGGATACAATTTACATTATGGAGTCCAAAAAATTGGAACAAAAGGTATTATTTTTATGAAGTGTTTCTAGTGTTTTCATTCGTATATATAAAACACCATAAAGATATCATAAAAATATTATAAATAATATATTTCTATAATTTGTCCATTTATTACACTGTATTCCATACACACAATTATACTAGAATATCATTTGCATGGATTCCATAAAAGCGATTAAAAAAAAATCATTACAGAGTTTTATGAAGTGTTTACAGTGTTTTGGTTTGTATTAAATCACTAAAAGAAAACATTACAGTGTTTTTAATGTTTACAGTGTTTTCGTTGGTATTTTTAAAACTTTGAAAGATAACATAAAAATACTAAAAAGATAATATTTCCATAATGCTTTGAGTAATTAAAGTACCGTGTGTATATATATATATATATATATATATATATATATATATATATATATATATATAATCGCACTAGACCATCATTTGAATCATAGATTCCAAAAAATGGATTCAACTATATCGTTATAGTGTTTTGATTTGTTTTTATTGAACACGATAACACCAACATAAAAACACTATAAATGTTTCATTTATGTGATTCTTCAGTTCATCACTGTACATAACATCTAAACAATTACAAAAGGATATTATTTACATCATGGTTTCCAGACAAGTGAGTAAAAGTTATCATCAAAGTATTTTTATGAAGAACATATTGTGTTTTGAATGTTAAATCTAAAAACACTATAAAATTAACATTAAAACATAATGAAGCATTCATTTTTCTTCATACATAAAATCCAAAAAATTACACTAGGATATCCTTTGTATATATATATATATATATAAAATTTCTATGAGATCTTTAAAGTATTTTAAAGAAGTGTTTACAGTATTTTCATTGATATTCATAAAAACACTGTAACTATACTTTCATTCTGGTTTATACATTAAAAGCTATGAAATAAATGGTGATAAGTATGTCTTACTATTGTTATTTATATAAAAATACTTACAAAATAAATGAATGAATGATTTATCTCTTATAGTATTTTTTTAATTTACAGTGTTCTTATTTCAGAAATCACTGTAAACTAAACAGAAAAACACTGTAAAGGCTAAATTATTCAACATATACATCTTCTCAACAATCTTTAAACAAATATAACTTGATGAAATTAATGACATATCTTGATTATACTTACATCTCTAATAATGTAATGGATCGGATGGGGTAAAAACCCACAACACACTATAAACACAAGTGAGAAACATTTTAAAAGAATGCAAAATTAGAAGAGAAAATACAATATACGAAAGATGGGAAAGCACCGTGATTTCTTTGAGGGAAGATACCCTATTAGAGCTCGGAACTAGAGAGCAAAGAGAGGAGAGTTTGATAGGTGTTTTTGTAACAAAAGAGATAAATTAGAGAAGCTAAATCCTAAACAGTGTTTTTCACTGAACTACTCCCATTACACCAAACTGACTGGTCTATCCATATGGACTGATCCATACTATGGACTGGTCACTAATGTGCTTATAAAAAAAAGAAAAACCAGATATTTTTAAAATATGAGTGACTATTTTGTAATAATGAAAAGGGGTGTTACCATATGAAAATATCCAAATATATAGGATAATCTCCCTTTTAATTTTACAGCCATTATTGTCATACTTAAATCATTATAATTTTCATATTCTTCTATGCACCAATAATATATATTAATACAAACAACTAAAAAAAATGTTTAGTAGGATAATTGATACAGTATATGTTGCATTATTAAAATTTTGAAGTTCTTTTACACGCATTCCAATGTTATGGACATAAACTAACTTGCCTAATATTATTTATAATAAAAGTGTATGATAATTTTTACATCTAAAAGAATATTTAAGTAATTCATATGTAAGGTAGGAACTATCTTTAGAAAATCTTTTGAATATTTTGTTATTTAACTTTTTATTCTTTCATTACTTGTGGATGGTCCCAAAACATGAAATAGCTTGCTTAATTGTAACGGTATCGATGTTGATATGTTAGCGTTTTTTGAATTACCATGATCTGATTTTCGAAAACCTCCTTAGTAGCAAAGTGGTGGATTCCATTTGCCATCTGATCAAGAAAATAGTTTAAGAGTAAGCTTAAGAGCATTAAATGTTCAATGAATACTCTTTCCGCTAAGGTTGAGGGCGCAGGGGGCAAGCTTGGGGGTGGCGGTGAACAGGCTGATGAACGGAGTAATCTCCATGACCTTCATATCGCTCTGTACAAGGCCATCACCATAGGAGGGAGGGGCCTTCTTCTTGTATGCAGGCATGGCGATCCTGGCTTGGATCTTCTGCTTCTGCTGCTGCCCTGAGACGAAAGGCAGGTCTCTGGAGGAGGTCTTCTGCAGGGGGTGGAGTGAGAGGGCAGAAGTCAGGGCAGCTGTTGAGATGAGAGCGGAAGCTGGAATGGGAGATGCACCTCTGCCAAATGATCAGTCTAAAGGATTAGGTCGTGCATAATAGAGAGTATATATATATATATATATATATATATATATATATATATATATATATATATTCTGAGTTAATTTTTTCTTATTACCGAGATGAGTGGTTTGAAGACAAATCAGTTGGGTTAATTAGCGGCTTGATTGTTATGTTTCATCTAAATGTAGAAAATGCACAAGGAAGCCTTTGATGTTTGTTGCCTGTGTCACCTCTGTGTTTCTCCTTGGTTGGCCCTTCCCGATCATGTGTTCATTTTAGTTTTGACTTGATGGAGATGAAGGTCAAAATTTGTTGGCATGCTAATTGGTTGTGTGTGCAGAATAATAATTCAAGAACATGACTAAAGATATGGGTCAGAATATTATTATTATTATTATTATTATTATTATTATTATTATTATTATCATTATCATTATTATTATTATAAACAGGGATGCTATCGAAATTCCTACTTTCACCAAACCTACTCACCATCAAATAATCTTAATGCCTTGGGTCACTGAAAACATATCTCAGTCAATATAATGTCTGATGTCAGAGATGACATATCCCTCTTACCACTTATGGTCAGTATGAAACACATGCAACAAATAAGAAACATAAAATAAACAAAGTACTTCTTTTTCTCTCTGGATAGGGTGGAGTTCTCTCGTGATGTGAAGAGGGTTCTAAAACGTGCAATCGTATAAACGAACAAAACATTGAGGTGCAAAAGGAATTATAATTTTTGTCATAGTCATGCAAGTCACTAATAAAATATAGAATAGATTGTATCCGAGGTCATCAAAATCCTATGATAAATTAGATGGTACGTACATATAGCACAAGACCTTTAATTGTTAAAAACATTTCATCATTTTTTTTCTTCATATTTTTGCAAAACCACATTCGTATCGGCATGCAAACCTTGGTATATCAGTACAATTCAGTTTTATATCGATCTGAGATATACCCTCGTACTGGAAATTAAAAACATTGCTATATATATTTTTGTGTGCGTTAGAAATCTTATTTCTATTAGATAACAATTCTTGTTCCCTTTTTTTTTTTTAATCAAAACTAGGCCTCAACAGAACACTAATTTAAGTAATAGATTTAGGGTATCATGAATATTAAGAAATAACAAAATTGGATCAGAAAAGTTAAATATAAAAATTATTATTTAAAAAAGATAAATATGTAATTTTTTGTGAACTCGTATTAATGTCATTTAGAGTTTTCATGTATACCAACTTCCATCCGATGAAGAATGTTAGGTAGATAGCCTATTAATTTAGTTCATAGTGGCCTTTAGTAACCCACGGCTCATTCTTCTTATTTAACCTAAACTTTAACTCTTTTAATTAAGATGTGTGACAACTATGATAGAAAAAGGAGGGTAGCGGTGATTATGAAAAAGAGAGAAGTAGCGGTTGCAGTTGAGGGCAAAAAAATAAGAGAAAATAAAAGAAGATAAGGATAATGCTGAGACTGTTTTTAATCATCCAA
Source organism: Musa schizocarpa (assembly GCA_900464855.2). Lineage (NCBI taxonomy): Eukaryota > Viridiplantae > Streptophyta > Magnoliopsida > Zingiberales > Musaceae > Musa > Musa schizocarpa. Next base: position 24,101,779 of record LS990923.1, on the reverse strand, counting down.
GTAATATTTTCAACTTAGGTTAGATCAGATTTATAATAGATTCTTGTTGTGATCACTTCGAGAGATTTTAGATATTATGCACGGTAACGTAATCCTTATATTCCAATTATTTTCTTATGATTGTTGCTTGGGTTTTGGGCAAGAGACTTTGAGATTTATATATTTATTTATTTTATGGTGAATTTTCTCTAGCTTGTCCTATGATTTTTATCCTTCATGTTGGTGGGGTCTTTCACGTAAATCTTAGTGTTCTATTTGATTATGATTTTTGTTTAATTCTGCTATGTGTTATAGCTGTTGAATCTCGGATTTTGATGATAAAATCAATTGATGAGTTATTTGATCTAATCCATATTATTGAGTTAAGTGTGCAGGATTAACTACGATAAACAGAAAACACAAAACAAGTATACCGGAGTTGAGTTCGATGAACGTTTAAGAGTCCAGAAGAATCGCCGAGATCTTCTTGGGAACCAACCGAGAAGAAATCGGAACCTGTTGGAAGTTCGCCAAGAGATCGTCGGAGGTTCGCAGAGATCACCGAGAAGTCTCAACTACTCATTAAAGTCATCACAAGTTCGGGAGCGTGCTTGGACCCCGTCGAGGAAGTTCGTTGGAAAGCTTCACCGGAACAAGACTTGACGTTCATGGTTAATAAATTGCTTAGGATGTGTTTTGTTATGTAGTTCACTTGTAATTAGGATTAGGATTAAGAAGATAATCCTATATCCTGGTTAGGGGCCAACTGGGGTCAAAAGTCGATTTGGTTTGGGCTAAAAGTAAGCCAAACCAAGTGAACCGGAGAGAGCTGCGGTGGCATCATCCCAAAGACTTTGAAAGTCTTTGGTGACACTCTGGGTCTGAAGCTGTTGCACCGCCCAAAGACCAAAGCTGGGCGGTGGCACCGCTTTGGGCAGTGGCACCGCCAACATCGGGAACCCAAAGAGAATTTGAATTTTGGAGCCCAAATTTGAATCCTCTTGAGGCCTATAAATACCCTTAAATCTCAAATGAAAAATAACTTTTGAGCAGCAAGAGTTTGAGAGAAAGGTCTTAGAAAAGTGTTAGCTTGTCTTCTTTTCAATTTGCTAGTGTTCACCTCATCTCTTCTCGAAAATCTATAAGAGAGTGAACCGCTTGTAAAGAGTTGTAAGAGGGTATTTACCCTTCCATTTCAAGAGACTTGCTCTTTGGAAGGTGGGAGCCTCATCAAAGAGGGGCCTCATGAAGTGGAGTAGGTCATTTGACCAACCACTCTAAAATCGGCGTGATCCTTGGTTTGCATTTCATTATTGCTATTTACATTATTGCAAACCTTCTTATATGCTTTAGTTCCTTATTACTTTTTTTTCGCATATTTAAGAATACTTTCAAGATTAAGCTTGTCAAGTTCCGCTCTTATCATACTCTAAAAGATTTTTTTAAAACCGAAGTTTTAATCCGCTGCACTAATTCACCCCCCCCCTCTTAGTGCTGCTCCGATCCTAACAATTGGTATCAGAGCAAGGTTATCTCTCATATTTGGTTTAATACCCAAGAGAGATGGCTTACTCCGGCATGCAAGAGTGCTATTCTATCATACGTCCACCTATGTTTAATGGGTCGGATTACACGTATTGGAAGACTCGGATGAGGATCTTCCTTATTTCTATGGATTTTGAGCTTTGGACTATTGTTGAAAACGGATTTCAAAAATCTTCTCTTCCGATGAGCGAATGGAATGAATCGGAGAAGAAGGTTTTTGCTTTAAATGCAAAGGCTATGAATGCCTTGTTTTGTGCACTAGACAAAAACGAATTTAATCGTGTTTCAATTTGTGATTCGGCTTTTGATATTTGGAGAACTCTTGAGGTCACTCATGAAGGCACTAGCCGAGTGAAAGAGTCCAAAATCAACATTCTTGTGCACTCTTACGAACTTTTCGAATGAAACCAAGTGAGTCCATCGGAGACATGTACACCGTTTTACTGGATGTCATCAATGGACTCAAAGCTCTTGGTAAAGATTTTACTAACTTTGAACTAGTAACTAAAATCTTAAGATCCCTCCCTAAAAGTTGGGATCCAAAAGTTACGGCCATTCAAGAGGCCAAAGACCTTAAAACATTCCCTCTTGAAGAACTCATTGGGTCTCTAATGACCCTCTGAAAATGACATGTCAAGCTCATGACGAAGCTCGAGAACCCCTTCCAAAGAACAGGAAGGATATGACACTCAAATCACAAGAAGACCACTTGAAAGGAACATCAAGTGATGAGGACAGTGACAATGACATTGCACTTTTGACTCAAAAATTCAAAAAATATTTAAGAAAGAACAAATTTAAAAATAATACAAAAAATAAATTTGAACAAAAGAAGGACCAAGTGATTTGCTATGAATGCAAAAAACCGGGACACTACAAGAACGATTGCCCTCAAGCCAAAAAGAGAACACCAAAGAAGAAGGCGCTCAAGGCAACATGGGATGACTCAAGCACATCCGAAGAAGAGGAGTCCAACACCGAGCAAGTTGCTCACTACGCCCTAATGGCCTTCGAAGAAGAGGTAACAGATTTAATTAATGCAGATTTACCTTATCACGATTTATTAAATGCCTTCCATGAGTTATTTGATGAATGTAAGACAATTAGTAGAAAATACAAATTGCTAAGAAAGGAGCATGATAGTCTTACTTGTGCTTTTGATAAATTGAAAACTGAATATCATGATTGTCTAGCTCCATGTGCTAAATGCCATGATTTAGAAACTCTACAAAATGAGAACTTAGTACTTAAGGACACCTTGAAGAAATTCGAGGTCGGTAGCAAGTCCTTAAACATGATCCTTACAAATAAGGGTCACGTTCCTAAAAGGAGTGGAATCGGATTTGTGAGAAGTACTCACCAAAATCCAACCACCTTCATTAAACGTCCTATCTTACATGTTCAACACCAAAGCAATTGCAATTTTTGTTGCAAATATGGACATATAACTTACCAATGTCCATTCAAGAAAATTAATCCGAACAAATTAATTTGGGTTCCTAAAGGAACCATGATCAAGTCTATGCAACATGATAAACAAGTTAGATTAGTTTTTGAGGCACCCAAAAGTAAATGGGTACCTAAAAATAATTCCTTCTTGTAGAAACATACACCATCACATGCTAGGAGCAAGAGATGGTATCTTGATAGTGGATGCTCAAGGCATATGACCGAGATCCATCCCAATTCACCAAGCTCACTAGCATAGAACGAAGGCTATGTCACCTTCGGAGACAACAACAAAGGCAAAATCATTGGCAAGGGAACCATAGGTAACAAATCAAGTTTTTCCATTGATGATGTGTTACTAGTTGATGGATTAAAACATAATCTATTGAGCATTAGTCAATTATCGCGATAAAGGTTATATCGTTAGATTTGAATCAAATATGTGCATTATTGAAAAACCAAATCATAACATGACTATGATTGCTTTAAAACAAAATAATGTCTATACCATCAATCTTGATGAACTAAGTAATGAAATGTGTTTCTCCGCCATAAATGATGATGCTTGGCTTTGGCATAGGAGATTAGGCCATGCAAGCATGAAAACAATATCTAAAATCTCATCTCAAGAATTAGTACAGGGATTCGAATATGAAGTTTATTAAAGATAAGGTATGCGATGCATGTCAACTAGGGAAACAAATAAAAAAACAAGCTTCAAACCAAAAAAATCAAATTAGCACCACTAGACCGTTACAATTGATCCATTTGGACTTATTTGGACCAATTGATACAACAAGTCTAGGTGGAAGCAAATATGCTTTTGTAATTGTGGATGACTACTCTAGATACACTTGGACCTATTTCTTAGCTCACAAAAGTGATTGTTTCAAGTGTTTCTCTAAATTTTGTAAACTCACTCAAAACGAAAAAAAGGGTTCATGATTTCATCAATTCGAGTGATCATGGTGGCTAATTTCAAAACCATGACTTTCAAAATTTTTGTGAAGTTAATGGATACAACCATAACTTCTCCACTCAGAAATCCCCAACAAAATGGAGTAGTTGAAAGAAAAAATAAAAACCTACAAGAAATGGCAAGAACTATATTAAATGAACATAGTTTACCTAAGTATTTTTTGGGCAGAATACTAGCTTGCTACATCATGAATAGAGTCCTAATAAGACCTTTCTTATCAAAACTCCCTATGAATTATGGAATAACAAAACCAAATATTTCCTATTTTAAAGTTTTTAGGTTGTAAATGCTTTATTTTAAATGAAAGGGATGCCTTAGGAAAATTTGATGCAAAATCCGATGAAGGCATCTTTCTTGGTTACTCTTCCGTTTCGAAAGCTTTTCAGGTTTTTAATAAAAGAACCTTAGTAATTGAAGAGTCTATTCATGTAGTTTTTAATGAAGTCTCAAATTTTAAGAAAAATAATTTTGATGATGATCTTGTTTTTGATAATTTGAATTTAAATGAACCCCCTCCTCAAAATAGCAACTTGGATGCACCTTCTTCTGAAATTTCCTTACCTAAGGAATGGAAGTATATAGATGCTCATCCAAAGGAGCTAATTATAGGGGATACATCTAAAGGGGTTCAAACTCGTTCCTCTTTCAAGAATTTTTGTGCTAATGCCGCCTTCCTCTCTCAAATCGAACCTAAGTGCATTGACGAGGCCATAAAAGATGATTTTTGGATTATTGCAATGCAAGAGGAACTGAATCAATTTGAGAGAAACAAGGTGTGGGAGCTTGTTCCTAGACCTAGTGACCATTTAGTCATTGGTACTAAGTGGGTCTTTAGAAACAAGCAAGACGAAAATGGTATCGTGGTTAGAAACAAGGCTAGATTAGTGGCCAAAGGTTTCAACCAAGAAGAAGGTATCGATTACGAAGAAACCTTCGCTCCCGTGGCTCGATTAGAAGCCATAAGGATGCTCCTTGCCTATGCTAGTAGTTATAATTTTAAACTATTTCAAATGGATGTCAAAAGTGCCTTCTTGAATGGTTTTATTTCCGAAGAAGTATATGTCGAACAACCTCCCGGATTTGAAAATTCTCTTCTTCCTAATCATGTATTCAAATTGACTAAGGCTCTCTATGGCTTGAAACAAGCTCCTAGAGCTTGGTATGAAAGGCTTAGTTCCTTTCTTATTTTAAATAATTTTACCAAAGGCAAGGTTGATACTACATTGTTTATTAAACATTTTGAAAATAATTTTCTTATTGTGCAAATTTATGTTGATGATATTATTTTTGGCTCTTCGGATGAATCACTATGTGAATCATTTGCCAAATCTATGAGTCATGAATTTGAAATGAGTTTAATGGGGGAATTAACTTTCTTTTTAGGATTATAAATCAAACAACTTAAGGATGGTATATTTCTTAACCAATCTAAATATACATTAGAATTGTTAAAACGATTTAACATGGATAATTCATAAGCAATAAACACCCCTATGAGTACTTCGACTAAGTTAGATATGGATGAAAATAGTGAAAATTTCGATCAAAAAACATATAGGGGAATGATAGGTAGTCTACTCTACCTTACCGCTACTAGACCAGATATCATGTTTAGTGTAGGACTTTGTGCTAGGTTTCAATCAAATCCTAAACTATCTCATCTTAAAAGTGTTAAAAGAATATTTAGGCATCTTAAAGGAACTCTAAATTTAGGTTTATAGTATCCAAAATCTGAAAAATTTGATTTAATGGCTTACGCGGATGCCGATTTTGGCAGATGTAGGATAGATAGAAAAAGTACATCCGAAACATGCCAATTTTTAGGACATGCACTTGTTTCTTGGACTTCCAAGAAACAAAATTCAGTAGCACTATCTACGGCGGAAGCCGAATACATTGCTGCGAGTGCATGCTGTGCACAAGTTGTTTGGATGAAAAATACATTGGAAGACTATGGAATTCACTTTAAAAATATTTCCATAAAATGTGATAATACTAGTGCTATATGTCTTACTAAAAATCCAATTCAGCATTCTAGAACTAAGCACATCGACGTTAGGCATCATTTCATACGCGATCATGTCCTTAACAATAATGTTGTTCTAGAATTCATTGACACAAAGCATCAATTAGCAGATATATTCACAAAAGCCTTGAATGAAGACCAATTTGAATTCATTAGAAGGGAATTAGGTATGTTAAATTGTCCCTAAACAATAAACTTGTTTGATTGGATTTTTCGTAAAGTCTTTTATCTTCTTTCCATCTCTCGGTGAATCTAATCATTCTCCTTCAAATTCCATATGACATGTTGTGAAATCTCGAAATCGATTTTGATGACTTGATTATGAATTTCAAGTTACCGATTTGATTTAAATAAGTTTTATCTAAATCATAATCTTGATCTTGCAAAATTGGAATCACAAATAATATCTTTTGGTATTCATGAATTGATACTTACAAATATGAAAGTATTGGCATTCATGACTTGAAACATTGTATGCTTAAATTAATCATTCTCCTATGTTTCAAAATTCTTTAAATGCTTTATATGATGATTGAAAAGTAATGTTGAGATTTTAATGTATTTAACGATTTGAATGAGTTTGTATTCGAATTATGATCTTGACTTTGTGAAATTACTACTTGAATTTTTATCCCAATCTCTCTCTTGTACATCTACAATTTCTATTATTTATAGAAAGAAGAGATTAGATAATATGAATACATGCTGAATTTTCCTCTAAAATGAACTCTGCGTAAATATTTTTGCATACTTAATTTTCAATGATAAAATCGTTGTATGACAAAATATGTGCTTCAAGTCTCATTTCCCTTTTTGTTGATGACAAAGGGGGAGAAAAGTGATGACTTATATCATTCTTAATAGCATGACAAAATTTGAATTGCAAAAACCTTGAGAAAAGTGATTGATATGAATGACTTATATGCCTTGCAAAATCCTTGAAAATATCACAAGATTGATTGATCATATTGAAAGCATGCCTTACATCTAAATCATAAAATTTATATTGAAAATCTTTATCTTCTGTCGTAGTAAAATTCGTCCCTTTTCATTTAACTTATGATTTTCATAGAAGTTTTGTGCTCACTATTGTTTAATGAGGATCACGATAAGCTCTACCGTTAGAACTTATCGGGTTATGCTTGAATCCAATAGGATGGAATTCAAGTGTTTTTTTTTTTTTTATCCTCTCATAATATGGCATATAGATAGGGGGAGTTATGTTTAACTACGTCATCAATTGATTGTCATCATCAAAAAGGGGGAGATTGTTGAATCTCGGATTTTGATGATAAAATCAATTGATGGGTTATTTGATCTAATCCATATTATTGATTTAAGTGTGCAGGATTAACTACGATAAACAGAAAACATAAAGCAAGTATACCGGAGTCGAGTTCGATGAACGTTTAAGAGTCCGAAGAATCGTCGGAGATGCTGCCGGAACCAACCGAGAAGAAATCGGGAACCTGTTGGAAGTTCGCCGAAGAGATCTTCGGAGGTTCGCAGAGATCACCGAGAAGTCTCAGCTACTCATTAAAGTCATCACAAGTTCGGGAGCATGCTTGGACCCCCCGCCGTCAAGGAAGTTCGTCGGAAAGCTTCATGAACAAGATTTGACGTTCATGTTAATAAATTGCTTAGGATGTGTTTTGTTATGTAGTTCACTTGTAATTAGGATTAGGATTAAGAAGATAATCCTATATCCTGGTTAGGGGCCAACTGGGGGCCAAAGTCAGATTTGGTTTGGGCTAAAAGTAAGCCAAACCAAGTGAACCGGAGAGTCAGTGGCACCACCAAAGACCAGTGCTTTGGGCGGTGACACTCTCTGTCAAGGTTGCACCGTCACACCGTCAAACCGGGCGGTGGCACTTTCAAAAGATCGGGAACCCAAAGAGAATTTGAATTTTGGAGCCCAAATTTTGGAGCCCAAATTTGAATCCTCTTGAGGCCTATAAATACCCCTCAAATCTCAGCTGAGAAAATAACTTTTTGAGCAGCAAGAGTTTGAGAGAAAGGTCTTAGAAAAGTGTTAGCTTGTCTTCTTTTCAATTTGCTAGTGTTCACCTCATCTCTTCTCGAAAATCTGTAAGAGAGTGAACCGCTTGTAAAGAGTTGTAAGAGGGGTATTTACCCTTCCATTTCAAGAGACTTGCTAGTGGAAGGTGGGAGCCTCATCAAAGAGGGGCCTCGCAAGTGGAGAAGGTCATTTGACTAAACCACTCTAAAATCGGCGTGATCCTTGGTTTGCATTTCATTATTGCTATTTACATTATTGCAAACCTTCTTATATGCTTTAGTTCCTTATTACTTTTGCTGCGCATATTTAAGAATACGCTTTCAAGATTAAGCTTGTCAAGTTCCGCTCTTATCATACGAAAGATTTTTTAAAAACCGAAGTTTTAATCCGCTGCACTAATTCACCCCCCCCCTCTCTTAGTGCTGCTCTGATCCTAACAATAGCCTACTTGTATTTGTTCATATTACAAAGTTCTTTTTTTGTCCCATCAATTAGTATTAGAGCTAGGTTTTTGGTAGTATTTAATTTTTGTGTTCAAACATGAAGGTCGGTAGTATTTCTCGCATGATTAGCTTGAACAGAAATAATTAGATGATTTAATAATAAAAAATAAAAGATCTAATATATTATAATGATTTATATAGACCTTCGCAAGGGAATAGTGTAAAGACCACAACTATGACAAATAATGAATTGAAGATGTTAGATTGAAAAACAGTCTGGTTTAACGGTGAAAGGCATTGTCATCGAGCCACTATTGAAAGACATTTTAGTCGCCCATAACTACTGAAAGTTCTCTAAACTCTTTTTGTAAAAAGTTGGAATGTCTCTACGAAAGAAAAATGGCTAGCGACAAAGCTTTCTTGATAAAAAAACTTGTGAATCTAAAATATAAAAAATGTGCTTCTATTGTTGAGCATTTGAATGAAATACAAAGTATCATTAACCAGTTATCATTTATGAAAATATCTCTTGATGATGAGTTGTATGCATTATTACTTCTCAATTCATTGTTAAAAAGTTGGGAGACACTAGTGATTTCTCTCAGTAATTTTGCGCTAGATGGTGTTGTCACCATGAGTCAAGTAACAAGTAGTTTATTGAATGAGGAGTTGAGAAAAAAGAATTCAGTAATATCTCTGATTAATTCATAGTCACTTATCTTAGAGAATAGAGGAATTTCAAAGTCCAAGAATAGAAGCGATTCATGTATAGGTAGAAGCAAGTCAAGATCAAGAAAAGATATTGTTTATTACAATTATGGTGAGAAAGGACATTATAAGAATCAATGCAAACAACCTAAGAAGAGCAAGAAAAGAGAAAAAAAGTAGAGCCTACAAAGTCAAAAGATAATACCATAGCTATAGTATATTGTGGTGATTATTTTATTTTGTCTCATTTTGATGATATTTTTCTTGTGTGTGTTAAGATCTCGAGTGGGTGATCGATACAAGTATTTCTTATCATCCAACACAATGGAGGGAGTTCTTTGCTACCTATAGATCTATAAATTTTGGTATTATCAAGATGGGCAACAATGGCACGATAAACATCATTGGCATGGGTGATTTCCACATAAAGACCAACCTTGGTTGCAAGTTGGTACTTAAGGATATGAGCTATGTGGTTGACTTAAGGCTGAATTTAATTTCAGTTGGAAGGCTAGATGATGAAGACTTTGATAGCAGATTTCACAAAGGAAAATTGAAGCTTAATAAGGGTTCTCTTATTGGCTAGTGGGAAGAAATATCATACTTTGTACATATTGTAAGCTAAAGCTTATGGTGAGCAATTGAATGCTATAGAGAAAGACTTTAGTATGGAGTTGTGGCATAGATGATTGGGACACATAAGCGAGAAGGGATTGTAAGTTTTTTCCAAAAGAGAGGTCTTGCCAGACCCTAGAGGTATACGTTTGAACCCTTGTATTGATTGTTTGGTTAGTAAATAATATAAAGTTTCCTTTGCTAGTCCTAATTTATTTAGGAAAATACATGCCTTGGACTGTGTTTATACAAATGTATGTGATCTTTTGAAGACAATACTTCCTGGTGGATTTGTTAATATTCCTAGTGCTAGTTATAGGTACCGTACAAGCCAATCACGTGAGTGATGACATGTATGACATGATATACATTCTTTTTACTTATTATATTTTGATATTTTATCACTTTATATTGCTTGTTGTATATATATATATATATATATATATATATATATATATATATATATATATATATATATATATATATATATATATATATATATATATATATTCATGATGAGATTTGTGTAATGAGATGTGATGTCCATAGATTTGGGTAATGAGAATCTAATCATGATGAGATCATGATAATGAGACCGATTTACCTTTAAACACAGACCCTAAATAATTTTGGTCATAGGATACCCAAGAGGGACATCGAAATAACCGGATAGACTAGTGTGTTGTATACCCGTCTAGACGATGGAGGTAGCTGGTCTTATAGTTGCTCGTGGGAGGACACTAAAGATACAGTGTAGGTGCTTATTAGAGAACGAGTTCACTGATTGATCCGCTCACAAAATGTTGGATGGTTGATAATGCCTTATTGTCAGATAGTGATTCCGTCATCCCAATAGTGTCGAATCTCGTATTTTGATGATGAAACCAATTGCTAAGTGTTTATGATTTGATATGTTTTTTGAGTGACACAAGATACTTCGATCAAGGAGAGACATTTAAAACAGAAAAAATCATGTTGGTCCGAAGAAACATGTCAGAAGATTGGACATTATGCTGAAGGATTGGTTGACGTATCGACAGAAGGCTTCGGACCACGGTTTCGGGCATCGGGCCAAGAAGAGTGGATATTGTGCCAAGGATATCAGAGTTGCGGAGGTCAACTGGCCGATTGCGTAATAGACCATAAGAGATGACGATGCGCCGAAAAATCGGACGAAGCGTCGATGGACCTTTTAACTTATTATTGTCCTTTTAAGAAATATAGTCCACACAAATTGATTTGGGTTTCTAAAAGAACCTCAAATGACTCAATGCAACATGATAAGCTATATAGATCGATTTTTGTGGCACATAAGGTCAAATAAGTACCTAAAAATCATCTTTTTTTATAGAAAAATGTACCATCACAAGCTAGGAGCAAGAGATGGTACCTTGATAGTGGATGCTCAAGGCATATGATCGAAGATCCATCTCAATTCTCTAAGCTCACTAGCCTAGATGAAGGATATGTCAGCTATAGAGACAAAAAGGGTAAAATCATTGGCAAAGGAATCATAGGTAACCAATCCAACCTTATTATTGAAGATGTGTTGTTGGTTGATTACTTATAACCTTTTAAGCATTAGTCAATTGTGTGATAAATGATATATTGTTAGATTTGAATCGAATGCTTATATTATAGAAAAACCACACAAAAACATATTTATGATTGCCTTAAAACAAAATAATATATACACTATCAACATTGATGATCTTTGTAATGAAATATATTTTTTAGTTTTAAATAAAGATACTTGACTTTGGCATAAGAGATTAGGTCATACCAGTATGAAACTAATCTCTCAAATCTTATCTAAAGAACTTGTAAGAGGAATTCCTCACATTAAGTTCATTAAAGACAATGTATGTAATGCATATCAACTAGGAAAACAAATAAAAGGTAGTTTTAAACCAAAAAACCAAATAAGCACCTCTAGACCTTTTCAATTGATCATATGGACTTGTTCGGACCAATTGCTACATCTGTTGAATCTCATATTTTATTGATGAAACCACTTGATATGTGTTTATGATTTAATCTACGTTTTTAATAATGTAGGATACTTCAATCAGGATGAGACAATTAAAATAGAAAAAAATATATTCTTGAGGAACATGTTAGAAGATTGACGCCGAAGTTTATGGATCGGTCGACATATCGACAGAAGGCTTCGGGCTATGGATTCGGGCATCGATCCAAGAAGAGCAGAGATTATGCCAAGGATATCAAAGTTGCAGAGTCAACTGGCCGATTGGGCAATAGGCGGCAAGAGAGGATGATGTGCCGAAGAATCAGACAAAGCGTCGAGGGACCAATGACATGCCGGACAACTTAATTAATTGCTTAGGATTAATTGTCTCAATCAAAGTTTTGTTTTAAATATGCAGAATTAACTATGATAGCGTAAAGACATAAAGAAAGTCTACCGGAGTCAAGTTCGATGGGTGTTCGAGAGTCCGCTGAGAGTCTGAAGATTCGTCGGAAGTGCTGCCGGAACAAACCGTGAAGAAATCGGGCACTTGCCGAAGTTTTTGGAAGTCGCCGGAGAGATCGTCAGAGGTTCACGGAGATCACCAAGAAAGTTTGACTACTTGCCAAAGACTCGCTGAACTCGCCACAAGACTAGGAGCCTATTTGGAGTCCATCGAAAGAAATCCGAGGGTGTATCGGAAGTCCACCGGAAGTTCGCTAAAAAGCTCGCCGGAAGGAAACTCGACGTTGCCAGTTAAAAACTTGCTTAGGACTATATCTTAATTTTGTAGTTTGTATGTAATTAGTGTTAGGATTAAAGGTTAATCCTATAACCCGGTTATGGGCCAATTCGGCCCAAGTTTGGACTGGTTTGGGTTAAGTTTGGAGCCCAACTATTGAGCTGAAATAGTCTAGGTGGTGGCACCACCCAGAACCCGAAAGATTGGGTGGTGGCATTGCCCAGCCCCAGAAAGATCGAGTGGTGGCACCGCCACCGACAAGCGGTGGCACCGCCAGTAAACGATCAATATAACATTGACAGGTGGTGGCATCGCCAGCTCCGAGAATCTAAGAGGAATTCAAAATTTGAAGCCCAAATTTGAATCCTCTTGGGGTCTATAAATGCCCCTTAATTCTCAGCAGAGAAAACAACCTTTGAGAAGTTAGAGATTAAGATAAACCCTTAGCAAAGTCTTTAGCAAATATTGTTTTCAATAGCTTAAGTGTTCACCTCCCTCTTTCTCTTTGAAAATATGTAAGAGTGTGGATCACTTGTAAAAGGTTGTAAGAGGGGTATTTGTCCTTCCCCTTCAAAGTGATTTGCTAGTGGAAGTTAGGAGCCTTATCGAAGAAGGCTTCACAAGTGGATGTAGGTTATTTGACTGAACCACTTTAAATTGGTGTGTTCCTTGAATGTGTGAGTGTTTACCTTTCTAAAACTGTTATTTACATAGCAGCAAGCTTTTGGTTTTCATCTCCTTACTTTACTCTAGCTACTTTTACTAAGTCATTCTTTGTCGAATTGAAATCTCCACGCATTTAGGAAATCATTTTCAAACTTATAAGTTTTAATCCGCTGCACTAATTCACCTCCCCCCCCTCTTAATGTCGCTCCGATCCTAACAATTGGTATCAGAGCCACAGATTTCTACTTTGGTTTAACATCCAAATAGAAATGACTCTTTTCGGTTTTCAAGAGGGTTACTCTCTCATTCATCCTTCATTTTTCAATGGGACGGACTATACTTATTGAAAAACTCGAATGAGAGTTTTCTTACTTTCTTTGGATTTGAATTTATAGCATATTATCGAATCCGACTTTAAAAGGTTTTCTCTTCCAATGAAAGATTGGAATGATTTGGAGAAGAAGACTTTTTCTTTAAATGCTAAAGCTATGAATGCTCTATTTTACACCTTAGATAAAACAGAGTTTAATCATGTTTCTTTATGCAAAATGACTTTTGATATTTGGTATTTTCTTGAAACCACATACGAAGGCACAAGTAGTGTTAAGATTTCAAAGATCAATCTTTTAATGCACGATTTTAAACTCTTTCGAATGAAACCAAGCGAAACTGTTGTTGACATGTACACCCATTTTATGGATATCATCTATGGTTTAAAAGCACTTGGTAGAAGTTTTTCGGATTTTGAACTTATAAACAAGATTTTGCATTCTCTTTCTAAAAATTGGAATTCAAAAGTAATTGCGATACAAGAAGCTAAAAACCTAAACAACTTACCACTTGAAGAACTAATTGGTTCATTAATGACATATGAAATGGTGCATAATGCACATGATGAACATGATGAACAAAATAACCTTCCAAAGAACATGAAGGATTTGGGACATAGAACACATGAAGACCACTTGAGCATAAGCTCGAGTGATGGTGAATTTGAACTTGCGAAGAAATTTAAAAAGTTAATGAAACAAAAATTAAAGAATAAAAAGAACAAAATTACTTGCTTTGAATGTAAGAAGAAGAACACAAATTGGAATGAATCAAGCTCCTCCAAAGACGAGGAGAAAATCAACAAAGGAGAGGTGGCAAACTATGTCTTAACCGCTTTTAATGATGAGGTAATCGAAATCCCCCCTAATTTACTTCGAAATTACATAATGCCAAGGATATCGACAGAAGGCTTCGGACCACGGTTTCGGGCATCGGGCCAAGAAGTGTGGACATTGTGCCAAGGATATCAGAGTTGCGGAGGTCAACTGGCCGATTGCGTAATAGACCATAAGAGATGACGATGCGCCGAAAAATCGGACGAAGCATCGATGGACCTTTTAACTTATTATTGTCCTTTTAAGAAATATAGTCCACACAAATTGATTTGAGTTTCTAAAAGAACCTCAAATGACTCAATGCAACATGATAAGCTATATAGATCGATTTTTGTGGCACCTAAGGTCAAATAAGTACCTAAAAATCATCTTTTTTTATAGAAAAATGTACCATCACAAGCTAGGAGCAAGAGATGGTACCTTGATAGTGGATGCTCAAGGCATATGATCGAAGATCCATCTCAATTCTCTAAGCTCACTAGCCTAGATGAAGGATATGTCAGCTATAGAGACAAAAAGGGTAAAATCATTGGCAAAGGAATCATAGGTAACCAATCCAACCTTATTATTGAAGATGTGTTGTTGGTTGATTACTTATAACCTTTTAAGCATTAGTCAATTGTGTGATAAATGATATATTGTTAGATTTGAATCGAATGCTTATATTATAGAAAAACCACACAAAAACATATTTATGATTGCCTTAAAACAAAATAATATATACACTATCAACATTGATGATCTTTGTAATGAAATATATTTTTTAGTTTTAAATAAAGATACTTGACTTTGGCATAAGAGATTAGGTCATACCAGTATGAAACTAATCTCTCAAATCTTATCTAAAGAACTTGTAAGAGGAATTACTCACATTAAGTTCATTAAAGACAATATATGTAATGCATATCAACTAGGAAAACAAATAAAAGGTAGTTTTAAACCAAAAAACCAAATAAGCACCTCTAGACCTTTGCAATTGATCATATGGACTTGTTCGGACCAATTGCTACATCTGTTGAATCTCATATTTTATTGATGAAACCACTTGATATGTGTTTATGATTTAATCTACGTTTTTAATAATGTAGGATACTTCAATCAGGATGAGACAATTAAAATAGAAAAATCATATTGCGCCGGAGGAACATGTTAGAAGATTGGACGTCGAGTCGGTGGATCGGTCGACATATCGACAGAAGGCTTCGGGCTATGGATTCGGGCATCGATCCAAGAAGAGCAGAGATTATGCCAAGGATATCAAAGTTGCAGAGTCAACTGGCCGATTGGGCAATAGGCGGCAAGAGAGGATGATGTGCCGAAGAATCAGACGAAGCGTCGAGGGACCAATGACATGCCGGACAACTTAATTAATTGCTTAGGATTAATTGTCTCAATCAAAGTTTTGTTTTAAGTATTCAGAATTAACTATGATAGCTTAAAGACATAAAGCAAGTCTACCGGAGTCAAGTTCGATGGGTGTTCGAGAGTCCGCTGAGAGTTTGAAGATTCGTCAGAAGTGCTGCCGGAACAAACCGTGAAGAAATCGGGGACTTGCCGAAGTTTTTGGAAGTCGCCGGAGAGATCGTCAGAGGTTCACGGAGATCACCAAGAAAGTTCGACTACTTGCCAAAGACTCGCTGAACTCGCCACAAGACTAGGAGCCTATTTGGAGTCCATCGAAAGAAATCCGAGGGTGTATCGGAAGTCCACCGGAAGTTCGCTAAAAAGCTCGCCAGAAGGAAACTCGACGTTGCCAGTTAAAAACTTGCTTAGGACTATATCTTAATTTTGTAGTTTGTATGTAATTAGGGTTAGGATTAAAGGTTAATCCTATAACCCGGTTATGGGCCAATTCGGCCCAAGTTTGGACTGGTTTGGGTTAAGTTTGGAGCCCAACTATTGAGCTGAAATAGTCTAGGTGGTGGCACCACCCAGAACCCGAAAGATTGGGTGGTGGCATTGCCCAGCCCCAGAAAGATCGAGTGGTGGCACCGCCACCGACAAGCGGTGGCACCGCCAGTAAACGATCAATATAACATTGACAGGTGGTGGCATCGCCAGCTCCGAGAATCTAAGAGGAATTCAAAATTTGAAGCCCAAATTTGAACCTTCTTGGGGTCTATAAATGCCCCTTAATTCTCAACAGAGAAAACAACCTTTGAGAAGTTAGAGATTAAGATAAACCCTTAGCAAAGTCTTTAGCAAATATTGTTTTCAATAGCTTAAGTGTTCACCTCCCTCTTTCTCTTTGAAAATATGTAAGAGTGTGGATCACTTGTAAAAGGTTGTAAGAGGGGTATTTGTCCTTCCCCTTCAAAGTGATTTGCTAGTGGAAGTTAGGAGCCTTATCGAAGAAGGCTTCACAAGTGGATGTAGGTTATTTGACTGAACCACTTTAAATTGGTGTGTTCCTTGAATGTGTGAGTGTTTACCTTTCTAAAACTGTTATTTACATAGCAGCAAGCTTTTGGTTTTCATCTCCTTACTTTACTCTAGCTACTTTTACTAAGTCATTCTTTGTCGAATTGAAATCTCCACGCATTTAGGAAATCATTTTCAAACTTATAAGTTTTAATCCGCTGCACTAATTCACCTCCCCCCCCTCTTAATGTCGCTCCGATCCTAACAATTGGTATCAGAGCCACAGATTTCTACTTTGGTTTAACATCCAAATAGAAATGACTCTTTTCGGTTTTCAAGAGGGTTACTCTCTCATTCATCCTTCATTTTTCAATGGGACGGACTATACTTATTGAAAAACTCGAATGAGAGTTTTCTTACTTTCTTTGGATTTGAATTTATAGCATATTATCGAATCCGACTTTAAAAGGTTTTCTCTTCCAATGAAAGATTGGAATGATTTGGAGAAGAAGACTTTTTCTTTAAATGCTAAAGCTATGAATGCTCTATTTTACACCTTAGATAAAACAGAGTTTAATCATGTTTCTTTATGCAAAATGACTTTTGATATTTGGTATTTTCTTGAAACCACATACGAAGGCACAAGTAGTGTTAAGATTTCAAAGATCAATCTTTTAATGCACGATTTTAAACTCTTTCGAATGAAACCAAGCGAAACTGTTGTTGACATGTACACCCATTTTATGGATATCATCTATGGTTTAAAAGCACTTGGTAGAAGTTTTTCGGATTTTGAACTTATAAACAAGATTTTGCATTCTCTTTCTAAAAATTGGAATTCAAAAGTAATTGCGATACAAGAAGCTAAAAACCTAAACAACTTACCACTTGAAGAACTAATTGGTTCATTAATGACATATGAAATGGTGCATAATGCACATGATGAACATGATGAACAAAATAACCTTCCAAAGAACATGAAGGATTTGGGACATAGAACACATGAAGACCACTTGAGCATAAGCTCGAGTGATGGTGAATTTGAACTTGCGAAGAAATTTAAAAAGTTAATGAAACAAAAATTAAAGAATAAAAAGAACAAAATTACTTGCTTTGAATGTAAGAAGAAGAACACAAATTGGAATGAATCAAGCTCCTCCAAAGACGAGGAGAAAATCAACAAAGGAGAGGTGGCAAACTATGTCTTAACCGCTTTTAATGATGAGGTAATCGAAATCCCCCTAATTTACTTCGAAATTACATAATGCCAAGGATATCGACAGAAGGCTTCGGACCACGGTTTCGGGCATCGGGCCAAGAAGTGTGGACATTGTGCCAAGGATATCAGAGTTGCGGAGGTCAACTGGCCGATTGCGTAATAGACCATAAGAGATGACGATGCGCCGAAAAATCGGACGAAGCATCGATGGACCTTTTAACTTATTATTGTCCTTTTAAGAAATATAGTCCACACAAATTGATTTGAGTTTCTAAAAGAACCTCAAATGACTCAATGCAACATGATAAGCTATATAGATCGATTTTGTGGCACCTAAGGTCAAATAAGTACCTAAAAATCATCTTTTTTTATAGAAAAATGTACCATCACAAGCTAGGAGCAAGAGATGGTACCTTGATAGTGGATGCTCAAGGCATATGATCGAAGATCCATCTCAATTCTCTAAGCTCACTAGCCTAGATGAAGGATATGTCAGCTATAGAGACAAAAAGGGTAAAATCATTGGCAAAGGAATCATAGGTAACCAATCCAACCTTATTATTGAAGATGTGTTGTTGGTTGATTACTTATAACCTTTTAAGCATTAGTCAATTGTGTGATAAATGATATATTGTTAGATTTGAATCGAATGCTTATATTATAGAAAAACCACACAAAAACATATTTATGATTGCCTTAAAACAAAATAATATATACACTATCAACATTGATGATCTTTGTAATGAAATATATTTTTTAGTTTTAAATAAAGATACTTGACTTTGGCATAAGAGATTAGGTCATACCAGTATGAAACTAATCTCTCAAATCTTATCTAAAGAACTTGTAAGAGGAATTCCTCACATTAAGTTCATTAAAGACAATGTATGTAATGCATATCAACTAGGAAAACAAATAAAAGGTAGTTTTAAACCAAAAAACCAAATAAGCACCTCTAGACCTTTTCAATTGATCATATGGACTTGTTCGGACCAATTGCTACATCTGTTGAATCTCATATTTTATTGATGAAACCACTTGATATGTGTTTATGATTTAATCTACGTTTTTAATAATGTAGGATACTTCAATCAGGATGAGACAATTAAAATAGAAAAATCATATTGCGCCGGAGGAACATGTTAGAAGATTGGACGTCGAGTCGGTGGATCGGTCGACATATCGACAGAAGGCTTCGGGCTATGGATTCGGGCATCGATCCAAGAAGAGCAGAGATTATGCCAAGGATATCAAAGTTGCAGAGTCAACTGGCCGATTGGGCAATAGGCGGCAAGAGAGGATGATGTGCCGAAGAATCAGACAAAGCGTCGAGGGACCAATGACATGCCGGACAACTTAATTAATTGCTTAGGATTAATTGTCTCAATCAAAGTTTTGTTTTAAGTATTCAGAATTAACTATGATAGCTTAAAGACATAAAGCAAGTCTACCGGAGTCAAGTTCGATGGGTGTTCGAGAGTCCGCTGAGAGTTTGAAGATTCGTCAGAAGTGCTGCCGGAACAAACCGTGAAGAAATCGGGGACTTGCCGAAGTTTTTGGAAGTCGCCGGAGAGATCGTCAGAGGTTCACGGAGATCACCAAGAAAGTTCGACTACTTGCCAAAGACTCGCTGAACTCGCCACAAGACTAGGAGCCTATTTGGAGTCCATCGAAAGAAATCCGAGGGTGTATCGGAAGTCCACCGGAAGTTCGCTAAAAAGCTCGCCAGAAGGAAACTCGACGTTGCCAGTTAAAAACTTGCTTAGGACTATATCTTAATTTTGTAGTTTGTATGTAATTAGGGTTAGGATTAAAGGTTAATCCTATAACCCGGTTATGGGCCAATTCGGCCCAAGTTTGGACTGGTTTGGGCTAAGTTTGGAGCCCAGCTATTGAGCTGAAATAGTCTAGGTGGTGGCACCACCCAGAACTCGAAAGATTGGGTGGTGGCATTGCCCAGCACCAGAAAGATCGAGTGGTGGCACCGCCACCGACAAGCGGTGGCACCGCCAGTAAACGATCAATATAACATTGACAGGTGGTGGCATCGCCAGCTCCGAGAATCTAAGAGGAATTCAAAATTTGAAGCCCAAATTTGAACCTTCTTGGGGTCTATAAATGCCCCTTAATTCTCAACAGAGAAAACAACCTTTGAGAAGTTAGAGATTAAGATAAACCCTTAGCAAAGTCTTTAGCAAATATTATTTTCAATAGCTTAAGTGTTCACCTCCCTCTTTCTCTTTGAAAATCTGTAAGAGTGTGAATCACTTGTAAAAGGTTGTAAGAGGGGTATTTGTCCTTCCCCTTCAAAGTGATTTGCTAGTGGAAGTTAGGAGCCTTATCGAAGAAGGCTTCACAAGTGGATGTAGGTTATTTGACTGAACCACTTTAAATTGGTGTATTCCTTGAATGTGTGAGTGTTTACCTTTCTAAAACTGTTATTTACATAGCAGCAAGCTTTTGGTTTTCATCTCCTTACTTTACTCTAGCTACTTTTACTAAGTCATTCTTTGTCGAATTGAAATCTCCACGCATTTAGGAAATCATTTTCAAACTTATAAGTTTTAATCCACTGCACTAATTCACCTCCCCCCCTCTTAATGTCGCTCCGATCCTAACAATTGGTATCAGAGCCACAGATTTCTACTTTGGTTTAACATCCAAATAGAAATGACTCTTTTCGGTTTTCAAGAGGGTTACTCTCTCATTCATCCTTCATTTTTCAATGGGACGGACTATACTTATTGAAAAACTCGAATGAGAGTTTTCTTACTTTCTTTGGATTTGAATTTATAGCATATTATCGAATCCGACTTTAAAAGGTTTTCTCTTCCAATGAAAGATTGGAATGATTTGGAGAAGAAGACTTTTTCTTTAAATGCTAAAGCTATGAATGCTCTATTTTACACCTTAGATAAAACAGAGTTTAATCATGTTTCTTTATGCAAAATGACTTTTGATATTTGGTATTTTCTTGAAACCACATACGAAGGCACAAGTAGTGTTAAGATTTCAAAGATCAATCTTTTAATGCACGATTTTAAACTCTTTCGAATGAAACCAAGCGAAACTGTTGTTGACATGTACACCCGTTTTATGGATATCATCTATGGTTTAAAAGCACTTGGTAGAAGTTTTTCGGATTTTGAACTTATAAACAAGATTTTGCATTCTCTTTCTAAAAATTGGAATTCAAAAGTAATTGCGATACAAGAAGCTAAAAACCTAAACAACTTACCACTTGAAGAACTAATTGGTTCATTAATGACATATGAAATGGTGCATAATGCACATGATGAACATGATGAACAAAATAACCTTCCAAAGAACATGAAGGATTTGGGACATAGAACACATGAAGACCACTTGAGCATAAGCTCGAGTGATGGTGAATTTGAACTTGCGAAGAAATTTAAAAAGTTAATGAAACAAAAATTAAAGAATAAAAAGAACAAAATTACTTGCTTTGAATGTAAGAAGAAGAACACAAATTGGAATGAATCAAGCTCCTCCAAAGACGAGGAGAAAATCAACAAAGGAGAGGTGGCAAACTATGTCTTAACCGCTTTTAATGATGAGGTAATCGAAATCCCCCTAATTTACTTCGAAATTACATAATGCCAAGGATATCGACAGAAGGCTTCGGACCACGGTTTCGGGCATCGGGCCAAGAAGTGTGGACATTGTGCCAAGGATATCAGAGTTGCGGAGGTCAACTGGCCGATTGCGTAATAGACCATAAGAGATGACGATGCGCCGAAAAATCGGACGAAGCATCGATGGACCTTTTAACTTATTATTGTCCTTTTAAGAAATATAGTCCACACAAATTGATTTGAGTTTCTAAAAGAACCTCAAATGACTCAATGCAACATGATAAGCTATATAGATCGATTTTTGTGGCACCTAAGGTCAAATAAGTACCTAAAAATCATCTTTTTTTATAGAAAAATGTACCATCACAAGCTAGGAGCAAGAGATGGTACCTTGATAGTGGATGCTCAAGGCATATGATCGAAGATCCATCTCAATTCTCTAAGCTCACTAGCCTAGATGAAGGATATGTCAGCTATAGAGACAAAAAGGGTAAAATCATTGGCAAAGGAATCATAGGTAACCAATCCAACCTTATTATTGAAGATGTGTTGTTGGTTGATTACTTATAACCTTTTAAGCATTAGTCAATTGTGTGATAAATGATATATTGTTAGATTTGAATCGAATGCTTATATTATAGAAAAACCACACAAAAACATATTTATGATTGCCTTAAAACAAAATAATATATACACTATCAACATTGATGATCTTTGTAATGAAATATATTTTTTAGTTTTAAATAAAGATACTTGACTTTGGCATAAGAGATTAGGTCATACCAGTATGAAACTAATCTCTCAAATCTTATCTAAAGAACTTGTAAGAGGAATTACTCACATTAAGTTCATTAAAGACAATATATGTAATGCATATCAACTAGGAAAACAAATAAAAGGTAGTTTTAAACCAAAAAACCAAATAAGCACCTCTAGACCTTTGCAATTGATCATATGGACTTGTTCGGACCAATTGCTACATCTGTTGAATCTCATATTTTATTGATGAAACCACTTATTATGTGTTTATGATTTAATCTACGTTTTTAATAATGTAGGATACTTCAATCAGGATGAGACAATTAAAATAGAGAAATCATATTGTGCCGGAGGAACATGTCAGAAGATTGGACGTCGAGTCGGTGGATCGGTCGACATATCGACAGAAGGCTTCGGGCTATGGATTCGGGCATCGATCCAAGAAGAGCAGAGATTATGCCAAGGATATCAAAGTTGCAGAGTCAACTGGCCGATTGGGCAATAGGCGGCAAGAGAGGATGATGTGCCGAAGAATCAGACGAAGCGTCGAGGGACCAATGACATGCCGGACAACTTAATTAATTGCTTAGGATTAATTGTCTCAATCAAAGTTTTGTTTTAAGTATTCAGAATTAACTATGATAGCTTAAAGACATAAAGCAAGTCTACCGGAGTCAAGTTCGATGGGTGTTCGAGAGTCCGCTGAGAGTTTGAAGATTCGTCAGAAGTGCTGCCGGAACAAACCGTGAAGAAATCGGGGACTTGCCGAAGTTTTTGGAAGTCGCCGGAGAGATCGTCAGAGGTTCACGGAGATCACCAAGAAAGTTCGACTACTTGCCAAAGACTCGCTGAACTCGCCACAAGACTAGGAGCCTATTTGGAGTCCATCGAAAGAAATCCGAGGGTGTATCGGAAGTCCACCGGAAGTTCGCTAAAAAGCTCGCCAGAAGGAAACTCGACGTTGCCAGTTAAAACTTGCTTAGGACTATATCTTAATTTTGTAGTTTGTATGTAATTAGGGTTAGGATTAAAGGTTAATCCTATAACCCGGTTATGGGCCAATTCGGCCCAAGTTTGGACTGGTTTGGGCTAAGTTTGGAGCCCAACTATTGAGCTGAAATAGTCTAGGTGGTGGCACCACCCAGAACTCGAAAGATTGGGTGGTGGCATTGCCCAGCACCAGAAAGATCGAGTGGTGGCACCGCCACCGACAAGCGGTGGCACCGCCAGTAAACGATCAATATAACATTGACAGGTGGTGGCATCGCCAGCTCCGAGAATCTAAGAGGAATTCAAAATTTGAAGCCCAAATTTGAACCTTCTTGGGGTCTATAAATGCCCCTTAATTCTCAACAGAGAAAACAACCTTTGAGAAGTTAGAGATTAAGATAAACCCTTAGCAAAGTCTTTAGCAAATATTATTTTCAATAGCTTAAGTGTTCACCTCCCTCTTTCTCTTTGAAAATCTGTAAGAGTGTGAATCACTTGTAAAAGGTTGTAAGAGGGGTATTTGTCCTTCCCCTTCAAAGTGATTTGCTAGTGGAAGTTAGGAGCCTTATCGAAGAAGGCTTCACAAGTGGATGTAGGTTATTTGACTGAACCACTTTAAATTGGTGTATTCCTTGAATGTGTGAGTGTTTACCTTTCTAAAACTGTTATTTACATAGCAGCAAGCTTTTGGTTTTCATCTCCTTACTTTACTCTAGCTACTTTTACTAAGTCATTCTTTGTCGAATTGAAATCTCCACGCATTTAGGAAATCATTTTCAAACTTATAAGTTTTAATCCACTGCACTAATTCACCTCCCCCCCTCTTAATGTCGCTCCGATCCTAACAATTGGTATCAGAGCCACAGATTTCTACTTTGGTTTAACATCCAAATAGAAATGACTCTTTTCGGTTTTCAAGAGGGTTACTCTCTCATTCATCCTCCATTTTTCAATGGGACGGACTATACTTATTGAAAAACTCGAATGAGAGTTTTCTTACTTTCTTTGGATTTGAATTTATAGCATATTATCGAATCCGACTTTAAAAGGTTTTCTCTTCCAATGAAAGATTGGAATGATTTGGAGAAGAAGACTTTTTCTTTAAATGCTAAAGCTATGAATGCTCTATTTTACACCTTAGATAAAACAGAGTTTAATCATGTTTCTTTATGCAAAATGACTTTTGATATTTGGTATTTTCTTGAAACCACATACGAAGGCACAAGTAGTGTTAAGATTTCAAAGATCAATCTTTTAATGCACGATTTTAAACTCTTTCGAATGAAACCAAGCGAAACTGTTGTTGACATGTACACCCGTTTTATGGATATCATCTATGGTTTAAAAGCACTTGGTAGAAGTTTTTCGGATTTTGAACTTATAAACAAGATTTTGCATTCTCTTTCTAAAAATTGGAATTCAAAAGTAATTGCGATACAAGAAGCTAAAAACCTAAACAACTTACCACTTGAAGAACTAATTGGTTCATTAATGACATATGAAATGGTGCATAATGCACATGATGAACATGATGAACAAAATAACCTTCCAAAGAACATGAAGGATTTGGGACATAGAACACATGAAGACCACTTGAGCATAAGCTCGAGTGATGGTGAATTTGAACTTGCGAAGAAATTTAAAAAGTTAATGAAACAAAAATTAAAGAATAAAAAGAACAAAATTACTTGCTTTGAATGTAAGAAGAAGAACACAAATTGGAATGAATCAAGCTCCTCCAAAGACGAGGAGAAAATCAACAAAGGAGAGGTGGCAAACTATGTCTTAACCGCTTTTAATGAAGAGGTAATCGAAATCCCCCTAATTTACTTCGAAATTACATAATGCTTTTCATAATGCACTTTTTTTTGTAATTTAGTTTTGAATCAATTTTCTTGAAAATTAAATGTTTAAAAATAAAAATACAAAAATATGATCATGCTCATAATTTTGAAAATGACAATGAAAATTATATGTTTTATATTAATGTAATAAAATATTAGATATAAATCTAATGCTTGTACACCTAGTAAGATTAATGTTATGTATGTGCTTGAGAAGTAAGAATGTGTATTTTGATAATTTCCATATTAATGACGATGCATGGCTTTTGTATGGAAGGCTTGATGATTTTTTTATGAACCTTGTCTTTGGTTTTCAAACATGATATATGGTTTTGACTTAAGAACAAAATTTGAGCATGCTAATATAAAGTCAATCACATAAATTAAAACTAAAGAAGTTTTAGTTATCTATAAGAATCATTCAAAATTATGTTCAATGAAACCAATGCATAATGATGTAATGAAAATATTAAATGTTTTGATACCATGATTGATGATTTTATGCATGAGATTTTAAAAGTTATACATGATGATTTTTGTGATTTTTTTTTGATCCTAAACATTGATGTATGTTTTTATTTGCCATAAAAGAAAAGAACATGCATGTATGAAATAAATCACATGAATTAAAACAACTAAAAAGTGGAAAGGTTTCTTCTTAAAAAAATTATTTTTCCAACTTTATCGATTTTTTAAAAAGGAAAATTAATGAATCTATTTGTATCACTTTTGTGAATATCTTGAAAATGAGCTTGATTTGATGATTTAAATGAGCTTTATCTTGATTTTTTAAAATTTATAAATTGAGATTTCTTATGCTTAAGTTAAGATTCTATTGTTGAATCTTAGATTTTGATGATGAAGTCAATTGTCATTTGTTGTCTAATCTATGTGTTGAGATAAGTGTGCAGGATTAACTATGATGAAAGTTAGACAAGCAGTAGGAGTTACGCCGGAGTCAAGATCATGATCACGTTGGGAGTTCGAGAGTTCGACGGAAGTTCGGACGGTCGTCGGAGGTTCTGCGAGAACAGATCCGAGAAGTCCGAAGCTTGCCAAAGCTTCGTCGTCGGAACTTCGCCAAGTGGATCGTCGCAAAAGTCCAGGAGTTTGCGGAAGTCCGCAGAAGAATCACCGGGTTCATCGGATGATCGACGGAAGTTTGCGGAAACTTCGCCCGGAAGAAGCGATTGACGAATCGAACAAAGCTGCAGAAATTGTCTTAGATTTAATCGTAGTTAGCACGTTGATTAAGTTGGAAAATGGGAGGTGATCCCATTAGCTTAATCTTGGAGCAATTGGGCCCCTGAAAAGATTGAAATTGGGCGAATGGAGCTAACCATTCGGACCCCGATTCACCCGAGGAGGTGCAACCGCCCTAAACCAGGAGGTGGCACCGCTTGGGCTATGTCTCCCAATGAGACTGGGGCGGTGCAACCGCCCAACCAAGAGGTGCAACCGTCCGGGCTCGATCTCCGGCGAGGCCGGGCGGTGCAACCTCCTCTGTCGGAGGTAGCACCGCACCATGAGCTCAAGTTTGAGCTCGCCAAAAGCGGTGCAACCTCTCTAGTCGGCGGTGCAACCGCTTTGAGCTCGATCTTCGAGCTCTGGCAGCAGAAGGTGCAACCGCCTCTGATAGAGGTGGCACCGCCCGGAGGCTCGATCTTGAGCTCTGCCGGGCGGTGCAACCTCTCCATCGAGAGGTGCAACCACTTGATCCCGGAATTCGAGATTTGATCGTTTTGAGCTCCAAATTTGAACTGGGTTGGGGCCTATAAATACCCCACCCATTCAGCACAAAAAAAGCAAAGAGACCTACCCGAAATCTTGATCTTCTCTGTGATTCTTGAGCTCAAAATTGTTGTAAAGCCTTTAAGTCTCCTCCTTTTGTTCTTTAAGTTTCTGAATTGTAAAAGTGAGGAGAGAAAGGTTCTGTAAGGGTTGTCTCCTGAGCCCATCAAAAGGAGTGAAACTGTAAAAGGGCAGTTGGCCTTCGCCTATTGAAGGAAGGCAGCTAGTTGACGTCGGTGACCTCGTCGAAGGAGGAAGCCAAAAGTGGAGTAGGTCAAGAATGACCGAACCACTCTAAATCTCTAGTTTGCTTTTATTTCGAGTACCTTATCATTACTGCAAACCTCCTACATAACTACTGCTCTCTGCGCCTGTACGAATAAGTTCAAAGTGCTGACCTTTTCGAATCTGCATTCAGACGTAAATCTGTGTTTTTCGTACGATCAGCTTACGTTTGTGTTTTGATTCTGCAAAACTGTCTTCTGCGCTTTTATGAACTAGTTTCTAAGTTTAGATCCCTTTGAAACTGTTTTAGACGCAAACTG
Organism: Musa schizocarpa; assembly: GCA_900464855.2. Classification (NCBI taxonomy): domain Eukaryota; kingdom Viridiplantae; phylum Streptophyta; class Magnoliopsida; order Zingiberales; family Musaceae; genus Musa; species Musa schizocarpa. Next base: position 24,074,367 of record LS990923.1, on the reverse strand, counting down.
CGTTTAGACGTAAAACTGCGTTTAGATGTAAAACTGCGTTTAGACGTAAAACTGCGTTTAAACGTAAATTGCGCAAACTGTGTTTAAACATAAAACTGTGTTTTAGACGTAAACTTCTTTTAAACGTTTAGACGTAAAACTGCGTTTAGATGCAAACTGCGTAAAACTGCGTTTAGACGTAAACTGAGTTTAGACGCAAAACTGTGTTTAGGCATAAACTGCACAAACTGTGTTTAGACATAAAACTGTCTTTTAGGCGTAAACTACTTTTAGGCATAAAACTGTGTTTTGGCGTAAAACTGCGTTTAGGCGTAAACTGAGTTTAGGCATAAAACTGCGTTTAGGCGTAAAACTGTGTTTTAGGCATAAAAACTGCATTTAGGCGCAAACTGTATTTAGGCATAAACGCAGTTTAGACGTAAACTGTGCTTAGGCGTAAACTAAAGCGCTTAATCTTAAGTAATCTTAGAATCGGCTTTTACATGAAATCATTTTTATCGGACAAAGCGCGGCTTTCGTTTTTAAATCGCTGAAAAATTTTAGCTGCACTAATTCACCCCCCTCTTAGTGCTCTCGATCCTAACAATTGGTATCGAGCAAGGTTAACTCTCTAACAGTTAAAACCCAAGAGAGATGGCATCGCCGGAAACCAAGAGGGGCATTCTATTACACGTCCACCCATGTTCGTTTAGGACGGACTTACACCCTCTTGGAAGACCCGAATGAGGATCTTTCTTATTTCTATGGATTTTGAACTGTGGAACCTTTTTGAAAACGGATTTTCAAAGTCTTCTCTTCAATGATCGATTGGAATGAATTGGAAAAAGAAGGCTTTAGCTCTTAATGCAAAAAGGCTATGAATGCCTTATTTTTTAGCGCACTTGATAAAAACAGTTTAATCGTGTTTCAACTTGCGAAACTGCATTTGATATTTGGCACACACTTGAAGTGACCCACGAGGGCACAAGTAGAGTGAAAAGAGTCAAAAATCAATCTGTTGTTGCATTCTTTTGAACTTTTCGAATGAAACCGAAAGGAAAACCATTGGCGACATGTTTACCCGTTTCACGGATGTCGTCAACGGTCTAAAAGGACTCGGAAAAAGTTTTTCGGATTTTGAACTCGTAAATAAGATACTAAGATCCCTTCCTAAAAGTTGGGATCCTAATCAAGAGGCAAAAGATCTGCGCAACTTCCCTCTTGAAGAACTAATCGGGTCATTAATGACTTACGAAATGACTTGTAAAGCTCATGAAGAGCAAGAAGACATTCTTCCAAAGAACAGGAAGGATATGGCACTCAAAACTTCTGAATGCCACTTGAGAGAAAACTCAAGTGATGAGGACTGTGATGATGACTTGGCACTTCTAACAAGAAAGTTTAAAAAGTTCTTTAAAAGAAACAAGTTTAAGAATGATGCAAAAATTAAACTTGAACCCAAGAAGGACTAAGTGATCTGCTATGAATGCAAAAAGCCGGGACACTACAAGAGTGATTGTCCCCAAGTCAAAAGGAGAACATCAAAGAAGAAGGCTCTTCAAGCAACATGGGATGACTCGAGTGCATCTGAAGAAGAGGAGTCCAACACCGAGCAAGTTGCTCATTACGCCTTAATGGCCATCGGAGAGGAGGCAACGAATTTATTAGATGCTGATTTATCTTTCGATGAATTATTAAATGCTTTCCATGAATTATTTGATGAATGCAAGATTATCAATAGAAAATACAAATTGCCAAAAAAGGAGCATGATAGTCTTACTTGTGATTTTAATAAGTTAAAAATTGAATATCATGATAGTTTAAATTCATGTATCAAATGTCATGATCTAGAAACTTTTCAAAAAGAAAACTTGCTACTTAAGGACACCTTGAAGAAATTCGAGGTTGGTAGCAAGTCATTAAACATGATCCTTACAAACAAGGGTCATGTTCCCAAAAGAAGTGGGATTGGATTTGTGAGGAGTCCGCACCAAAATCCAACTACCTTCGTAAAAGGCCCCATCTTACATGTTAGACATCAAAGCAAATGCAACTTTTGTTGCAAGTTCGGACACAGGACGCATTATTGTCCATTCAGGAAATTTAGTCCAAACAAATTGATTTGGGTTCCTAAAGGAACCATGACAAATTCTATGCAACATGATAGAAAATGTAGATCTATTTGTGAGGAACCCAAAAGCAAATGGGTACCTAAACATCATCCTTTCTTGTAGAAAACTAAACCATCGCAAGCTAGGAGCAAGAGATGGTACCTTGATAGTGGATGCTCAAGGCATATGACAGGAGATCCATCCCAATTCTCTAAGCTCACTAGCATAGACGAAGGATATGTCACCTTCGGAGACAACAACAAGGGTAAAATCATTGGCAAAGGAACCATAGGTAACAAATGCAACTTCTCTATTGAAGATGTTTTGCTAGTTGATGGTCTAAAACATAACCTCTTGAGCATTAGTCAATTGTGTGATAAAGGATATATTATCAGATTTGAATCTAATGCTTGCATCATTGAAAAACCACACAAAAACATATCTATGATTGCATTAAAACAAAAGAACATATACACTATTAACATCAATGATTTATGTAATGAAATATGTTTTTCTGCTTTAAATGAGAATGCTTGGATATAGCACAGAAGATTAGGTCATGCTAGCATGAAACTAATCACTCAAATATCATCCAAAGAACTTATAAGAGGAATTCCTCATATCAAGTTCATCAAAGATAATGTATGTGATGCCTGCCAATTAGGTAAACAAATTAAGAGTAGCTTCAAATCTAAAAATCAAATAAGCACCTCTAGGCCCTTACAATTGATCCATATGGACTTGTTGGGACCCATCTCCACATCAAGCCTAGGAGGTAGCAAATACATTTAGATCATCGTGGATGACTATAGCAGATACACATGGACTTACTTCTTAAAACAGAAAAAAGTGAATGCCTTAGATCTTTTACCAAGTTTTGCAAACTTGTTCAGAATGAAAAGGTTCTATGATTTAGATCAATTAGAAGTGATCATGGTGGTGAATTTCAAAACCATGATTTCCAGGAATTTTGTGAACTCAATGGATACAACCATAATTTCTCTACTCCTAGAAACCCTCAACAAAATGGAGTTGTAGAAAGAAAAATCGAAATTTACAAGAAATGGCAAGAACCATGTTGAATGAACACAACCTACCCAAATATTTTTTGGGCGGAAACCATAAATACTGCATGCCACATTTTAAATAGAGTTCTAGTGAGACCTCTACTAACCAAAACTCCCTATGAGTTATGGAACAATAAAAAACCCAACGTTTCATATTTTAAAGTCTTTAGGTGTAAGTGTTTTATCTTGAATGAAAAAACAACTTAGGAAAATTTGATGCTAAATCCGATGAAGGAATCTTTCTTGGTTATTCTCTGTTTCTAAAGCCTTTCATTATCTTCAATAAAAGAACTCTAATTATTGAAGAATCCATTCATGTTGTTTTCAATGAGATTTCGAAATCATGAAAAATGATCTTGATGAAGATGTTAATTTTGATTCCTTGAATTTAAAGGAAACCCCTTCTCCAACTAACAACCTGGATGCATCCACTTCGAAATATCCTTACCCAAGGATTGGAAGTATGTAGATGCTCACCCTAAGGAGCTAATCCTAGGAGACACGTCAAAGGGGTTCAAACACGATCTTCTCTTAAAACCTTTTGTCTTAGAATGTCGTCTTTCTCTCCCAAATTGAACCCAAATGCATTGATGAAGCCATGAAAGATGATTCATGGATTATCATAATGCAAGATGAATTAAATCAATTTGAGAGAAATGAAGTGTGGAAGCTTGTTCCTAGGCCAAATGACCATTTAGTTATTGGTACTAAATGGGTCTTCAAAAAACAAACAAAATGAAAATGGTATCATGGTTAGAAACAAGGCTAGATTAGTGGCCAAAGGTTTCAACCAAGAAGAAGGTATCGATTCTGAAGAAATCTTAAAGCTCACGTGGCTCGATTGGAAGCCATAAGGATGCTCCTTGCCCTACTCTAGTAGTAATAATTTTAAGTTGTTTCAAATGGATGTTAAAAGCGCTTTTCTAAATGGCTTTATCTCCGAAGAAGTTTATGTTGAACAACCTCCTGGTTTTGAAAATGATAGCCTCCCCTAATCATGTGTTTTTAGATTAACTAAAGCTCTCTATGGTTTAAAACAAGCCCCAAGGGCTTGGTATGAAGACTTAGTTCTTTTCTTATCGAAAATAACTTCACAAAAGGCAAGGTTGATACTACATTATTTATCAAAAATTTTGAAAATAATTTTCTCATTGTTCAGATTTATGTTGATGATATTATCTTTGGCTCTACAAATGAATCTCTCTGTGAATCTTTTGCTAGAACCATGAGTCTTGAATTCGAAATGAGCTTAATGGGAGAATTAATATTCTTCTTAGGTTTACAAATCAAACAATTAAACAACGGCATCTTTATTAGTCAAACAAAATATGCCTTGAATTTATTAAAAAAGTTTAATATGAACAACTCAAAGGCTATTAACACCCCCTATGAGCACCTCCACTAAGTTAGAAATTGATGAAAGTGGAGAAAGCTTTAATCAAAAGACTTATAGGGGTATGATAGGAAGTTTACTTTACCTCACCGCCACCCGGACCAGGACATCATGTTCAGGTGTAGGACTTTGTGCTAGATTTCAATCAAACCCTAAGATATCTCATCTCAAAGAAGTCAAAAGAATACTTAGATATCTTAATGGAACCACAAATCTAGGATTATGGTACCCAAATCAAAAAATTTTGAGTTAACGACTTATCTTTGATGTGGACTTATTTGGTAGACTAGATAGAAAAAAAACACATCAGGATCATGTCAATTTTTTAGGACATGCCCTTGTATCCTGGTCATCTAAGAAACAAAGCTTCGGTTTGCTCTATCAACAACCCGAGCTGAATATATTGCACAAGTGCATCTTTGTGCACAAGTTGTATGGATGAAAAACACTTTAGAAGATTACAAAGTTAATCTTAAAGATATTCCCATTAAATGTGATAACACGAGTGCAATATGCTTAACTAAAAATCCTATACAACACTCAAAAGAACAAAACATATTGATATTAGACATCACTTTATACGAGATCATGTCACTAATCATGATGTAACCATAGAGTTCATTGATACCAAACATCAACTGGCTGACATTTTTACAAAACCTCTAAGTGAAGAACAATTTGATTTCATTAAAAGAGAATTAGGAATGTTGATGTGTTCGAATAAATAAACTTATTTTTCGGACTATATTGAATGATCAGATCACCTGATTGCCATGTTTAAATGTGAAAATCTGTAATCTTGTCCAAATGCATCTTATTTGTTCGAATGCTATAAAACAGATTTATTCGTACACTTTCATAAGTTTCTAAAATAAATCTGATAAAGTGATTCCTGTGTATGTATTTCATCCTGTAATATCTTTGCGGGTAAAATGGATTATAACAAAAAGGGGAAGAAGTTTTCAAAGCAATCTATGTAAAATTCCTCTATAAAGCTTGCTAATATTGTTTTCCTGGTATCACAATTACCATGTTTTTTTGTTGATGACAAAGGGGGAGAAACATATGAATTGATAAACACTGCCATGATCATGTCTATGTCATAGTTGCAAATACTTGAGTGATGCTATAAACAATGTTATGGTTATGCCATCCTTGCATCACCAAGAGATATATAAACATGTGCTATAGTTTGCATTATGTCTTGAGTTGATATCCTATCTTGTGAAGTAAATGCAAACTTGCTAGAAAATCTCAAATGTGTGCATCATGTAATAGTCCTTCGCAGCTTTAAATGATAATATTCAATTACATGGTGAATAGTTAAAAACACAATCATACAAACTTGATGATGTATGTCAAGCCTTGACATCATTCTTGAAGAGATACATCATGATGGGTATCATGATGGGAGTATTGATAAGTTTAAATGATCTAACTTATCAATACGTCACTTGAATTCTTAGGTCTTGAATTCAAGGTTGACTTATCTCAACTATGGCATATAGATAGGGGGAGTTAAGGATAACTCAATTATCAATTGATTGTCATCATCAAAAAGGGGGAGATTGTTGAATCTCAGATTTTGATGATGAAGTCAATTGTCATTTGTTGTCTAATCTATGTGTTGAGATAAGTGTGCAGGATTAACCGATGAAAGTTAGACAAGCAGCAGGGGAGTTGCTTGCCGGAGTCAAGATCATGATCATGTTGGGAGTTCGAGTTCGACGGAAGTTGGACCCGGTGGTCGTCGAGGTTCTGAAAGAACAGATCCGAGAAGTCGAAGCTTGCCAGCGGCTTCGTCGGAACTTCGCCAAGTGGATCGCCGCAAAGTCCAGGAGTTTGCGGGAAGTCCGCAGAAGAAATCACCGAGGTTCATCGGATGATCGGCGGAAGTTAAAGGAAACTTCGCCCGAAGAAGCGATTGGCGCGCGGGAGAAAAAGCTGCAGAAATTGTTTTAGATTTAATGTCGTAGTTAGCACGTTGATTAAGTTAGAAAATGGCAGGCCCCGAAAAGATTGAAATTGGGCGAATGGAGCTAACCATTGGGACCACGATTACACCGAGAGGTGCAACCGCCTAGGCCGAGGAGGTGGCACCGCTGGGCTATGTCTCCAGCAAAGGCCGGGCGGTGCAACCGCCAGAGCTCGATCTCCGGCGAGGCCAGGCGGTGCAACCTCCTCTGTCGGGAGGTAGCACCGCCGAGCTCAAGATTTCGAGCTCGCCGGGCGGTGCAACCTCTCCGGTCGGTCGGTGCAACCGCCTAAGCTTGGTCTTCGAGCTCGGCGAGAGGGTGCAACCGCCTCGGCGAAGGTGGCACCGCCAGGGCTCGATCTTGAGCTCGCCGGCGGTGCAACCTCTCCGGTCGGGGAGGTGCAACCGCGATCCGGAATTCCGGGATTTGATCGTTTTGAGCTCCAAATTTGAACTGGGTTGGGGCCTATAAATACCCCACCCATTCAGCACAGAAAAAGAGCAAGAGACCTACACGAAATCTTGATCTTCTCTGTGATTCTTGAGCTCAAAATTGTTGTAAAAAAACTTTAAGTCTCCTCCTTCTATTCTTTAAGTTTCTGAATTGTAAAAGTGAGGAGAAAAGGTTCTGTAAGGGTTGTCTCCTGAGCCCATCAAAAGGAGTGAAACTGTAAAAGGGCAGTTGGCCTTAGCCCATTGAAGGAAGGCAGCTAGTTGGCGTCGGTGACCTCGTCGGGAGGAGGAAGCCAAAAAGTGGAGTAGGTCAAGACTGACCGAACCACTCTAAATCTCTGGTTTGCTTTTATTTCGTACCTTATCATTACTGCAAACCTCCTACATAACTACTGCTCTCTGCCTTTACTGAATAAGTTCTAAGTGCTGACCTTTTGAATCTGCATTCAGATGTAAATCTGTGTTTTTTATTACTATCAGCTTACGTTTGTGTTTTTGATTCTGCAAAACTGTCTTCTCTGCTTTTATGAACTAGTTTCTAAGTTTAGATCCCTTTAAAACTGTTTTAGGCGCAAACTGCGTTTAGGCGTAAAACTGCGTTTAAACGTAAACTCACGCAAACTGTGTTTAAACATAAAACTGTGTTTTTTAGGCGTAAACTTCTTTTAAGCGTTTAGGCGTAAAACTGCGTTTAGGCGCCAAACTGCGTAAAAAACTGCGTTTAGGCGTAAACTGAGTTTAGGCATAAAACTGTGTTTAGGCAAAAACTTCATAAACTGTGTTTAGACATAAAACTGTCTTTTAGGCGTAAACTACTTTTAGGCATAAAACTGTGTTTTGGCGTAAAACTGCGTTTAGACGTAAACTGAGTTTAGACGCAAAACTACGTTTAGACGTAAAACTATGTTTAGACGCAAAACTGCGTTTAGACGCAAACTGTACTTAGACACAAACTCAGTTTAGACGTAAACTGTGCTTAGACGTAAACTGCGCTTAATCTTAAGTAATCTTAGAATCGACTTTTACATCGAAATCATTTTTATCGGACAAACGCAACTTTCGTTTTCAAATCGCTGAAAGATTTCCGCTGCACTAATTCACCCCCCCCTCTTAGTGCTCTCGATCCTAACATCTATATGCATGAATTAATGTCCTGTTCTCTTACAAGATTGAATGAATTCTATCCCTTTCATGATTTCCTAAGAATTCTTTACATTATTTATTTAAGAGGAGATTTGTTACAATGAATCACAGTTTCTCTTTATTTTTTAGAATTATAACTTGAGTATTCATTTTATAAATCAAGATTGTTAATCATGATTCTCTCATTTTATCAAAGAGAACATTTTTCAACATGAATAATTAAGTTGTTTTCTCTTGATTTTTCGATACCCACAATTTGAGAAAATACACCTTGAGGCTTGGAACATTTTATGCATAAATTGATTTTCTTTATGATTCAATACTCCTTTGTAATTATGATATGTTTATCACATGATATGATTGAATCACTATTATAAAAGAAAAAGGAAATTGTTAGCTTGCTAATTGCAAAAATATATGCTAGCTTGAATGATAAAACATGAGATTGTCTATAGTGCAAATTTATTGTTCTCATGATGTGTAGATTGAAATAATGATTAGAATATTGATGGTTTTTATGATAAAATTTAATTTTCGATCCTAAATGATTGATGATATATATATATATATATATATATATATATATATATATATATTTGGCACAAAAAGGATAAAGGCATGCTTGAGAAAAGTATTTTTCTTGAAAATTCTTTTTCTCTATCTTATTGACTTTGATGAATCAATTTGTATTATTTTTATGAATCTCATGGATTAAGAAAATGATTTAAATTTAATGGGTTTTATTGAAATCATGATATTGATTTCTTGTAATTATAATTTGAATTTTCTATTGAATGAATCAAGATTGTTTTCTATTTAAAAGGAGATTTGTCGAAATGTTTCATGGTCTTTTAGTATTCATGATCTTAATAATTATGTTTTGAAACTTTATGTAAATCAAGATTGTTCATCATGATTCTCTCTATGATTCTCTCTTTGAATATTTAAATAGTAGAATTTTCTAGATGAATCATGATTTTGATAATTGAATATTTGATATGCATGAAATGATATCTTGATTATTTATCTCCTACTATTCTTTTTGCTATTCACCAAAAAGAAGACTAATTCTAATAAACCATGATATGCTATATGAATTTTATTATATTCATGAAGTAATATCTCATCACCAAATTTTGTTTGATATTCCTTCATGTGATGATATGAATGCTTGAAACCCTTATGATATGATTTTTATACAATTCCGTGTATTCATAAAATATTTATCCCATTACCCAATTAATTCTTCTTAATATTCCTAATGTGATGAAATGAAATTATGCATGAAATACAAATGGGGAGAAGTTTTGATTAGGATGCAATTTGACAAATTAATACCATCATGATTTGAAATATTTATGATTTGAAATTATACATGCACTTGCTTTTTATTGTGATGAATGCTTGGTATCATGATCAAAATATTGATAAATGCTATGATTTATTATCAAAATGATGTCTCATATATAATATGCCCATAGTGATTAATTTATTTGTATAATGCATGAAGTAAGGATATAAATGTAAAGTTTTGAAATTATGCATATTTTAATTTGAAAACATAATGATGCATAAATAAGATTGACACTTACCTTTGTCATGATTTAGAAATTGATGTAAATGGTCTTCCTTTCTTTTTGTTAATGACAAAGGGGGAGAAAGAGTTGCTAATGTGCTATCTTGAATTGATGTAAAGGTTCATCTCAAAGAGAAATTAGCTAGCTTGCACAAGTCAAGAAAATGCAAAAACTTGCTTACCTTCTTGCACATCTAAAGAGAAGATGCAAATGTAACACTTGCCAAATTGTTTGCTTGCCTCATGTAAAACATTATCTCTTGCTAGTTTGACATTTTGCTAAAGAAGCAAAAATGACACTTCTCAAAAGAGAAGAAAGAGCTTGCTACCTTAAACATCACAAGGTTGCCTATCTTAAGAAACAAAAATTACAAAAGTGCTATCTTGCCTTTCTCAAGAAGCAAAACTTAAAACTTGACATTACAATAGGAAGCAAGAATCATGAGCTTACACATGAAAGCTATATTGCATTTGCTTTCGAAATTTTTGCTAGCTTGTATGTAGCAAAACTTGCATATCGTAAAAATTACTAGCTTATAGCCTAAAAAGAAGCATACTGTAATCACATCAAATATTTAAGTTATGATTTGATTTTCTTTCCTTACTTGTTATTATAATTTAAGGAAATCTTAATCTACTTCCTTGTTTGTTGATATGAATTAAGGAAATAACTATTAAGTATTCCAAATATAATGATATCATATTTGTTAGTATATTAAATGGAAATAATTTATATTAAATAAATACGAAAATTAAAATGAATTTCCCTTAATAGAGGCTCACCTCCTCCTATTTAAAAGGAGGGATTTCTCTCCTTCATTCCTCACCTAGTCGAGCTTGGCAGCGGGAGGAACGAGGAGTTACACCCTATTGACAAGAGGTAGGTTTCCCTACCTTTCTTAAATTTAAAAGTTTTAGTTTTTATTTTGATTCTTTAAATGTTGAAAGTTTTATAGTTTAAAAAATATGTATCGATTTTTTAAATGTCAATTTTTTTGTATTAAAGTAATTAGTTAAAGTTTTCATAATATTTTTTGAACCATGATTAAGGTTTTTATTGTAGAGTTAAATATGTTAAAAATATATTTGATTTATATGATATTTCTTGTATTACAGTTTATCTTTAATCTTATTTGGATTAAAATCTTGTTAGATTAGAATATGTTATCTAAATATTCTTTGATCTGAAATTTAAAATATATTATTCTGAATGATTTAAAATAAGACTAGAATATGTTGAAATTTTATATGTGTTGAAAACATGATTTTTATTTGAATTTAGAAGACTATTTCCTTGTATTAAAACTTATCTCCCAATCCCTCTTTTAATGTCTTATGATTTCTAGTCAAATTTAGAACGTTATTTCTTTGTATTAAAGTCTTTCTCCTCATCTATCTTTTAATGCATTATTATGTTTTTATTTATATTGTTAATGGGTATATGCTATGATATGAAATTGTATATTAATTGGAATGAAATTATTCACAGGCCAGGCCTAACCCACGGGTCAGGCCTTGGCCCGTAGGCTACCCCAGCCTAACCATTATGGGCGGTCACATGTGACGCACATGACTAGTCCATGGGCCAGGGCTGGGCCAGTTTTGTGTAATGCATGCTCAATCATGTATAATGCACATGACTAGTAGATGGACTAGCTCAATCTAGCCCAATATTATTGTTGAACTTGAGCCCAAATGGTGATTGAACTAAACTAGACTTGATTAGTCTAGATCAATTCAGGATGATTCCAAATTGATTGACTTATTCAAGTTAGTTTAACCTAAATTGAACTTAATCTAGTCTAAATTATACTAGTCTATGGTGGTTCTAGACCAGTTAAATAAGGATTAGAGATCGGTTCAGTTAGGCTCTAGTAAATCGAGTTCAATTGAATCGATTAAACTAGAGTTCAAATCAATTAAGGGCTAATTTATATTACTTGATTTTGATGGTATTTGAAAGAGACGTTTTAAATATGTTATTTCATCTCGAAATGGACATGACCAGTGTGAGATTATATTATTTTCCTGCCGAGAGCAGGTACGATGATTCCCTTCGGGGATTAGTGGGCCGTCAGACGTGGCGGCTGGACGGTTCCTCCATCTGCTGTTGGGAGGAACGTGTCCCCACTTTGGCGGGTGTGGGACACCACTCCATCCGCTGTTGGGAGTGCGATTTTAAGCATAAGTGCAATTTTATTAACTATGAGAGCATGGCATAATGCACATATGGCGAACATCCGATGATCTCTTGGCAATGTTTCGGCGGACTCCCAACAAGCTCCTAGACTTCATGACGATCTTCTTGGCAAGTTCCGATGAGCTTGTTGGCAAGCTCCATGACTTCTCGTCTAGTTCCGCCAGAACTTCCGACGAACGTCCGGACTTCTGACGAACTCTCGAACTCTCAACGATGTCGCGTCTTTGACTCCAGGACTTTAGTTTGCCTTATGCCTTGCTCTCATAGTTAATCCTGCATATGTAAAAACACACTTCGATCTAGATAATTAATACAAAGCATTAATCAAGTTGTCCGGCATGTCATGGGTCCCTCGACGCTTCGTCTGATTCTTCGGCGCATCGTCCTCTCTTGCAGCCTATTGCCCAATTGGCTAATTGACTCTGCAATTTCGATATCATCAGTGCAATATATGCTTTTCTTGGCCTGATGCCCGAATCCATGGCCCGAAGCCTTCTGTCGATACGTCGACCGATCCATTGGCCCGACGTTCAATCTTCTGACATGTTCCTTCGGCCCAACATGATTTTTCATGCTTTAATTGTCTCATCCTGATCGAAGCATCCTGCATCACTCAAAACATAGATTAAAACATAAATACATATCAATTTTTTTCATCATCAAAATACAAGATTCAACAATCTCTCCCTTTTTGATGATGACAACCAATCGACGACGGAGTTATCCTTAACTCCCGAAGTTTAAACAAACTCCCCCTATCAATATGTCATATTGATAGAACCTTGAATTCAAGTCATTGCAAATATTCATTATGAATATTTGCAATACGTCATCATGCATAACATGATCATACTTCTCCCCCTTTGTCATCAACAAAAAGGAGAAGTTCCACTATCATGTGTTTGAAAGATATAAATTCAACTCATTGCATGAAAACATAATATCAAGTTTTATCATCATGCAATTTGAAACTAGCAAAATTTAGCGAGTATAACATCATGCTTAGAACATTCAAGCTACCAAGTTGTAGATATACAAGGTAGTAAGATAGCATGTTCTACTTCATACAAGCTAGCAAATTTAAAGATGTTCAAGAAAGCAACACTTTCTTCTTGAAATATGCAAGTTGCAAGCTAGCAATTTTTGCTTCCTTTGCAATGTTTGAGCTAGCAATTTTGCTTCCGTTGCAAAGTGCAAGTTAGCATATTTTGCATCTTGAGATAGGCAAGATAGCACTTTTGGTATGCAAATTTATAGTATGTAAGCTATCAGCTTTTACATATAAAAAAATTAGCAAAATTTTACATCTTTTTGAGATGTGCAAGATGGACTATTTTGCCTCTTTTTGAAATGTGTAACTTGGCAAACATTGCTTCTCTTGAGATTTGCAAGATAGCACTTCTAGCTTCCTTTTTGAGATAAGCAAGCTAGCAAGTTTGCTTTCTAGCATGTTTTGCTCCCCCTTTGTCTTGTCAAAAAGAAGGAAAGACCCTTTATTTCATACATTCAAATTATGACAAAGGTAAGTATCAATCTTGTTTGTGCATCATTATATATTCAAATTAAATATGCACAATTTCAAAAAGCTTACATTTCATTTTACATGCATGATACCAAATAAATTAGTCATCATTATGAGCATATCATACATTATATTTAAGCATTAAAATTTTTAAGCATTTATCAACCTGTTGATCATAATATCAAACATTCATCATTTAAAGCATTCATGATACACATCATATGCAATACATCATGTACATCATTATCATAAATATTGCATGCATCATTACCAATTTATGAATATTTCATGCATTCATATCATCAAATAAAGAATATCAAGAAGAATTAGTTGGGTGATGAGATCAATATTTCATGAATACAAGGAATTTTACATAATAAAATTCAAATCATAAAGCTTAAAAGATGTCAAATAGCATATCATTGTTTATTAGAATTAGTCTTTGTTTTAGTGAATAGCAAAAAGAATAGGAGAGTAAGATCTCAATTCATGCATGTCAAATCTTCAATCATCATCTAGAAAATTCTCCTCTTTAAATATTCAAAGAGAGATATTAGGAGATCAAATAATAAAAGATATTCAAATGAAATTTTTAGACATGAATTTTGAAAAAGATATTCTCTTTAGTAAATCATAAAAGGAAACTTAGGAGGAAAATATTTCAATTCATGCATAAGAACTTTTATGATTCATATTAAAAATTTTCTCAAAATGCAAGAGAATAAAGAGTAAGAAATCTTGATTCATTAAAGATTTCAAGTTATAAATCTCGAGAAAGCAAGATCGTGATTTCGATAAAACCCATTAAATTCAAACCATCAAAATCAATTTCATGGTTTACAAAATTCATAACATAACTAGATTCATGATTTTAAATCCAATAATATATTTTCCTTTTTATGTGATACATTTTAAGTGCTTGATTTCATATAAACATGTTATTTTCTTTCAAATCCATGCATCATTCATTAACACCAAACAAAAAGAACTTTCAAAGATCGCAAAATCTATCATATATAAGTTCGAAATATAAACTCATTAAGCATGCTTTCAAATCATCATTACGTTTTCATTAAGACATCAAGCTTGGTTTCGTTGAATATAATATCGAATGATTCTTAAAGATATCTAAACTTCTTTAGTTTCAATTTGTATGATAGATTTTATATTAGCATGCTCAAATATTTATTCTTATGTTAAAACCATGCATCAATGTTTAAAACGGAAAGATAAAAAATCATCAAGATCAAAAAGTGTAACACAATTCCAAGACATATGATTTCAAATTATTACTTCAAGTCCTCATGCATAAAAATCATCAAGCATGAAGCAAACATTTATTATGATAAGGCATACAAACCAAAGAAATTATTAAACATAAAGTATATTAAACAATCATGGTTTCATTGAGCATAAGGTATTTTTAACCAAAATTATTTTGTTATTAAACATGTAATTTGTTGAATCTCGTATTTTGATGATGAAACCAATTAATAATTGTGTTTATGTTTTAATCTACATTATGAGTGATGCAGGATGCTTCAATCAGGATGAGACAATTAAAGCAGGAAAAATCATGTTGTGCTGGAGAAACATGTCAGAAGATTGGATGTTGGGTCGATGGATCGGTCGACGTATCGACAGAAGGCTTCGGGTCGTGGACTTGGGCATCGGGCCAAGAAGAGCGGGTATTGTGCCAAGGATAACGGAGTTACGGAGTCAACTGGCCGATTGGACAATAGGCCGCAGGAGAGGACGATGCGCCGAAGAATCGGACGAAGCATCGAGGGACCAATGACATTCCGAACAACTTATTTAATTGCTTAGGATTAATTGTCACGATCGAAGTTTTGTTTTAATTATGCAGGATTAACTATGATAATGATGAAGACATAAAGCAAAATAAAGTATCGGAGTCAAGCGCGAAGGATTCGTTGCGAGTTCGAGAGTTCGACGGAAGTCCGAAGGTTCGTCGGGAATGCTACCGGAACTAGCCGAGAATGAGTTGAGAGCTTGCTGAAGGGTTTTTCGGAAGCTCGCCGGAAGGTTCATTGGAAGTTCATGGAGCTCGCCGATAAAGATCAGAGCTTGCGGAAGAAGCTTGTTGGAACTCGCTAAGATCAAATCGTGAAGTCTAGGAGTTTGCTGGGAGTCCGCAGAATGGTTTCCGAGAGTTCATCGGAAGACCGCCGGAAGTTTGCCGGAAGCTCGCCAGAAGAAGTCTTGACTTGCAGACTTTATAATAGCTTAGAAAATATATTTAAATTCATAGTTAGCATGTTAATTAGGGTTAGGATTAGGTGTTAATCCTATAACCCAAGTAGAGGCCAATTGGGCCCAAGTTCGGACTGGTTTGGGCCAAGTTTGGAGCCCAACCAATGAGCTAAAATAGTGTAGGAGGTGGCACCGCTAGGGTCGGCGGTGGCACTGCCCAGGAGAGGATCTCCCAGCAAAGTTGGGTGGTGCAACTGCCCCAGGCAGGTGTGGCTCAGTCTCCGAGCGAGACTGGGCGGTGCAACCGCCTCTAACAACGGTGCAACCGCTTGAGCTCGGTCTCCGAGCTCTGGTTGGGCGGTGCAACCGCCCTAGTCAGGCGGTGGCACCGCCTGAGCTTGGTCTCTGAGCTCTGCCAAGCAGTGCAACCGCCCCTGACAAGCGGTGGCACCGCCCAGAGGCTCAGTCTTCGAGCTCTGCCAGGCGGTGCAATCGCCCTAGTCATGCGGTGCAACCGCCAGACCCCAGAATTCCGGGAGATGACAGATTTGAGCTCCAAATTCAAACTGGTTTGGAGCCTATAAATACCCCTCCAATCCCTGGGTAAAACACACAAGCACAGAGAGATTAAAAGAGAGAAAACACTGCTGCAATCTCTAGAATTTCCCTCCTCTAGCTTAAGAGTTAGAATTCTGTATAAGAGAGGAGAGTGAGTGCTTGTAAGGGTTGTCTCCTAAACCCAGTAAAAGGAGAAGAGGGGTGTAAGAAGGAGGTTGATCTTCGCCTAGTAAAGGAAGATCGTTAGTGGATGCCGGTGGCCTCGACGGAAGAGGAATCAGAGGAGTGGATGTAGGTCACGATTGACCGAACCACTGTAAACTCCCGTCTTCTCTGGTTGGCATTTACTTTGAGCTCATTCTCCTTACTGCAAACCTCCTTTATAGCTTACTGCCTTTTGCGCTTTTACGATTGCGTTTTCAAGCTCAGTATTTTCCGAATCGTGTTTAGACGTAAATCACTTTTCTCGTACAAACATCGTATTTTAGTTTGCGCTTATATTCTGATTTCCGTCACAACTGCAAACTGCCTTAACAAATTTATTTTAACTGCTTCTTGCCTAATCTTAAGTTACATAAATTTATGAATCGACTTTTCTACTGAAATCAGCTTTATCGTACGAACACAGTTTTAAACGTTGAAAGTTTTCCGTTGCACTAATTCACCCCCCCCCTTTTAGTGCTCTTGATCCTAACAATTGGTATTAGAGCCCGGTATTTCTCATTTCAGATTTACACCCCAGAGAAATGTCTTTTCATGGCTTTAAAGAGGGTTTTTCGGTTGTTCGTCCACCGTTGTTTAACTGATTGGACTTCACTTATTGGAAAACTCGAATGAGAGTTTTCTTGATTTTTATGAATTTGGATTTATAGAATATTATTGAAAACGATTTTCAACTTTCCTCTAAAACGATGAACGAATGGTCGGATTTGGAGAAGAAGTATTTTTCTTTAAACGCAAAGGCTCTGAATGCCTTGTTTTGTGCACTTGACAAAAATGAATTTAATCGCATTTTAATGTGTGATTCAGCTTTTGATATTTGGAGAACTCTTGAGGTCACTCATGAAGGCACTAGCCGAGTGAAAGAGTCCAAAATCAACATTCTCGTGCATTCTTACAAACTTTTTCGAATGAAGCCTTGCGAAACCATTTTTGACATGTACACCCGTTTCACAGATGTCGTCAATGGTTTAAGAGCTCTTGGCAAATATTTTTCGGATTTTGAACTCGTAAACAAGATTTTACGTTCTCTTTCTAAGAAGTGGGATTCAAAAGTAACTGCAATACAAGAAGCTAAAAACCTAAACAACTTACCACTTGAAGAACTAATTGGTTCATTGATGACATATGAAATGGTGCACAATGCACATGATGAACATGATGAACAAAATAACATTCCAAAGAACAGGAAGGATTTGGAACCCCGGACAAATGAATACCACTTGAGTGATGACTCAAGTGATGAGGACAATGATGAACTTGAACTTCGAACACTAAATCTTAATAAGTTTATTAAACAAAAATCTAAAATAAACAATGAACTTGAACGGAGGAAGAAGCCAAAGAAGAAGAACACAAAGTGGGATGCATCGAGCTCCTCTGAAGACGAGGAGAAAATCAAGAAAGGCAAGGTGGCAAACTACGCCTTAACCGCCTTTAATGAAAAGGTAATCGAAACCCCCCTGATTTATTTTGAAATTACTTGATGCTTTCATGATGTATTTTTTTTAGTTTAGAATTAATTTTCTTGAAAATTACATGTTTAAAAATAAAAATACAAAAATTATGATCATGCTCGTAATTTCGAAAATGATAATATTGCATATTTTATGATAAACAAATAAAATGATTTTAATTGAAAATATAAAATCATAATGTGTATCATGTTTGATTAACATTGTTGAATGAAATCATGTTTGAAGTAATGCATATTGATGTAATGAAAATATTAAATGTTTTTGATACAATGATTGATAATTTTATGCATGAGATTTTAAGTTATACATGATGATAAGCATGTGTTATTCTCATGAGTGTATATGGCAAAACCATGTCCGAATGCATGAAAGTGTTAAATTTCATTTTCGGATTTTCTTGACCATAACAATTCATTTTTGAAAATCTATTGATCTTGATGGTTCTATGATGAAATTCATTTTTCGATCCTAACAATTCATTTTTCAATCCTAACAATTGGTATCCTAAATGAATCATGACTTTTCCTTGTGAGTTCTTAGAGTTATTACTTAATCTTCTTTTAAAACAAGATCTCTTCTTTGTACTCCTTTGATTTTTCTTGATATTTTATTTAAAGAAGATATTTACTATATGAATCATGTCTTTTGGTATTCAAATGATTTTATCCTTCATGACATGATTTCTTTGTATTTATGGCTTGCATGGCTTGAAATGTTTTGATATGATGCATGCAATGATAAAATATTTATGAATGTTTGAAATGATGTATGTAATACTTATGATAATGATATACATGATGTATTGCATATGATGTGTATCATGAATGCTTTAAATGATGAATGTTTGGTATCATGATCAACATGTTGATAAATGCTTAAAAATTTTAATGTTTGAGTATCATGTATGATATACCCATTAATGATGATTGATTTATTTTTTGGTATCGTGCATGAAAAATAAGGTTTTTGAAATTGTGTATGTTTTAATTTGAATATATAATAATGCACAAATAAGATTGATACTTACCTTTGTAATAATATGAAAATTGATATAAGGGTCTTCCCTTGTTTATGACAATGACAAAGGGGGAGCAAGAATTTCTAGCGTGAACATCATGAAAAGAGGCAAACTAGCTAGTTTGCACAATTCAAGATGAAAGCAAAAATTACACTTCTCAAAAGAGAAGATGCAAATGTAACATTTGCCAAATTGTTTGCTTGCCTCATGTAAAACATTATCTCTTGCTAGTTTAGCATTTTGCTAGCTTGCACTTTGCAAAGAAAGCAAAAATGGCACTTCTCAAAAGAGAAGAAAGAGCTTATTATCTTGAACATTACAAGCTTGCCTATCTTAAGAAACAAAAATTGCAAAAGTGCTATCTTGCCTATCTCAAGAAGCAAAACTTACAACTTGCACATTGCAATGGGAAGTAAGAATCATGAGCTTACACAAGAAAGCTATCTTGCATTTGCTTTCAAAATTTTTGCTAGCTTATATATTGTGAAACTTGTATATCGTAAAAATTGCTAGCTTGTGATCTAAGGAGAAGCAAAAAGGTGCTATCTCAAAAGAAGCAAATGTGCTATCTTGCCTATCTCAAGAGGCAAAAATGCTAACTTGCACATCTGGCAAAACTTAACAAATTTGCATATCTCAAGAAGCAAGAGTTACTTTCTTGAACATCTCAAAGCTGCTAGCTTGCATGTTCTAAAATGTTATAATATTGCTAGCTTGCATGATGTAGAACTTGCTATCTTGAACATTACCAAAAGTGCTATCTTGTATGCTGTAAAACTTACATATCTGAAACTTGATAGCTTAAATGTTCTAAGCATGATGTAATACTTGCTAAATTTTTTGGCTTCAAAACTGCATGATGATAAAACTTGATATTATGTTTTTCATGCAATAAGTTGAACTAATATTCCAAACACTTGATTGTGGTACTTCTCCTTTTTGTTGATGACAAAGGGGGAGAAGTATGTTGATGTCATGACATGTTATGCATAAGTTTATGCATAAGTTCATGATGATGTGTTGCAAGTATTCATGATGAATATTGCAATGACTTGAATTCAGGTTGAATTCAAGGTTCTATCAATACGACATATTGATAGAGGGAGTTTGTTTAAACTAAGGGAGTTAAGTTTAACTCCATCATCAATTGGTTGTCATTATCAAAAAGGGGGAGATTATTGAATCTCGTATTTTGATGATGAAACCAATTGATAATTGTGTTTATGTTTTAATCTGCGTTTTGAGTGACGCAGGATGCTTCGATCAGGATGAGACAATTAAAGTAGGAAAAATTATGTTGTGCCGGAGAAACATGTCAGAAGATTGGACGTCGGGCCGATGGATCGGTCGACGTATCGACAGAAGGCTTCGGGCCGTGGACTTGGGCATCGGGCCAAGAAGAGCGGGTATTGTGCCAAGGATATCGGAGTTGCGAAGTCAACTGGCCGATTGGGCAATAGGCCGCAGGAGAGGACGATGCGCTGAAGAATCAGACGAAGTGTCGAGGGACCAATGACATGCCAGACAACTTATTTAATTGCTTAGGATTAATTGTCTCGATCAAAGTTTTGTTTTAATTGTGCAGGATTAACTATGATAACGATGAAGACATAAAGCGAAATAAAGTGTCGGAGTCAAGCACGAAGGATTCGTTGCGAGTTCGAGAGTTCGACGGAAGTCCGAAGGTTCGTCGGGAACGCTACCGGAACTAGCCGAGAATGAGTTGGGAGCTTGCCGAAGGGTTTATCAGAAGCTCGCCGGAAGGTTCATTGGAAGTTCGCGGAGCTCGCCGAGAAAGATCGGAGCTTGCTGAAGAAGCTCATTGGAACTCGCTAAGATCAAATCGTGAAGTCTAGGAGCTTGCCGGGAGTCCGCAGAATGGTTTCCGAGAGTTCATCGGAAGACTGCCGGAAGTTTGCCGGAAGCTCGCCAGAAGAAGTCTTGACTTGCGGACTTTGTAATAGCTTAGAAAATGTCTTTAAATTCATAGTTAGCATGTTAATTAGGGTTAGGATTAGGTGTTAATCCTATAACCCAAGTAGGGGCCAATTGGACCCAAGTTCGGACTAGTTTGGGCCAAGTTTGGAGCCCACCCAGTGAGCTGAAATAGTGTAGGAGGTAGCATCGCCAGGGTCGGCAGTGGCACCACCCAGGAGAGGATCTCCCAGCAAAGCTAGGCGGTGCAACCGCCCCAGGCAGGCGGTGGCACCACCAGGGCTCAGTCTCTGAGCGAGACTGGGCGGTGCAACCGCCTCTAACAACGGTGCAACCGCCCCAGTCAGATGGTGGCACCGCCTGAGCTCAGTCTTTGAGCTTTGCTAGGCGGTGCAACCGCCCCTGACAAGCGGTGGCACCGCCTAGAGGCTCAGTCTTCGAGCTCTGCCAGGTAGTGCTACCACCCCAATCAGGCGGTGCAACCGCCAGACCCCGAAATTCCGGGAGATGATAGATTTGAGCTCCAAATTCAAACTAGTTTGGAGCTTATAAATACCCCTCCAATATCTGGGTAAAACACACAAGCACAAAGAGATTAAAAGAGAGAAAACACTACTGCAATCTCTAGAATTTCCCTCCTCTAGCTTAAGAGTTAGAATTCTGTTTAAGAGAGGAGAGTGAGTGCTTGTAAGGGTTGTCTCCTAAACCCAGTAAAAGGAGAAGAGGGGTGTAAGAAGGAGGTTGATCTTCGCCAAGTAAAGGAAGATCGTTAGTGGATGCCGGTGGCCTCGACGGAAGAGGAATCGGAGGAGTGGATGCAGGTCACGATTGACCGAACTACTGTAAACTCTCGTCTTCTCTGGTTTGCATTTACTTTTAGCTTATTATCTTTACTACAAACCTCCTTCGTAGCTTACTGCCTTTTGCGCTTTTACGATTGCATTTCCAAGCTCAGTATTTTCCGAATCGTGTTTAGACGTAAATCACTTTTCTCGTACGAACATCATATTTCATTTTGTGCTTACATTCTGATTTCCATCACAACTGCAAACTGCGTTAACAGATTTATTTTAACTGCTTCTTGCCTAATCTTAAGTTAAAGAAATTTACGAATCGACTTTTCTACTGAAATTGGTTTTGTCGTACGAACACAGTTTTAAACGTTGAAAGTTTTCCGCTGCACTAATTCCCCTTCTTAGTGCTCTTGATCCTAACATATTTATCATTTTCGAAATTACTAGCATGATCCTAATTTTTGCATTTTCATTTTTAAACATGCAATTTTTAAGAAAAAATAATTCTAAAAAAAAATGCATCATGAAAAGCATCAAGTAATTTCAAAGTAAATTAAGGGGGTTTCGATTACCTTATCATTGAATATCGTTAAGGCATAGTTAGCCATCTCAAATTTGTTGATTTTCTCCTCGTCTTTGGAGGAGTTCGATTAGTCCCAATATATGTTCTTCTTCTTGCGTTCAAAGCAAGTAGTTTCGTTTTTTTTGTTCTTTAATTTTTGTTTCATTAACTTTTTAAATTTCTTAGTGAGTTGTTCATGTTCACCATCACTTGAGCTTATGCTCGAGTGGTCTTCAAATGTTCTATGTCCCAAATCCTTTTTGTTCTTTGGAAGGTTGTTCTTGAGTTTCCTTTTTGCCACATTGTTCATTTCGTAGGTCATTAAAGACCCAATTAGTTCTTTGAGTAAAAGGTTGTTTACGTTTTTAGCCTCTTTTATGGTCGTTACTTTAGAGTCCCAAGTTTTAGAAAGTGATCGTAAAATCTTATTTACAAGTTCAAAATCTGAAAAACATTTGCCAAGAGCTTTTAAACCATTGATAACATTCGTAAAACGGGTGTACATGTCAACAATGGTTTCGCTCGGCTTCATTTGGAAAAGCTCAAAATCGTGCATTAAAAGATTAACTTTAGAATCCTTAACACTACTTGTGCCTTTGTATGTGATTTCAAGAATGTGTCATATGTCAAAAGTCGTTTCACACATAGAAACCCGATTAAACTCGTTTTTGTCTAAAGCGCAAAATAGAGCATTCATAGTTCTAGCATTTAAAGAAAAAATCTTCTTCTTCAAATCATTTCAATCTTTCATTAGAAGAGAAGACCTTTTAAAGCCCGATTTGAAAATGTGCCATAAATTCACTCTTCCGATTCCTCTTACGTCAAGGCCACCAGCATCCACCAGAGGACTTCCTTCAATAGGTAAAGGCCAACCACCTTTTACAACTCAATTCTTCTTTTACCAGGTTTAGGAGATAACCCTTACACCCTACTCACTCCTCTCTCAAACTATTCTAACACTTAGAACTATGAGAGGAGCTCACACAAGATTGCAGCAGCATTTCTATACTTTTTTACTCTAAATACTTGTGTGCTTTAACTAGTGATTAGAGGGATATTTATAGGCTTCAAGTTGATTCAAACTTGGAGCCAAAAAACATCTCATCCCGGGTTCCCCTGGCACAAGCGGTACCACTGCCTAGTGTTAGTTTGGCTGGCACTGTCCTAGGCGGTACCACAGCCCAGGTCTAGCGGTACCATCGCTTGGGAGGCTGTGTTGGGCGGTACCACTGCTTGGCACCCTACCAGGGGCGGTACAACCGCCCAGACTGACGGTACCACCGTTTGACACAGTCTCGAAGACTATGCCACGACGGTGAGACTCCTTGGGGCACTATTTGGGCTTCTTATTGGGCCCAACACAATGATTATATGGGCCTAGCTAGCCCTTAATTGGGTTGGCCAATCCAAGCCCAATTACATGCTAACTACGATTCCTAAGACATATTCTAAGCTAAACACGTCCGTAAGTCTTGGTTCTTCCAGCGAGCTTCCGACGATCTTCTGGCGAACATTCGACAATCTCTTGGCAATGTTCTGGTGGACTCCCGGCAAGCTCCTAGACTTCACAACAATCTTCTTGGTGAGTTCCAATGAGCTTCTTGGCAAGCTCCATGACTTCTCGGTTGGTTCCGCCAGAACCTCCGACGACTGTCCGAACTTCCGACGAACTCTCGAACTCCCAACGATGTCGCGTCCTTGACTCCGGGACTTCAGTTTGCTTCATGTCTTGCTCTCGTAGTTAATCTTGCACATGTAAAAATATACTTCAATCTAGACAATTAATACTAAGCATTAATCAAGTTGTCTGACATGTCATTGGTCCCTCAACGCTTCGTCTAATTCTTCAGCGCATCGTCCTCTCTTGCGGCCTATTGCCCAATCGGCTAGTTGACTCTGCAACTCCGATATCCTTGGTGCAATATCCGTTTTTCTTGGCCCGATGCCCGAATCCACGGCCTGAAGACTTCTATCGATACGTCTATCGATCCACCGGCCTAACATCCAATCTTCCGACATGTTCCTTCGGCCCAACATGATTTTTCCCGCTTTAATTGTCTCATCTTGATCGAAGCATCTTGCATCACTCAAAACGCAGAGTAAAACATAAATACATATCAATTGGTTTCATCATCAAGATACGAGATTCAACAGCACTACCAGACTAGGCGGTGGCACTGTCCAGAAACCAAAGGATTGGGCGGTGGTACCGTCGGACTAGGCAGTGGCACCGCTTAGCACCCGAAAGATCGGGTGGTGGCACCGCCAGTAAACAGTCAATATGACATTGACAAGTGATGGCACCGCTAGCTCCGGGAATCTAAGAGGAATTCAAAATTTGGAGCCCAAATTTGAATCATCTTGGGATCTATAAATACCCCTCAATTCTTAGCAGATAAAACAACATTTGAAAAGTTAGAGATTGAGATAAAGCCTTAGCAAAGTCTTTAGTAAGTCTTATTTTCAATAGCTTAAGTGTTCACCTCCCTCTTTGTCTTTGAAAATCTATAAGAGTATGAACCAATTGTAAAATGTTGTAAGAGGGGTATTTGTCCTTCCCCTACAAAGTGAGTTGCTTGTGAAAGTTGGGAGCCTCATCGAAGAAGGCTTCGCAAGTGGATGTAGGTCATTTGACTGAGCCACTTTAAATTGGTGTGTTCCTTGAATGTGTGAGTGTTTACATTTCTGAAATCGTTATTTACACAGCAACAAGCGTTTGGTTTTCATCTCTTTACTTTACTCGAGCTACTTTTACCAAGTCATTCTTTGTCGAATCGAAATCTCTACGCATTTATGAAATTATTTTCAAACTTACAAGTTTTAATCCGCTGCACTAATTCACCCTCCCCCCTCTTAGTGCCGCTCCGATCCTAACGACATCAAGCCGAGGAGGTAGCAAATACGCCTTTGTTATTGTGGATGATTATAGTAGATACACATTGACTTACTTTTTGGTGCACAAAAGTGATTGCTTTAGGTATTTCTCTAAGTTTTGTAAACTTGTTCAAAACGAAAAAGGTTTTATGATTTTATCAATTCGAAGTGATCACGTTAGTGAATTTCAAAATCATGATTTCTAAGACTTTTGTGATTCTAATGGATAAAACCATAATTTCTCTACTCCGAGAAATCTTCAACAAAATATGGGGTAGTAGAAAAAAAAATAGAAACTTACAAGAAATGACAAGAACCATGTTAAACGAATATACCCTAACTAAATATTTTTGAGCCGAAGCCGTAAATACGACATGCTATGTTATGAAGAGGGTCATACTAAAATCATTACTTTCCAAAACTCCTTATGAGTTGTGGAACGACAAAAAACCTAACGTTTCATACTTTAAAGTTTTCGGGTATAAATGTTTTATTTTGAATGAAAAAGATATCTTAGGAAAGTTTGATGCAAAATCTGATGAAGGAATTTTTCTTGGTTATTCTTCTATTTCTAAGGTTTTTCATATCTTTAACAAAAGAACTTTGGTTATAGAAGAATCTATTCATGTGGTTTTTAATGAAGTTTCCGAAGTTAAGAAAAATGATTTTGATGATGATCTTAATTTTGATGCTTTGAATTTAAATAAATCACTTTCTCCATCTAGCAACTTGGATGCATCTTCTTCCGAAACATCCTTACCTAAGGAATGGAAGTATGTAGATGCTCATCCTAAGGAGCTAATCATAGGAGACACATCTAAAGGGGTTCAAACTCGTTCTTCTCTTAAGAGTTTTTGTGCCAACGCCACTTTTCTCTCCCAAATTGAACCTAAATGCATTGATGAGGCCTTGAAAGATAATTCATGGGTTATCGCAATGCAAGAAGAGTTAAATCAATTAGTGAGAAATGAGGTATGGAAGCTTGTTCCAAGGCCAAATGACTATTTAGTTATTGGTACTAAATGGGTCTTTAGAAACAAGCAAGATGAATTTGGTATCGTGGTTAGAAACAATGCTAGATTAGTGGCCAAATGTTTCAACCAAGAAGAAGGTATCGATTATGAAGAATCCTTCACTCCTGTGGCACGATTAAAAGCCATAAGGATGCTCCTTACCTATGTTAGTAGTAATAATTTTAAGTTATTTTAAATGGATGTTAAAAGTGTTGAATCTCGGATTTTAATGATGAAACCAATTAATAGTATTTATGATTTGATATGCATTTTGAGTGATACAAGATGCTTCGATCAGGGAGAGACAATTAAAGTAGGAAGAATCATGTTGGGCCGGAGGAAAACATATCAAAAGATTAGACGTCGAGCCGGAGGATTGATCGACGTATCGACAGAAGGCTTTAGGCCATGGATTCGGGCATCGGGCCAAGAAGAGCAGATATTGCATTAAGGATATTAGAGTTGCGGAGGTCAATTGGCCGATTGGGCAATAGATTGTAAAAGAGGATGATGCACCAAAGAATTGGACGAAGCGTCGATAGACCAATGACATATCGGACAACATGATTCATGCTTAGTAATAATTGTCAAGATTAAAGTGTGTTTTATATGTGCAGGATTAACTACGATAGCATGGCATAAAGCAAAATGAAGTCCTGGAGTCAAGAACGTAATTTCATTGGGAGTTTGGGAGTTCGTCGGAAGTCCGAATGTTCATCAGAAGTTTTACCGGAACCAACCGAGAAGTCTAGGAGCTTGTCAAAGAAGCTTGTCAGAACTCACCAAGAAGATCATCATGATGTCTCATAGCTTGCCGGGAGTCTATTGGAACATTGTTGAGAGATCGTCGGAAGTTCGTTGGAACCTCGTCGAAAGAAAGCAGACTTATTTAGCTTATTATATGCTTTAAATTTTATAGTTAGCACATAATTGGAGTTGGGATTGGGAGGTAATCCCGTCAACTCTGTTAGGGGCCAACTAGACCTGAAGTTAGGCTGGTTTGGGCCGGATTCAAGGTCGAACCTGGTTTGAGCCAAGATGCTAATATCTTATATCGCTAAGTCCTTCCTTGTTCCTCAAACAATTTGCAAACATATAGGAGAATGGATTTGATTCATCTTTTCATGTTGCCTCTATAACTCAAGAGTCATGGAGCCCAACATGTAATACTAAGCAAGATTGGAGTCATCTACGTACTTCACATAGCGAGCGATCTCATCCTTGATTGCCCCTTCCTTGGGAATAGGCATCACTGTATTAAGGACTACATGATTTTCTCCGCTATAAGAATAATTCTCAAGTTACGGAGCCAATTTGTATAATTCAGACCAGTGAGGTGGTTGACATCAAAGTATGCTATGTAAGGGATTTGATAGCAATATTTTTTGAAAATAAAGATGCATCAAAAATAAATAACATGCAGATTTCATAGAAAAATAAACAAATAAGATATGGACTTCTATCTTAATCTACTCCCACTATTTTTCTAGTGAGTCACGCGACACCCTCAGCACATGAAACGGAAGTCTTTAGCAGACTTCTAGTAGAGATCGGGATCCAATCAATGTCTTAGTGTAACCTCAAGGGACTCGACCAATCACACTAAATCCAAAAAGTAGGCAACTCTTGTCGATCACAACTCCTTGTGATTCCCATCCTATTCGGCCTTTGAACCATTATGGTCTCGAGGGACTCGACCAACCATGATGTTCGGTTAAGTCAACACCATCATTACAACGTGAGAACAATTCTCAAGTTGCACAACCAATCCATATAATTTGGACCAGTGAGGCGGTTGACATCAAGTATATGTAACGAATTTGAAAGCGATATTTTATAAAAATAAAGATATATAGAAATAAATAACATGCAGATTTTGTAGAAATAAATAATCATGATATGGACTTCTATCTTAATATGCTCCCACTATTTTACTAGCAAGTCACACGACACCCTCAACACATGAAACGTAAGTCTCCAGCAGACTTCTAGTGGGGATCAAGATCCAATCAACGTCTTAGTATACCCTCGAGGGACTCGACCAATCACACAAAGCCCAAAAGGCAGGCAACTCTTGCCGATCACAACTTCTTGTGATTCTCATCTTGTTCGGCCTCCGAATCACCATGGTCTCGAGGGACTCGACCAACTATGATGTTCGATTAAGTCAACACCATCGTTACAAGATGAGTCCGATTCGATGATATACCCTCGAGGGACTCGACCAAGCATACCATGTCCTTAAGTCGCTAGTGACATCTCTATATCATAGGCAAGATAGCGAATCGTGATATAGTTGAGCCTCGAGGGACTCGACCAACTTAACTTACATCGAGAATCGGTCTCCACCTATAATAATGGAAGGCCACATGGGTCAATCTAATTGCCTCATATTCACTGACTTAATATTATCGAGAGAGAAGATTTTGATTTGGCCTCCTAATATGACATGTCATACACATATACATATTTAATATATATCTACATCATATGCATATATATATATATATATATATATATATATATATATATATATATATATATATATATATATATATATATATATATATATATATATATATCTAGTAGATATATAAACAATCACACATCACATGAATAATTACACCAGATGATCATGGACCATAGCCTAATGTGATCAGGCTGGAGCCAGTATGCCTAATCACTTGCATTTAGATCTATATGTGCAACGACGCATCTCCATGTCCTGTGATCATCCATCTCATCTTCGTCTGTTCCATCGATATCTCAATGCATCTCCATGCATCGCGATCGTTTGTCTCGACCTCATGGGTCCCACTATCGCTTCTATGCTCCAACTACGCCACTTTATATGATTACAACTTAACCATAGGCATGACGGCCTGATAATAAATAAGAAATAAAGTGGTGGCTCACAAGTCCCAATAATAATAATAATCTCAAGTACACACACATCATACGGTCCATGGTCATCCGTCCACATTATACATCACATGTAAATATCATTATGTAGGACTACTATATAATAATAATAGTTAATTAAACCTTTAATTAAATAATATTTTTCTGAAATTAGACACATGTAGGAAATTTTCTAAATTATGAGGGGTATTTTGATAATTTAGATTAAAAGGACAAAAACTAAAATTTCTCAAATTCTGTGGGGAAAAAAATATCTTTTTCTCAAAAACCCTAGTTCCCCTCACTACCTCTTGCGTTGTGGCTGCCACCGGCGGTGCGGGGGAGGGAGAGCCACGCTACCCTTGCCCGCAGGCATTGTGCTCGCAAGCAGCTCGCTCGTGGGGCGACACCCCCCTTTTTGGTTGTTGTGCCACCTGTAGGCGCTGCCCCTACCCTCAAGCATAGCGCCTATAGGTGCCACCGCTGGTGAGCCTCGCCCCTACGAGCGGCTAGCCCAAGGGGGCATCTCTTGTTGGGGCTTGTGTTCGGGCCCAACACCCACAAGTGCCGCACTTGGGCGTGGGTGCAATGCCCGTGCACAAGCGACCGCCATTGCAAGTAGCCCAGCCTACGGGCATTGTGCCTGCAACCCAGCCTGTGGATGCAGTGCCAATGCGCAGGCAGCCACCACTGTAGTAGCCCATTGAACGGTGATCGCAAGCCTGGTACAAGGAGGCTGCAAGTGCCTGCACGCAGATGGTAGTGCTGCCATCTGCGAGGGCAGCAAGGGCAACAATGGTTGCTGTCCATTCTTGTCTTTGCATCAACAATCTTGACGTTAAAAAAATATTACCAAAACACAATACACATAATTCAAAACAAATATTTTGCATGAACAACTTGGCTTTATTACCATTGTAAAGAAATCTAGGAGTGACATCACATGTACAATGGAAGAACAGAAAACAAAAATCCTCAAATTTTTCATAAATTGTGTTCATCATCGTGCGAAGATTGGTGTGCAAAATCTGTAAAACTAAAAATTGCGTATATAAAAGATTGTATTTTACCTAGGGAGATCATATATCCCTGAATCCTTGTAGATTTGTAGAAGAGGATGAAGGAGGTCAAGCGTCGTCCTCTCTAGCGGTGATCCACATAACAAGGCTACAACGATGCTCCTCAAATCTCTAGGTCTACTATCTAAGGAGAAGGAGAGAGGAGAATAGGAGGTGGCAACCAAGAGAAGCTCTAGCTGATGAACCTTTGGTTCCCTTCTATTTATAGAGGCCCCTTATCAACTTATCTCTAATGAACCTTACCCTATTGTGTATTGGATCTCTATCCAACTACCCAAGCCTCTTAGATTAGTGGATCTCTATCCAATAATCTCTCATTGGCTCTTATTGGATCTCATCCAAAGGATCCAATAATTCAGGGATTTATTGGATATCCAATAAGAAAGGGGCTTATTGGATATCCAATAAGATAGAGAATCCGATGGATATCTCATATCTGAACTTCTACTCGATGCAATGCCTACCATATTTGTGTGACCCTCTAGACCCAATATCGAACTAGCCATGAGTCATACCTAATAGAACTCTTTCTGGCTTAATGAATTATTATCTTTATAATAATTCACTTGACTCATCGACTGCGAATGTACTAGGCCACAACACTATAGTCACCAAATGATTCAGGGAAATCCAATCCATTGGACCATCTATCCTCAATTACCATATACCTATAGTCCCTTATCCATCTAATATCCCAGAGACGATATACCGAATATGGTGCTGTCAAACCCATACGGTTTCTACTCAAGTCTCACTCTAATCGGATTCTCCTAGAAAACTCTTTCTCTCACAATCTGAATGACACTGGCTAGGGATTTGTTTGAGCAAGAATACATGGGATATTCCTCTCATGACATGAAGAGCAGATGATCCTCTATTGACACTCAATAGCCCTTGTAAGGTTTGTTGAATCTCGAATTTTGATGATGAAACCAATTGGTAATGTTATGATCTAATCTGCGTTTTGAGTGACACAGGACTAGCTTCGATCAGGGAGAGGCAAATTGATTGAAGCAGGAGGAATCAGATATAGCACCGGAGTTGAACATGTCAAAAGATTGGACGTCGCGCTGAAGGATCGGTCGACGTGTCGGTAGAAGTCTTCATGCTGTGAATTTAGGCATCGGGCTGAAGGATCAGATATTGCACTAAGGAGATCGAAAGTTCAGCAAGTCAAAATGCCGATTGGGCAATATGCCGAAGGAGAGGACGATGCACCAAAGGATCGGATGAAGCACTGAAAGAACCAAACTTGGAAGAAAAGAGGGAGAAGAACCTTTAGCTTATTACAACACTTTTAAGCTCAAAAATCTCAGAGCAAGATCAGAATTTTGATGGTTTTTTGTTGCTCTTTCATTGCTGAAAGAGTGGGGTATTTATAGGCCCCAAACTAGTTTGAATTCCGAGCTCAAAACTGTCAATTCCTGGAATTCCGGGGTCTGGCGGTTGCACTACCTGATTGGGGCGGTTGCACCGCTTGACAGGGCTCGAAGACTGAGCCTCTGGGCGGTGCCACCGCTTGTCAGGGGCGGTTGCACCGCCTGGTAGAGCTCGGAGACCGAGCTCAGGCGGTGCCACCGCCTAAATGGGGCGGTTGCACCGCCCAGTCAGAGCTCGGAGACTGAGCTCAAGCGGTTGCACCACTGTCAGAGGCGGTTGCACCGCCCAGCCAGAACTCAGAGACTGAGCCCTGGGCGGTGCCACCGCCGACCCAGGCGGTGCCACCTCTGGGCGAGAGATCTGGGTCCGAATGGGTTGATCCATTCGGCCCAATTTGGTTCTTTCAAGGGCCCAATTGCCCCTAGATTAAGTTAATGGGATCACCTCCCAATTCTAACTTAATCATCGTGCTAACTACGACAATTCTTAAGACTTTTATTACAGCTTGCTCTGGTGCGTCAATTGCTTCTTCCAGCGAGCTTCCGGCGAACTTCTGGCGAACATCCGACGATCGTCCGACGATGCTCCTACGGACTTCCGGCAAACTCCTGGACTTGCGATGATCCACTTGGCGAGTTCTGACGAGCTTCTTTTGGCAAGCTCCTGGACTTCTCAGATTTATTCCCGCAGAATCTCCAACGACCGTCCGGACTTCCGTCAAGCTCTCTAACTCCCAACGTGATCATAGTCCAGACTCCGGCGCAACTCCTGCTGCATGTCTTACTTTCATCGTAGTTAATCCTGCACAATTATCTCAACATATGGATTATATAATAAATGACAATTGATGTCATCATCAAAATCCGAGATTCAACATTGTAAAGGTAGTTGGTCTTCGCCCATTGAAGGAAGATCATAAGTGGATGCCGGTGGCTTCAACGGAAGAGGTATCAAGAGTGGATGTAGGTCACGATGACCGAACCACTATAAAACTTGGTTTGGATTTACTTTAAGTTCTTTACTTTCATTACAAACTACTTTATTTACTTATTCACTATGCTTTCAAGTTAAACTCTTTTGGATATTGATTTTATTTGTATGAAGATTTATAAAACCAATTTAATTTTATGAAAGTACTAATTCACCCCCCCCCATCCCCCCTCTTAGTATTGACTCGATCCTAACAGTTGGTATCAGAGTCACATTTTTTTTATTTGTTTGGACACATTAGAGAAATGGCTCTTTCAGCTTTTAAGAGGGTCACTTTATCATTCATCGTCCTATGTTTAATGGGATGGATTACACTTATTGGAAAACTCATATGAGATTTTTCTTACTTTCTATGAGTTTTGATTTATGGAATATTGTTGAACTTGGTTTTCAAACACCTTCTAAATCTATGAATGAATAGAGTGATTTTGAGAAAAAATCTCTTTCCTTGAATACAAAAGCTATGAATGCTTTATTTTATGCTTTGTATAAAAATGAGTTTAATCGGATTTTCATTTGCAAAACTACGCATAACATTTGACACACTCTTGAAATTACAAATGAAGGCACTAGTAGAGTTAAAGATTCAAAAATTAATCTTTTCATGTATGATTTTAAATTATTTCGAATGAAGCCAAGGGAAACTATCGTTAACATGTACACTCGTTTTGTGGATGTCAGCAATGGTTTAAAAGCTCTTGGCAAATATTTTTCGAATCTTGAATTTATTAATAAAGTTTTACGTTCTCTTCCTAAAAACTAAAATTCAAAAATAACTGTCATATAAGAGACAAATGACTTAAATAAGTTTTTACTTGAAGAACTTATCGGGTCTTTAATGACCTACGAAATGACTTATGTTGTATATGACAAACTTGAGAACAACCTTCCAGAAAATAGCAAGGATTTTACACTTAGAACAAAAGAAGACCACTCGAGCGAAAGCTCAAGTGATGATGATGATGACATAGAACTCCTCATTATAAAATTTAAAAATTTCATGAAACAAAAATCAAAGAATAAAAACAAACTTATAAAGAACACAACTACTTGCTTGAATGCAAGAAGCCGGGGCACTCGAAAGATGAGTATACAAAACTAAAGAAGAAGTTACCAAAGAAGATGGAAGCACTCAATGACAAATCGAGCGCATCCGAAGACGAGGAACAAACCAACAAATACGAAGTAGCCTTTCACAATGAGGTATATAACTCACCTGAAATGTATTTGCCTTATTTCGAAATAACTTGATGCATTTCATGAGTTGTTAGTTTAGAAAAATTATATATAAATTGTTAAAAAAAATTATCATGACAATTACATGTTTTATGATAAAGGAATAAAAATATTAAAATGAAATGTAAAGTTTGTATATCAAATAAGATTAATTCTATGCATGTTTTAAGAAGCAATAATGTGTATCTTAATAATTTTTATATTACTTTTCGATTATAAATGATGATGCATGGCTTTTGTATGGAAGACTAAGCATAAAGAGTTAGATTCACTTAATCATTTTGATTGAAAATACATTACTACAAAAAAATAAAATAAAATAATTTTGATTAAAAATGCCTTATGTTCAATGAAATCATGCTTGATGTTTTAATGATGTAATGATGTAATGAAACTGTTAAAAGGTTTGGTATCATACTTGATGATTTTACATTACACATGAGGATTTGAAGTAATAATGATTTGAAATTATATGTTTTGGAATTATGTGTTACACTTTTTGATCTTGATGATTTTTGTGATAAATCTTGTTTTTTCAATTTTTAATGATAATGCATGTTTTGTTTAGGATAAAAAAATAAGGACATGCTTGTATGAAATCAATCATATGAATTGAAACTATTGAATCTCATATTTTGATGATAGTGTTTATGATTTGACTTACGTTTTAAGTGACGTAGGAAGCTTCGATCAGAGAGAAACAATTAAAGCAGGAAGAATTATATTGGGTCAGAGAAAAACATGTCAGAAGATCGGACATCGTGCCGAAGGATTGGTTGACATATCGACAGAAGACTTCGGGCCATGGGTTCGTGTAACGTCCCTCATTTATTAAAATTTAATAAATTCTTGTTTGTAAATATGAGGATTATTTAATATTTTTTTATATTAAATAATATTATATTAAAAGTTTATGACTAGGGACCTAAGAGTAAATATTAAAAATTTGATATGATTTATGAAGGATTTAGATTTAAGTTAAAGAAAAAAAATGGTGGACATGTGTCACTAGCTAACCTAATATTGGTGCCACCTATGGTTGCTCTAAGGATAACACATTGGCTTCTTTCATGCATGCTTGCCACCTTACAAGCCTTATATTAGCTAAATCTAATATAATTAGAGAAGAAACTAAAGGAAAGCTTAATTAAAGGAGGAAAACTTAAGAGCTGCAGCCAGCATGAGTTTGAGAAGAGAAGAAGAAGAAAAAGAAGAAGAAGAAGAAGAAGAAGCTTTGCTTGAGGTTTTGCATCAATTTCTCCACATTTAGAAATCAAACTTTTCTAAGTGTCCTAACCCCATCCTATAGTAATCCTAATCTCTATTTTCATTTTAATTTTATAAAATTTGAAAGATTTCAGTTGAGAACCATACATTTCTTTCATGTTGATACAAAGCCATGAATCTATAATTTTTTAGTAATCTGACATTGATGCATTATTTTGGACCTAACTTTTAGCACTAAATTCTTATTTAGGCAAAGCCTAATCCATATGAAAGTAGTCTCAAATATCTTTATTTTGATACCTATATTGAATGATTTGGAGTTTAAATACATACTAAGACTTCTGTTCCAATTAAACCTACATATTCTATAAAACAGGGACTATAATTTCTGACCTTTTACTGCTTAATTGCTTATAACTTTCTGCTGGGAACTCAAGTTCATCCAAAGTATGATTTATTGGGAACTATACTCAAAACTCTTTCTATGGTTACCTAGTTTGAAAATTTTGGAATACAAATGCAAACTAAAATATCTATTTTCATCGACCTTGTGGATTCAATAAAATAGAGCTGATGTTTTCGGACCTTTCTTTACAAAATTATTTGTAACTCCCTATTGAAAACTCCCATTTATACAAAACTTAATTTATCTAAAAGTAGATGGACATATATTTTGAATGACACCATTTTGCATAAATTAGAGTATAATTGATTATCCAAATAATTCATGCAATGTGCCTTTCAAATTCTGTTAGAATCGAGCTTTGATCGATTTTGCCTATTCTTGTTTCATATTTTTGAAAATTGATTTCACCTAAAATCCTTACTTTAGTTGAGCTTTACATTATTACTTTAAATTTTTGTATACACTTGCCATTCAATTACTTGTATACCTGAATCTATTATGTAAAGTTCATGTTTGTATCGCAATATTTTGTATAGGCACATGCATTCCATTGTGTCGTGTGTATTTTCAATATGTCCCAATTTATTGTTCATAATACCCTTTTGTACTCTAATGTTTGTGAAATTATTTGAACCTTTGCTAGAAATAGTAAAAGGATTATATGGACCTTTGCCAGAAATGGTAAAGGGATTATCCGGACCTTTGCTAGAAATGGTAAAGGGTATGTGATTAGAGCTCACGATGCTCTAGATTATGTTTGGGATCCCACTTCACCTTCTATCTGTTTGATATGATATCCAGAGCTTTGGTTATATGCTTCTATATATACTTTGGATAAGAATGAAATGTGTAAAACGTCAAATGCAATATTGTGCTTCTGTTTCATATTTATTATTGATATGCTCCAAAATATTTCATATGTCATTGATATCTAAAATGCTCCTTACATCTTTGATATGCTTTGCTCCAATTAGCCCTTACTCCATTGTTATGAATAAAACATACTTCAAACAATACGATATTATAATTCTGCATTCGTCGAGTGGCTATCTTTGAACTCTTGTATCTCTGCCTTATATTTTGAAACCTTATTTGTTTGAAACTGTCCTCTTTGTCATGGATATGTTAGTCACTTGCTGAGCTTTATATGCTCACTCTATTGCTATATAATTTTTTTTAGGATAGCTTGTTGCTCGCTAAAATATTTAAATTGGGCTGAGGCAATGAAAAGCTAGAAGATTTTAGGGCAAATCTTTTGTACTTGATAGATTGATATTATATAAGTTCCTTATGAGTGCAATGAAATATCAACGACAACTCTAAATTGATGTATCTTGTAAATATTTGAAAAGTACCTCTCATATCGGGATTTTGGGGACGTTAAGTTTATATTGTGTAATGATATAAACATGTGGTACATGTTGGGTTTGTGATTGTATAGATTTCCATGCTTATGGATTTATGATGTGGTTATGGTTTAGTTGAGTTGGCTTTGGATTTTATGAATCATTATGTGATATGATAGTATGATTATAAACTACACAATTTTTTTGAATTATGGAATTATGGATGTGAATGACTTGAATGTTTTCTTAATGTCCTCAAATGTGTGTTTGGATCCTGGATTGTTTGTTGAATTATAATATTATAAATTTTGAGTTAGGTTCGCACCTCCTAAATTGAGGATTAAATTCAAGGGGCATGACAGTTCGGGCATCGGGCCAAGAAGAGCAGATATTGCGCCAAGGAAATTAGAGTTGCGGAGGTCAACTAGCCAATCGAGCAATAGGCCGTAAGAGAGGACGATGTGCCGAAGAATCAGATGAAGCGTCGATAAACCAATGACATGCTGGATAACATTTGATTAACTTACTAATAATTATCTAGATCGAAGTGGGTTTTAAGTGTGCAAGATTAACTATGATAGCAATCAAGGCATAAAGCAAAATGAAGTCCCGGAGTCAAGAATGAGATTTCGTTGGGAGTTCGAGAGTTCGTTGGAAGTCTGGACGTTCGTTGGAAGTTCTGTCGGAATTGACCGAGAAGTCCAGGAGTTTACCAAAGAAGCTCATCGGAACTCGCCAAGAAGATCTTCGTGAAATCTAGGAGCTTGCTGGTGTTGAATCTTGGATTTTGATGATGAAAACAATTGATAGTATTTATGATTTGATCTGCATTTTGAATGACGCTGGATGCTTCAATCAGGGAGAGATAATTAAAGCAGGAAGAACCATATTGGCCAGAGGAAAACATGTTACAAGATTAGACGTTGGGCCGGAGGAACGATCGATGTATCGATAGAAGGCT
The DNA here is from genome assembly GCA_900464855.2 of Musa schizocarpa. Lineage (NCBI taxonomy): Eukaryota > Viridiplantae > Streptophyta > Magnoliopsida > Zingiberales > Musaceae > Musa > Musa schizocarpa. Next base: position 24,036,757 of record LS990923.1, on the reverse strand, counting down.
TCGGGCCATAGATTCGGGCATCGGGCCAAGAAGAGCAGATATTGCGCCAAGGATATCGAGTTACAGAGGTCAACTAGCCGATTGGGCAATAGGCCGTAAGAGAGAACGTTGCGCCGAAGAATCGATGGACCAATGACATGCCGGACAACATGATTCATGCTTAGTAATAATTATCTAGATCGAAGTGTGTTTTTATGTATGCAGGATTAACTATGATAGCAAGGCATAAAGCAAAATGAAGTCCCGGAGTCAAAAACACGATTTCGTTGGGAGTTCGAGAGTTTATCGGAAGTCCGGACATTCGTCAGAAGTTCTACCGGAATTGATTGAGAAGTTCTAGAGCTTGCTAAAGAAGCTCATCGAAACTTGCTAAGAAGATCATCGTGAAGTCTAGGAGCTTGCCGGGAGTCCGTCGGAACATTGCTGAGAGATCATCGGATATTCGCTAGAAGATTGCCGGAAGCTTACTAGAAGAAACCAGACTTATTTTGCTTAGAATATATCTTAAGAATTTGTTAAAACCCTTGCAGATTCTAAACTTGGGGTTGATCTCTTTAGGGGATCGGCCTCCTTGGAACTCTATAGGGGTTCCTCCCTCTAAGTTACTGCTCAAAGGCTGCAGAAAAGTTTCATCTATTGCTTATGAAAAGAGGAGGAATACATGGCTATTTATAGGGCTTCTAAACCTTAACTCATAATAGGACTCCTACTCAAGACTCCTACTTCTAACCAACTCCTAATAGGACTCCTACTCAAGACTTCTACTTTTAACTAACTCCTCATAGGACTCCTACTTAAGACCCCTATTCCTTTACAACTCCTAATTCTTCTCTAAGAAACAACCTCCTAACCCTAGCCGACCTCTTCACCTCTTTAATAGGGTTTGGCTTAGGTAAGTTTTATATGAATGTCCCTCTCAATTTGGACTCTCCAAGCTAGAGTCCTAACAGACCCGCCCTCTTCAAATCAGCCTTGTCCTCGAGGCTGACAATTTATGAATTCTGGGAATTTGATCTTCAAGTCGTCATAGTTCTCCCAAGTGGCATCATCTGTTTGTAGGTTTGCCTACTGTATTAGTACTTCAGTAGTGGGTCGTCGTCGTCGAGTCATGATCCGTTGATCAATAATGGCACTTGGCTGGGTCTGGAGTTCTCCTTGGGTAGTCATATTTGGTGGGTGGTTTTGGGCTGTCTCCAAGCACCTATTTACAACTTTTGTTTGGCCATCGGTTTATGGGTGATATGTCGTACTCCTTTTTAATTTAGTACCCTACATATGGAATAACTTTGTCCAAAATCTGCTCGTGAAGATGTAAGTAGAATTTGTTATAAGCACAATGCATCCCTTATAGCGTAATTCTTTTGAGTCCCAATTGTAATGAGCCATGGAGCTTAGTGCTTCCTCTAAATTTTTTATGATCTTATAGGTCTCCAAATCTTCCTGCCATTCCATCTTAATATTCTCAAGGAAGTTGCTGGTTGGAAGTGAAAGGCCAAAAATTTAGCTTGTCCGGGTAGCTGCAAAAGCGCATCTGCAACAACATACTCTTTCCCCTTTTTGTAAGTTATTTCATAATCAAATCCAAGAAGTTTTGTTACCCATTTTTGCTGCTCAAGGGATGATATCTTTTGCTCTAAAAAGTACTTGAGGCTTTTATGGTTGGTTTTAATTTGAAATCGTCGACCGATCAAGTAGGGTCTCCACCTCATTACTATGTGCACAATGGCGAGCATCTCCTTATCATATGTTGACATATTTTGATGGGAGAGAGACAATGCCTTGCTAGTGTATGTGAGTGGTCGACCATCTTGCATGAGAATGACTTCAATTCTGACTCCAGATGTGTCGGCCTCAATATTGAAGGGTCGGCTAAAATCTGGTAGTACTAGCACCATCGTCGTCGTTATGGCTGCCTTAAGTTTGTCAAAGGCAGCGGAGGCTTTGTCCGACCATTGGAAGACATCTTTTTTCAGTAAGGAAATAAGTGGTGCACTGATCTTTCCATAATTTTTCATTAACTTGCCGTAGTAGCCTATTAAACCCATAAAGCCATGTAGTAATTTTATATTCCTCCAGGTCGGCCAGTTCTACATTGCTTCTATTTTGGAGGGGTCCACCATCACACCTTCCTCTGATATGATATGCCCAAGATATTCCACCTTTTGTTGAAGAAAGCAAAAATTTGTAGTGGTCGTTGTGTGTTCGAAAGGCTATTTTCGGTATGTCTTTTTCGCACACTCGTATTTGATGATATCCGGATCGAAGGTCTAGCTTTGTGAAGATTTGTGCTCCCTTTCATCTAGCAATTCATCTACTACTGGAATAGGGTATTTATCCTTGATGGTTATGCCACTGAGAGCTCAGTAATCAATGCATATTCACCATGTTCCGTCATTCTTGTGTATAAGTAGCACCAGTGAAGAGTAGAGGCTACAACTTGACCGAATAACTCCTGTTTCGAGCATCTCTTTTACAATCCTTTCTATTTCATCCTTCTGGAGATGTAGATATTGATATAGCCAAGTATTTGCTGGAGGTTTGTCTGGAAGAATCGTTATATGATGATTATGCCGATGGGTAAGAGGTAGGTTGTGCGGTTCATCAAATATATCTGAAAATTCAGCAAGCAAAGGAAGTAGGTTTGGATCTTCAAATTCTATTGGCACTCCCTTAGTTGCTGCTCAAGTTGTACCAAAATGCCACTGCATATTTTATACAAAACCTTCTCCATTTGTTGTGTGCAAATTGTCATTACATCGCCCCCACTTCCCGTGCAATATCAACTGTTTCTCCTTACTGTAAAATATCATAATTAGTTCCATAAAATTCCATGAAACATTACCTAATATTGTTAACCATTTAATTCTAGCATGGCCTCATGATCATCAAGAGGGCAGAGGAAGAAATATACAATTATCTCTTGGTCCTGCAGCAACAATTTCACTCATAGGCGCCTACGATCATACTTCAAAATCCATCCGTCGTTGATCTTAACGTCAAACATGCTATAATTCACGATAGGTAAGGCCATCTGGATAGCAACCTCACTATTTAGGAAGTTATTAGTACTGCCTGTGTTGATGAGAACAGTGATCGGTTGTTGTTTGAGAAGGCCTCCAACTTTCATCGTTTGCGGGTTTGAGTAGCCGGCTAGTGCATGTACCGTAACTTTAGTCGGTTGTGGCTCTTCTTCTACATCTTCTTCTTTATGTTCAAGGCTCTATTCTAGATATTCAATGATCTCTTCTTCTACTGGTTCAATCATAAGAAGTCTCCCTTTACTACAGCGATGCTCACAACTCCACGGCTCATCACAATGCCAACAAATCCCCTTCGCATATCGCTCCCGAAGCTCTTCTCTTGTCAACCTTTTTGGTGCAGGGACTCAGTCGATAGTAGGGGGGGCTAAGGGCTTCAGTATTGCTGGTCGAGGAGTGACCCTAGTCCTCCGAGCTTCATGGTTCAATCGCTCCTCTTGATGTCGTGCGAAAGAGATGGCTGCCATAAGCATGTACGGTTGTCGTGCTTTAACTTCTCCCCGGATCTTCAGCTTCAAGCCCTCAATGAAGGTCCACAATAGCTATTTTTGAGACTAATCATAAGTTTGATTAGATAACCTTTCAAACCTGGTTTGGTACTCCTGAATGGTGGAGGTTTGTCGGATCTTTGCTAGTTGTCCATCAATGTTCTCATAATCGATTGGTCTGAAGCGGATCAGTAGTCCTTCTTTGAATTGTTGCCATGAGAGGATTCCATGAGTGTGTTCAAACTAGTCAAACCATTGTATGGCTTCCCCTTCAAGATGTATAGCTATAATTTTCACCATAGATGCGTCCGCAGTTTTGTGGTACCGAAAATATCGCTCCGCGCGCGAGATCCAACCAATTGGGTCTCCTTCTTCCCATCTAGGGAAGTCCACCCTTATATGTGGATAGTTGGGGTTAGTCATAGAGCCTCCCCTCCCTTGGAAGTCATCTCTTCGGGCTTGGTACGATTGGGCAAAGCTCTCTCCTTGATGTGATTTCTTCGGGCCTAGTGGTCGGCCCAATCTGAGTTCGATAAAGAGCGTCCGAATCTTATCCTCCATTCATGCCTCAAAGGATTCGAATTTAGCATTGATTGTCTCCTCAGATGCCATAGTATATGCCTCCAAATATGTGATGTTAATATCTCTCTTTTGTTGTCGGGTTAAAGGTATGTATAGGTTGAAAGAAGTGATGGTCGAAAGGGATGGTGGATTGGTGGATGTAGGCTACGGTTTAGGCTTGTTTTGTGGCTGTTTTGGGTACAGTTTAAGGGTGTGGTTTGGTCAAGTTTTAGGGCTATGGATGAAAGTTTTAGATCTGTGGTAGATGGCAGCAAATGTTTGATAAAAATCAGTGAAAGTTTTCTACAGAATTGTGTTGTCTTGTAAGAGCTGAATTATCGTCGAAGAAATAGCAGTTTCTCAATGAAATTTTCACCAAAAACTTGAGAAATTTGAAGAGGGAATTAACAGAAAAATCTCAGTATATATGATAGCAAGGATGTCCATTTTAATCAAGAAAATTTCGTAAGTGTCAGCAAGAAAATTGGTCCAAGTTGGGATAGCTGAATTCTCGTCAAAAAATTTCAGCGATTTACGATGAAAATTTGCAGCTACACAAAATCATTTTTAGAGATGAATTCCTCAATCGATCAATATTAGATGAAAGCCAAGATGATCTATGATGTGTATAAGAAATTTCATTCAAAAAAGATTACAAATAGATAGGTTAAGGCAATAATATGCGACTGAAATTTTCTACATCATAGATTTTCAAGTGTAGTAGATTGTACGTAAAAGATCAGTGGTTTATATTCAGAATTTTTTGATAAAACTAAATGAAAATCTACTGTTAGGAAGTGCCAAAAGCTATCATAAAAATTCCATAGAGATTTGAATAGAATAAACATAGTAACAAGATCAAACAAACTGTATTATGTGGCTGAAATTTTACAGTGTAGATTTTCAAGTATAGCAGATTAGATGTAAAAGATCAATAGTTTATATTAAGAATTTTTTGACAAAACTAAAGGAAAATCTACTGTTAGGAAGAGTCAAAGCTGTCATAAAAATTTCATAGAGATTTGGATATAAAAAATATAGTATCAAGATCAAACAAATAGTGCTATGCGGCTGAAATTTTACAGTGCAGATTTTCAAGTATAGCAGATTAGACATAAAAGATCAATAGTTCATATTAAGAATTTTTTGACAAAACTAAAGGAAAATCTACTATTAGGAAGTGTCAAAGATGTCATAAAAATTTCGTAGAAATTTGGAAAGAAAAAACATAGTAGCAAGATCAAACAGACGGTGCTATGCAGTTGGAATTCTGCAATGTATCTTTCGTCGTAGAGATGAAAACTTTATGATGAAAAGTTTATGCAGCAATATAGGAATAATTTTTTTAGATTTTCGAATAAGGATAACTAAATTGCAGTAGTAGTAAGGTAGGAAACCAGAACCTGTTGCAATTCACGGGGAGATCAAAGGATGATCTGTGATGGTGGAGATGACGGCGGAATTTAGCGATGATCTTTTAAGCAATTGTGGGAATTGCTTCGGGCGGTTGTGGAGGGCTGATGGATGGCTGTGGAAGGGCAGCGAGATGCCAAGAACATTGCTCTAATACCAATTATTAGAACCCTTGCAGATTTTAAACTTGGGGTTGATCTCTTTAGGGGATCGGCCTCCTTGGAACTCTATAGGGGTTCCTCCCTCCAAGTTGCTGCTCAAAGGCTATAGAAAAGATTCATCTATTGCTTATGGAAAGAGGAGAAATATATGGCTATTTATAGGGTTTCTAAACTCTAACTCCTAATAGGACTCCTACTCAAGACTCCTACTTCTAACCAACTCCTAATAGGACTCCTACTCAAGACTCTTACTTCTAACTAACTCCTAATAGGACTCCTACTTAAGACTCCTATTCCTTTACAACTCCTAATTCTTTTCTAAGAAACAACCTCCTAACCCTAGCCAGCCTCTTCACCTCTTTAATAGGGGTCGGCTTAGGTAGGTTTTACATGAATGTTCGTCTCAATTAGGACTCTCCTAGCTAGAGTCTTAACAGAATTGTAGTTAGTGCATAATTAGAGTGTGATTTGGGAGGTAATCCCATCAACTCTGTTAGGGGCCAACTGGGCCCGAAGTTATGTTGGTTTGAGCTAGATTCAAGGCCCAACCAAGATGCTAAAAGCTCAGCTGGCGGTGGCACCACCTAGGAGACAGTATCCCCAGATTTCTGGGTGGTGGTACCACCCAGACTAGGTAGTGGTACCACCGGTAGTCAATGATGCCAACGGTGGTATCGCCCCTATCAGGCAGTGGTACTGCTCAGTGGCATATCAGTGGTGGTACCACCAGTACCTAAGAAACCTGGGATGAGACCTTTTTAGGCTCCAAGTTTGAATCAACTTGAAGTCTATAAATACCCCTCTTATCCCTGGTTAACTCACATAAGCACAAAGAGTTTAAAAATGAGAAAACGCTGTAGAAATCATTTGAGAAATTCCCTCCTCTAGCTTAAACTTAGAATTCTATTTAAAGAGGTGTGTGTGTTTGTAAAGGTTGTCTCCTAAACCTGTGAAAAAGAGAAGAGGGGTGTAAAAGGGTAGTTGATCTTCGTCCATTGGAAGAAGATCGATAGCGGATGCTAGTGGCCTCGACAGAAGAGGAATCGGCGGAGTGGATATAGGTCACGACGACCAAACCACTATAACTCGGTTTGCATTTACTTCTTACAATTTACTTTAAATTACAAACTGCCTTCTCATTACTTGCTATGCTCTTCTATATGCTTACAATTTTAAGTATCTTTCTGAAATCAATTTTATCGTACGAAACGAAAGAATTTTCGAAACCATTGTAATTTTTACCGCTGCACTAATTCATCGCCCCCCCTCTTAGTGCCGACTCATTCATAATAGTTTATATTAGAGCTTCGTAATTTCTTATTTGGTTTAACACCCAATAGAAATGGCTCTTTTCGGTTTTCAAGAGGGTCACTCTCTCATTCATCCTCCCTTGTTCAATGGGATGGACTACACATATTGGAAAACTCGAATGAGAGTTTTCTTGCTTTCTTTGGATTTAAATTTATATAATATTATTGAAAATGGTTTTCAAATGTCTTATACTCCAATGAAAGAATGGAATGATTTGGAGAAGAAAACGTTTTCCTTAAATGCTAGAGCTATGAATGCTCTATTTTGTACTTTGGATAAAACTGAATTTAATCAGGTTTCTACTTGCGAAACGGCTTTCAACATTTGGCACATTCTTGAAACCACACATGAAGACACTAGTAGAGTAAACGTTTCAAAGATTAATCTTTTAATGCATGATTTTGAATTATTTCATATGAAACCAAGCGAAACCGTTGTTGACATGTACACCCATTTTACGGATATCGTCAATAGTTTAAAAGCACTTGATAGAAGTTTTTCAGATTTTGAACTTGTAAACAAAATTTTACGTTCTCTTAATAAGAGTTGGGATTCGAAAGTAACCGCAATACAAGAGGCAAAAGATCTTAATAATTTTTCACTTGAAGAACTTTTTGATTCATTAATGACATATGAAATTACGCATAATATACAAAATAAATTTGATGACAACCTTCTAAAGAATAAGAAGGATTTCAGACTTACAACAATCGATGACCACTCGAGCATAAGCTCAAGTGATGGTGAACTTGAAATTCTCACTATGAAATTTAAAAAGTTCATGAAACAAAAATTAAAGAACAAAAAGAACACAACTACTTACTATGAACGCAAGAAGAGGGAAGCACCTTGGGATGAAACGAGTGCATCCGAAGACGAAAAGCCAACCAACAAAGGCAAGGTGGCAAACTATGCCTTAAAGGCTTTCAACAATGAGGTAACCAAAACCCCTTTGCCTTATTTCAAAATTACATAATGCTTTCATGAGTTATTTTAATTTAGAAAAAATATTTTTCTTGAAAATTACATGTTTAATAATACAATAAAAATGCTAAAAAATTGGGATCATGCTTATCTTTCTAGTAATTTTGAAAATGATCATGAAAGTTACATGTTTTATGATAAATGAACAAAAAAATTTGATTTAAATCTAATACTTAAAATAAATCCTATTATGTTTTAAGAAGCAATAATGTATATCTTGATGATTTTTGAATTGATTTTTTATTTTATTTGAAAATATCTTATGCTCAATGAAACCATGATTGATGAATATGCTTTATGTTTAATGATTTCTTTGGCTTGTATGCTTTATCAGGATGAATATTTTGAAAATAAATGTTTGTATCATACTTGATGATTTTTATGCATCAGGACTTGAAGTAATGATTTGAAATTATATGTTTTGGAATTATGTGTTACACTTTTTTTTTAGCTTGATGATTTTTTATATTTTCGTTATAAATGTTGATGCATGGTTTTGACATAAGAACAAATATTTGGTCATGCTAATATAAAGTCAATCATGCAAATTGAAACGAAAGAAGTTTAGATATCTTTAAGAATCATTCAACATTATGTACAATGAAACCATGCTTGATGTCTTAATGAAAATGTAATGATGATTTGAAAGCATGCTTAACGAGTTTATATTTCAAACTTATGTATGATAGTTTTTGTGATCTTTTGAAAGTTCTTTTCTGGTGTTAATGAATGATGCATGGATTTGAAAGAAAAGAATATGCATGTATGAAATCAATCAATAAGTTGAAACACTAAAAATATGAAAGCTTTCTCCTTGAAAAATTTCTTTTTCTCTACTTCATCGATTTTCAAAAAGGAGAGAGTAACGAATCTATCTATATTTTTTTATGAATCTCTTGAAAATGATTTTGATGTGATGATTTGAATTTGAATGAGCTTTATCTTAATTTTTTAAGATTTATAACATGAAATATTTTATGAATCAAGATCTCTTATTTGATCTCTTATGTTTTTCTTTGCCATTTACTAAAGAAGAAAATAATTCAATTCATGATCTTGATTTCTCGATATTTGATACTTGAAATCTTTATATGAATGAAGATAATTTTCTATCTACTATCTACTATCTAAATGAATCATGATTTTTTGGAATTATAATTTTTATGATTCATAATAAATTGAGAGATTCTATATGCATGAATTGAGATCTTGTTCTCCTACAAGATTAAATGAATTTTATCTCTATCATGATCTCCTAAGAATTCTTTTGGTTAATTATTTAAGAGGAGATTTGTTAAAATGGGTTATGGTTTCTCTTGATTTCTCGAATTTTAGACTTGATCTTTCATTTTTTATGATTGAAATAATGATTGAAACATTGATGTAATTATGAATGATGATTTGATATTATGCATGCAATACTTCAACTTATGAAATGATGCATGCAATGATGAAATATTTATGATGAAAAATTGTTTTAAAATTCATGACTTGATTTTTCATCTTTGTTATTTATCCTTTGTCATGATTTGAAAATTATTGTAAAGAGAAAAGATTTACAAAATTATATTTCTTCCCTTCTTTTTTACAATGACAAAGGGGGAGAAAGAACTAGCTATTCTTGTTCTAAAATTATGTAAAATTTGCTAGCTTGTATGGTGCAAAATGTGTTAGCTTTCTTAATGTAAAACTTGCTATCTTACTAGCTTAAATATCAAAAAATTGCTAGATTGCCCAACTCAAAAGAGAATCAAGAATTACAAGCTTGCACATCTCAAAGGAGAAGCAAAAAATTGCTAACTTGCATATTTCAAGAAGCAAAAGTCGCTTTCTTGAACATCTCAAATATTGCTAGCTTATATTTTCTAAAATGATGTAAAAAATTTTGCTAGCTTGCATGATGTAAAACTTGTTAGAATTGCTATCTTACACTTTGCAAAGGAAGCAAAAATCACACTTCTCAAAAGAGAAGAAAGAGCTTGCTATCTTGAATGTCACAAAAAATTACTAGCTTGCCTATCTTAAGAAGCAAAAATACAACTTACAAAATTTACAATCATGCACATCTTTAAAATTAATGATGATTCGGTGATTATGCATGTTGTGAAGTGATATAAAATCTGCTAGCTTGCATGTTCTAATATGATGTAACACTTGCTAAATTTTCTAGCTTACAAATTGCATGATGATAAATATAATTTTTGACATTGTATGTCTAAACACTTGATAGTTGCACTTCTCATTTTTGTTGATGACAAAGGCGGAGAAGTATGATGTTATACATAAGTTTATGATAGTATGTTGCTTGAATTTTTGAATTCAATAGTTCTATCAAAATGGCATATTGATAGGGGGAGTTTGTTTAAACTCTGGGAGTTAAGGTTAAGTCCGTCATCAATTGGTTCTCATCATCAAAAAGGGGGAGATTGTTGAATCTCAGATTTTGATGATAAAACCAATTGATAGTATTTATGATTTGATCTGCATTTTGAGTGACGCAGGATACTTCGATCAGGGAGAGACAATTAAAGTAGGAAGAATGTTGCGCCGGAGGAAAACATGTCAGAATATTGGACGTCGGGCCGGAGAATCGGTCGACGTATCGACAGAAGGCTTCAGGCCATGAATTCAAGCATCGGGCCAAGAAGAGGAGATATTGCGCCAAGGATATCAGAGTTGCAGAGGCCAACTGGCCGATTGGGCAATAAGCCGCAAAAGAGGACGATGCGCCGATGAATTGGATGGAGCGTCGATAGACCATTGATAAACCGAACAACATGATTCATGCTTAGTAATAATTGTCTAGATCAAAGTTTATTTTTATGTGTGTAATATTAACTACGATAGCAAGGCATAAAGTAAAATGAAGTCCGGAGTCAAGAATGCGATTTCATTGGGAGTTCGAGAGTTCATTGGAAGTCTGGACGTTCGTCGGAAGTTCGCCAGAAGATCGCCGAAAGCTCGCCAGAAGAAACCAGACTTATTTTGTTTTGAATATGTCTTAAGAATCATAGTTAGCACATAATTAGAGTGTGATTTGGGAGGTAATCCTATCAACTCTGTTAGGGGCCAACTGGGCCTGAAGTTCGGTTGGTTTAGGTCAGATTCAAGGCCCAACCAGGATACTGAAAGCTCAACTAGCGATGGCACCGCCTGGGAGACAGCATCCCAGGATTTCTCAGTGATGGTACCACCTAAACTAGGTGATGGTACCACTGGCAATGAATGCTGCTAGTGGTGGTACTACCTAGTGGTAGATCAGCGATGGTAGTACTGCCCAGTAACAACGTTGGTGCCGCAAGTACCTAGGAAACCGGGGATAAGACCTTTTTAGGCTCCAAATTTGAATCAACTTGAAGCCTATAAATGCCCCTCTTATCCCTAGTTAACTCACATAAACACAAAGAGTTTAAAAGTGAGAAAACACTATAGAAATCACTTAATAAATCCCCTCCTCTAGCTTAAATTTAGAATTATGTTTAGAGAGGAGTGTGTGCTTATAAAGGTTGTCTTCTAAACTCGTGAGAAGGAGAAGAGGTGTGTAAAAGGGTAGTTGATCTTCACCCGTTGAAAGAAGATCGATAGTGGATGCCGTTGGCCTCGACGGAAGAGGAATCGGCAGAATGGATGTAGGTCACGACAACCGAACTACTATAACTCGGTTTGCATTTACTTCTTGCAATTTACTTTAAATGGCAAACTGCCTTCTCATTACTTGCTACATTCTTCCGTACACTTTCAATTTTAAGTATCTTTCCAAAATTGATTTTATCGTATGAAACAAAAGAATTTTTGGAACCAATGTAATTTTTTTCGCAGCACTAATTCACCCCCCCCTCTTAGTACCAACTCATTCCTAACAGCTGGGAGTCTGTTAGAATATTGTTGAGAGATCATCGGAAGTTCACCGGAAGATCGCTAGAAGAAACCAAGACTTACTGGACTTAATTAGCTTAGTTATGCTTTAAAATTTGTAGTTAGCACATAATTATGTTGAAATTGGGCCAACTCAATTAGGGGTCAATTGGGCCCAAGTTTGGGCTGTGTTGGGCCAAGTGAAAGGCCTAAATAGTGACCCAACTTGTGACATCATCGTGGCACAGTCTCCGAGACTTTGTTAGGTAGTGGTACTGCCTAGACACAATCTTCGAGAGGCTGTCAGGTGGTAGTACTGTCAAATTGGGCGATGATACCACCCAATGGTAGGGTGTCAGGCGGTGGTACCACTAAACTAGGTAGTGCTACTATCTAGTGTCAGTGTTAGTGTTGTAGGCGGTGGTACCGCCCAGCACAGGTGGTGGTACCACTAGGACCCCGAAAACCGAGGATGAGACATTTTTAGTTTCCAAGTTTCAATCCACTTGAGGCCTATAAATACCCCTCTCATCCCTGGTTAAAAGATATAATAACTGAGTACACAAATTGGGAAAAACACTATTGTACTCTTGAGAGTTATCCTCCTCTACCCTAAGTGTTTAGAATTTCATTTAGGGAGAAGTAAGTGGGGTGTAAAGGTTCTCTTCTGAGCTTGCAAAAGGAGAATATAGTTGTAAAGAGATGGTAGGTCTTCGCCTATTGAAGGAAGATCATTAGTGGATGCCAGTGGCCTCGACGGAAGAGGAATCGAGAGTGGATATAGGTCATGATGATCGAACCACTATAAAAATATGGTTTCCATTTTTTTGAGCAATTTACTTTAACTACAAACTATCTTACTTGCTATACTATTCCATATGCCTTCAATCTAATCATATTTACGAAATGGGTTTAATCGAAACAAAATATTTTTCGAAATCGATATTTTTGTTAGGATCGAGAGCAGCACTAAGAGAGGGGGGTGAATTAGTGCAGCAAAAAAATTTTGTTATTTAAAAAAAACTAGTTTCAATTAAAACCGATTCTGATAAGAATAGTTTTGATTCAATCCATTTTGGAAAGAATTTGAACATGAAAGCTTTCATGAAAGTGCAAGAGAAGACTGAGGTGATTTACAGTAATGTAAATTACACAAATAAAAAACGTCAGTTTCGTAAAGTCTTCGTACGATTAAAGCCAATCTCGGAATGTGTTTACTTGAAAGCATATGTAAACATAGTTAAAGCATAGTAAGGAGGAGGGGCAGTTTGCTATAAAAGAAAGTTGCTTAAAGTAAATGAAAATCGAGTTTGAGAGTGGTTCGGTCAATATGACCTACATCCACTTTTGGATTCCTCCTCCAACAAGGTCACTGGCATCCACTAAAGGCCTTCCTTTAATAGGTGAAGACCGAACACCTCTTTATAGCACTTTCTTCTTTTTCCCAGTTTAGGAGATGAACCCTTACAAGTCTCATTCCTCTTTCTTGGATGGTTACAAGGCTAAGAGATGAAGCAGGAGAACTCTAACTTTTACAATACTTTAAGGCTCGAGAACTCAAGATTATGCCAGTAGGTTTTGTGCCCTTTTATCCAGAAATGGGTGGGGTTTTTATAGGCCCTAATGACTTCAAAAATGGAGCCAAAAAGTGTTTAATCCAGATTTTTGGGGTCTTGGCGGTACCATCGCCCAGTAATATTAGCGGTACCATCGCCATTACTGGGCGATACTATTGCCTGACACCTAACACTAGGCGGTCCTACCGCTCAGTCTGGGCGATACCACCGCTTGACAGAGCTCGAAGACCGAGCTCTGGCGGTACCACCGCTTGACAGGAATGGTACCACCACTAGCAGCAATAACTGCCAGCGGTACCACCGCCCAGTCGGGGCGGTGCCACCACTCAGAAATCTTGGGGGGCATTGCTTTCCAAACGGTGCCACCATCGACCAAGAATTCAAGGGATGATTGGGCTATTCAATCCGTCCCAAATCAACCCTATTAAGAGCTCAATTGGCCCCTAATTAGGTTAGTGAGATTATCTCCTAATCCTAACTTAATTTACGCTCTAACTATGATAATTAAGACATGATCACAGCTCTTTTTGTTCCGATGCGTCAATTGCTCTTTTGGCGAGCTTTCGGCGTACTTTTGGCGAACATCCGACGAACTCTTGGCAATGCTCTGGTGGACTCTTGGCAAGCTCCTGGACTTTGCAACAATCTTCTTGGTAAGTTCCGATAAGCTTCTATGGTAAGCTCTTGGACTTCTCGGTTGGTTCCCATAGAACTTCCGACGAACGTCCAGACTTCCATCGATCTCTCAAACTCCCAATGAGATCTCGATCTTGATTCCAGCACATCACCTGCTTTTTGTCTTACTACCATTGTAGTTAATTCAACACACTTTTCTCAATATATAGATTAGATCAAATAAATTACAATTGACTTCATCATCAAAATCCGAGATTCAATAATCTCCCCCTTTTTTATGATGACAATCAATTGATGACGGAGTTAACCTTAACTCCCCCTATCTATATGTCATACTTGAGAAAAGACATTCTTGAATTCATGGCCTTTGAATTCAAGAGACATATTGATAAGTTAAGTTTATTTCAACTTATCAATACACACATCATGATTCCTATCATGATCTAACATTCTCCAAATTATGTCAAGGCATGACATCCATTTTCAAGTATGATATTTCAAATATGAAATATGACAAAGATAGCAATTTATTATTCTATGGCAAGATAGCAATTTGTAAAATTACAAGTTAAGCTCTTGATATCTTATCATAATGAAGAAAATTTATCAAGCAAACATTTTAAATATATATGATGAAATACATTGCATACATTTGTCATCAATTTACCACATTTTGGTATTATTTCTCCCCCTTTGTCATCAACAAAAAGGAGAACGATTCAATAATGCAAGTGTGGCAAAAATTCATGCTATATTTCAATTTGTATACCAATCATATTTCAAGCATTCATGACATGGTATCATTCAAAAGTTCTCACATTAAAAGTTATAAATAGTTAAAGAGATGGCTTCCATCAACTTCTCCTTTTTTATTTTTCATCAAAACTTTGCATGAAGAAGGAGAGTAAGGAGGAAAATCCATTGAGAACTAACTTTGAATGAAGTTAAAAATGATAAAAGAGTTTCATTAAATCATGCTTCAATTTTCACAAGGATCAAGATATTCATGTGAAATCAAATCCTTATTCTTGCAAGTGTTCATCTCAAAAAACAAATTATAAAAATTCTTCCTTCATTAAGAAAGAATTCATGTGAAAGAATCATCATATTAAGGATAAAAAAAATTCCATGAATAAGCCTTCATAATGAGAGGATTATCATATCAAATCCATTTCTCAATAAAAATTCACAAGAGATAAATCCGAGAGATGCATTTATCAATGAAATCTATGAAGTGATTGAGTGTATCAAAAGTAATGGAGAAAGGGTATGAAGTAAACTTGATATGGCATAATCTCGTGAAAGCTCCATTCAAGAAATTTATAAAGATAGTCCGAAAAAGATATACATCAAATTCATGCATTTGGACAAATTAACATTCCTAACTCCACAAATGATCATAATACATCAAGTCATATATACCATAGTTAAATGTATCAAGGAATTTATCCATTCAAAAGATATATCAAGTCTAATTCTTAGAGTGATATATTCATTAAAGTAAACTCAGAATTTAACCATCAAGATAATTAGTGTAGAATTTTACTATCAAAGCAAGTAGCATTTTAGGCATCAAAGCACAGCATTGCGATCATCAAGGTAAGTAGCATTTTAAGCACAACATTGCGATCATCAAAGTAAGCAACATTTTAAGTTTACAACATTAAGGTAAACAGCATAACAAAGAGGAATTATGTCCAGTTCTCCTCAAATACATACACAGCTTATTCAGGTGGTGGAAAGTTAAAATGTCTAAATAAAGTATTAAATTGTTGATGAATTTGTTGTAACTCAGTTAAGATTTGATCTTGGCATTGTTCAAGTCGATCTTGTCGTTGTTCAAAATGATCCATCCAAGTTCCTATGTCGTCGATAGATGAGGGAAGTACTTGCTCTTCTAGAGATGATTCCTCAAATGGACTAGTTTGAGGAGATAGATTACCCCTAAAAATTGGTGTTTTATGTTTTGGTTCGGGTTGGAGGGGATCAGTCCTTCTAGGCAGTCTAGGCCACATACTATTTCTAAATGTACATCTCATCCGTCGAAGTAGAATTCTATTTATGATACTAAATTTGTCTAGTTTTATAACTTCTTCGGGTGGAATGGCAATATTATAAGCATGGAGTAGTCTTGTGATTAAGCCACCATATGAAAGCATCATGCCCTTTTTTGATATTTCAATCATGTTTTGTTGGATTAGGTAACCAAAACAATTGTTATGTCCCTTCATAATCCAATACATGGTACCTAGTTCCATTTGGCTTACTTCATCATGATGATATTGCTTTGGGAGAATGATACTTATCAGGATGTGATGAATTATTTTGGTGCTTAAAGGCAGTAAATGTTCATAGCTTTTTGGAAGTATCATTAAGTTAGGATTGCCAAAAATCGTTCCTAAGGCATCAATATAAGTAGTCTCAACTATTTCATCATCCCATTGGCCTCTAAAATAACACTCTCTTTATTTTACTGGGATTCCTATAATGTCGCAAATTGATCTATCCGTAATGGATATATGATGTCCTAATAGATAGGTAGATACCCTTTCTTCTTCATCTATATGTAAATTGTTGTAAAATAGCCTAATAAGCCTAGGGTAGATAGGTTCACTTATTTGAAGAATTGGGAGAATATCTAGATTTACAAACCATTGAATAGGTTCCAAATCACTTAATTCATCTAAATCAACATATTTTCCCTTATGAACATGTCTAGATTCTATGGATGAAAATTTTAGGGCATGTTGATTAGAATCAAAAAGTAGGGAGTCATAATTTTCTTCTAATCTCCTCTTCCCTTTGTCCCTAGAGGATCTTCTAGAACCCATAAAGACTGCTATTATGAAGATAGATAATGAGCAAGAGTAAATAATGCAAAAGAGAAATCAATGCTATTTAGAGAATACCTTAGTTGTGATCTTCAAGAGGATGTAGGAGATTGATCCTTGATCTAGTAGGAAATAGGGATTTTTTTTTTTTTTGTAGTTAGAGTGAGAGAATGGTGTTCAAAGAGGATTTGCAGCTGTTTGGTGGAGTGGAGAATGAGTTGGGGTCAGTTCTACTGTAGGCCCTAGCTTGGATTTAAAAAGGGGCAGGTTGCGGGCGGTGGCACCACTGGCTGGGCGGTGCTACCGCCTACAACACTTTGTTTGCTAGCGGTGTTACCGCCTACAACAGGTTCCAGCTAGGCGGTGCTACCGCTAGTTGGGGCAGTGCCACCGCCTATAGGCAGTGAGCACTACTCACAAAATTTACTCATTCACATTCATATCAAAATGTAACATAAGGTGAGTGGATTCATATCAACACACAAATGCATGCCACACGTGCACGATTCATATTAACGCAACGATTCATCACAACGATTCATATCTAAACCTCATACAGAACTCGTAAATACATATGATTTATATCAACTCATCAAAACTCATAAAAATACATACTATAAGTTCATGATTTATCATTTGTATTTAAACATTGTAAAAACTCGTATGAAAAAATGCATATGGCTCATTGCGCACACTATAAGATCATGATTCAGTTGAGTGATCAAGAAAGTCTGAAAGCGAAAATTTAACACATTCATGATCTTGTTAGACATAATTCAATCCGAAAAAAAAATTAGGAGGGATTGTATCCTAGAAATTTAGAAATCCGAAAGATGTTAGAAAGGGAACTTGTGCATAAGAATTTTCAAGTTTGAGAGATCAAGATCAAGTGTTTATCATTCAAGATTTCAAATAATTATTGCATCATGATCTTATAAGTATTATTTTGTAACTAACAGTTTTAATTCTTATGATCCCCTTTTTATTATTTTGGCAAGAGAGCTTTATGAGTTATTTTGGATCTTTAGTCATAAGCCTTGAGCATCCACTGTCAAGGTACCATCTCTTGCTCTTAACTTGTGATGGTATATTTTTTTATAAAAAAAAGATGATTTTTAGGTACCCATTTGATCTTGGGTGCCTTAAAAATCGATCTACATAACTTATCATATTGTGTTGAGTCATTTGAGGTTCTTTTAGGAATCCAAATCAATTTATGTGGACTATATTTCTTGAATGGACATTTATACGCAACATGTCCAGGTTTGCAACAAAAGTTACGTTTAGTGTGAGGTGATACATGCAAGGTAAGGCCTTTAATAAAGGTGGTTGGATTTTGATGAGAGCTACTCACAAATCCAATTCTGCCTTTCCTATGAATGTGACCCTTGTTGGCAAGGATCATGTTCAAGAACTTGCTACCAACCTCAAATTTCTTCAAGGTATCTTTGAGTAGCAAGTTTTTCTTTTGAAGTATTTCTAAATCATGGCATTTTGTGCAGGGAGTTAAGCTATTTTCATACTCAATCTTTACTCTATCAAAATTGCTAATAAGAGAAGCATGTTCCCTTTTTAAAGAATTATACTTTTTACTCAAAATTCTACATTCATCAAATAATTCATGAAAAGTACTTGAAAGCTCATCGAAAGTTAAATTTGCGTCTAATGAACTTGTTACCTCATCTCTAGTAGTCGTTAGCGCATAGTGAGCAACTTGCTCGATGTTGATTGGCTCCTTTTCTTCGGAAGCACTTGAGTCGTCCTATGTAGCTTTGAGCGCCTTCTTCTTTGATGGCCTCCTCTATGCTTGGGGACATTCACTCTTAAAGTGTCCCAGCTTCTTGCATTCATAGCATATCGCATGTTCTTTCTTTGGTTCAAATTTATTTTTAGTATCATTTTCGAATTTATTTTTTTTATAATTTTTTTGAATTTTCTTGTTAATAGTGTCAAGTCTTCATCAAAGTCCTCATCACTTGAGTTTTCTTTCAAGTGGTCTTCTTGTGTTCTCAGAGCTATATCCTTCCTATTCTTTGGAAGGGTGTCCTCAAACTCTTCATGAGCTTTGCATATCATTCCATAGGTCATTAGTGACCCAATTATTTCTTTAATAGGAAAATTATTTAGATCTTTGGCCTCTTGAATGGTCGTTACTTTAGGATCTCAACCTTTTGGAAGGGATCTTAAAATCTTATTAACCAGTTCAAAATTCGAGAAACCTTTACCAAGTCCTTTTAGACCATTGACGACATCTGTAAATCGGATGTACATGTCTCTAATGGTCTCACTTAGTTTCATTCGAAATAAATCATAAGAATACACTAAAAGATTAATTTTTTACTCCTTCACTCTACTAGTGCCTTCATGAGTCACTTTAAGTATGTGTCAAACGATCAAAGTCATTTCACAAATCGATACTTGATTAAACTTGTTTTTATCTAATTCAAAAAATAAGGCATTCATAGCCTTTACATTTAAAGTAAAAGTCTTCTTCTCCAACTCATTCCAATCGTTCATTAGAAGAAAAGACTTTTGTAAACCGTTTTGGACAACGTTCCAAAGCTCAAAATCCATTGAAATTTGGAAGATCCTCATTCTAGTCTTCCAATATGTGTAATCCATCCTATTGAACATGGGTGGATGTGTAATTGAATGGCCCTCTAGGTTGCCGGCAAATGCCATCTCTCTTGGGTTTAAAACCAAATAAGAGTACACCTTGCCCTAATACCAATTGTTAGGATCAATAGTAGTACTAAGTGGGGGGGGGTGAATTAGTGCAGTGGAAAACTTTCATTATTTAGAAAAACTTGTTTCATTTAAAACCAATTCCGACGAGAATGGTTTTGATTCAATCCGTTTCGGAAAGAATTTGAACTTGAAAGCTTTCATGAAAGTGCAAGAGAAGACTAAGGTGATTTGTAGTAATGTAAATTACACAAATGAAAAGCATCGATTTCATAAAGTCTTTGTACGATTAAAGCCGATCTCGGAAGGTATTTACTTGAAAGCATATGTAAACGTAGTTAAAACACAATAAGGAGGAGAGGCAATTCGCTATAAAAGAAAGTTGCTTAAAGTAAATGTAAACAGAGTTTTAGAGTGGTTCGATCAATGTGACCTACATCCACTTTCAGATTTCTTCTCCGATGAGGTCACCGACATCTACTAAAGGCCTTCTTTCAATAGGTGAAGATTGAACACCTCTTTACAGTACTTTATCCTTTTCCTGGGTTTAGGAGATGAACCCTTACAAGTCTCACTCCTCTTTCTTAGATGGTTACAAGGCTAAATGATGAAAGAGGAGAACTCTAACTTTTACAATACTTTAAGGCTAAAGAACTCAAGATTATGCTAATAGGTTTCATGCCCTTTCATGTAGAAAAAGGTGGGGTCTTTATAGGCCCCAATAGCTTAAAAAATCGAGCCAAAAAGTGTCTAATCCCAAATTTTTGGGGTCCTGGTGGTACCACCACCATTACTGGGTGGTACTACTACTTGACACCTGACACTAGGTGGTATCACCACTCAGTCTTGGCGGTACCACCGCTTGACAAAGCTCGGAGACCAAGCTCTAGCGGTACCACCGCTTGACAAGGGCGGTACCACCGCTGGCAGCAATAACTATCAGTGGTACCATTGCCCAGTCTGGGTGATGCCACCCCCTAGAAATCCTAGGGGGCACTGCTTTCCAAGCGGTGACATCGTCGGCCCTAGCAGTGCCACCACCGACCAAGAATTCATGGGATGATTGGGCTATTCAATCTGACCCAAATCAACCTTGTTAAGGGCCCAATTGGCCCCTAATTAAGTTAGTGGGATTACCACCCAATCCTAACTTAATTTATGCTCTAACTATGATAATTAAGACATGATCATAGCTCTTCTTGTTCCGGTGCGTCAATTGCTCTTCTAGGGAGCTTTCGGCGTACATCCGATGAACTCTCGGCAATACTCCGACGAACTCCCGGCAAGCTCCTGGACTTTGCGATGATCTTCTTGGCGAGTTCCGATGAGCTTCTATGGCAAGCTCTTGGACTTCTCGGTTGGTTCGCGTAAAACTTCCGACGAATGTCCAGACTTCCGTCAAACTCTAGAACTCCCAATGAGATCTCGATCTTGACTCCAGCAGAACACTTGATTTATGTCTTACTACCATCGTAGTTAATCCTACATACTTTTCTCAACATATAGATTAGATCAAACAAATTACATATGACTTCATCATCAAAATCCGAGATTCAACAGTTTTTACTACTACACTAATTTACCTCCCCCCCCTAGTGCCGCTCTTGATCCTAACAATTGGTATCAGAGCCTAGTTATTTTTAATTTGATTTAATACCCAAGAGAAATAGCTCTTTTTGGCTTTTCTATTGTTCATCCTCCCATGTTCAATTGGATGGACTACACTTATTAGAAAACTCGTATGAGAGTTTTCTTGCTTTCCTTGAACCTTGATTTATGGAATATTATTGAAAATGATTTGCAAAAGTCTTCTACTCTAATGAATGAACATAATGATTTGAAGAAAAAAACTTTCTCCTTGAATGCTAGAGCTTTGAATGCTCTATTTTACGTTTTGGATAAAACTAAATTCAATCGATTGTTAATTTGTGAAATGGCTTTTGACAATTGGCACATACTCGAAATCACATACGAAGGCACGAATAGAGTAAAAGAGTCTAGAATAAATCTTTTGTTGCATGATTTTGAGTTATTTCAAATGGAACTAAGCCAAACTATTAGAGACATGTACTCCTGTTTTACAGATGTCGTCAATAGTCTATAAGTACTTGGCAAATGTTTTTCGAATTTTGAACTTGTTAATAAAATCTTGAAATCCCTTCCAAAGATTTGGGACCCTAAAGTAATGGTCATTCAAGAGGCCAAGGACTTAAACAACTTTCTTCTTGAAGAACTTATCGGGTCACTAATGACCTATGAGACGACTTCCAATGGTCATGAAGAGCTTGAGAATAACCTTCCAAAGAATAGGAAGGATTTGAGACTTAGAACAATTGAAAACCACTCGAGCAAAAGCTCAAATGATAGTGAACCTGAACTCCTCACTATGAAATTTAAAAAGTTCATGAAACAAGAATTAAAAAATAAAAATAAAAAGAACACAACTAATTACTATGAACACAAGACAAAGGAAGCACTCTGGGACGAATCGAGTTCATCTGAAGATGAAGAACAAACCAACAAAGGCGAGGTGATAAACTACGCCTTAACGACTTTCGACGACAAGGTAACCAAAATCCCCTTAATTTATTTCAAAATTACATGATACGTTTCATGAGTTATTTTTAATTTAGTTTATAAAAATTATATATATTTTTCTTGAAAAATTGCATGTTTAATGTTGTAATGAAAATGCAAAAAAAAATGGGATCATGCTAGTAATTTTGAAAATAATAATGACAGTTGTATGTTTTATGAATAAACAACAAAATTTTAGATATAATTCTAATGTTTGTACACCTAATAAGATTAATCATATGTATGTTTTTAAGAAGCAATAATGTGTAATCATGTTGATTTCCGTATTGCTTTTTGATTTTGATTGAAGATGCCTTATGTTCATAAAACCATACTTGATGTTTTAATAAAAATGTTAAGAGGTTTAATGATCATGCTTAATGAGTTTATATTTCAAAATTATGCATGATGATTCTTGTAATTTATGGCTTATCGATCTTTGCCATGAAAGTTGCTTTTTCGGTTTAAAACATGATGTATGTTTTGATTTGGCATAAATGATAAAGGCATACTTGTGTGAAATAAAAAGGAAATATATTTTTCTTTAAAATTTCTCAATCCCTACCTTATCGAGTTTTTAAAATGCGAGATTGATAAATCTATTTGTATCATTTTTATGAATCTCTTCGACTATAAAAATGATTTTGATGATTTGATAATTTGAATTTGAATGAGTTTTATGCAAATCATGATCTTAATTTCTTTGAATTACTTGAGATTTTTTTTAATCAAGATCTCCTCTTTGTACTCCTATGATTTTTTCTTGGTATTTTATTTAAAGAGGAGATTTACTATATGAATCTTGTTTTTGGTATTCACATGATCTTATCCTTCATGATATGATGTTTTTTAATTCCTTGAATTCATGAAGTATATCTCATCACCAATTTTTTCTTAATATCTTCTATGTGATGACTTGAATATTTACAACTTTGTGTTATTCCCCTCTTTTTGCCAATAACAAAGGGGGAGAAAATAAATGATGAAAGTTTGGTACCAACATGCATGAAGTAATAACTGCAAAAATATTGATTTAATGTTTGGTATCATGAATGCTTTAGTATCATGCATGAGAAAAATGATTAGTATCATGAATGCTTTAGTATCATGCATGAGAGAAATGATGAATGTTTGGTATCATGATCAAAATGTTGATTTAATGCATAAAATGATAAATGCTTAAAGATTTTAATGTCTTAGTATCATGATATGCTCATAGTGATGATTGATTTATTTTTGGTATTATGCATACCCAAGTAATATTGATTTAAAAATTTATTGATTTAGTATCATACCCAATGTGATAATGATGATGACTTGGCATTTCTTACAAGAACACTTTATAGGTTAAGATTTATTTTCTTTATCTAAATCATGATCTTGATATTTGATACATGAGATTTTTCTATGAATCAAGATATTATTTTTGAGCTCCCATGTTTCTTTTTGTTATTTACAAAAAGGGAAAAGAATTCCAACATTGTATTCTTCCCTTATATTTGATAATGACATAGGGGGAGCAAATTTTGCTAGCTTGCATACTTCAAGAAAAAGTAAAATGTTGCTAGTTTGCACATCATAAATAAAAGCAAAAAAGCTTGCTCATCTCGAAAGATGCAAAAAATTTGCCAACTTTCATATGTGTAAAAATTGCTAGCTTTCATGTTCCAAAATTATGTAAAACTTACTAGATTTGCTAGCTTGCACAATTTAAGAAGATGCAAAAATATGCTAGCTTGCTTATCTCAAAAGAGAAGCAAAGATTGCTAACTTGCATATTTCAAAAAGCAAAAGTTGCTTTCTTAAACATATAAAATATTGCTAGCTTACATTTTTTAAAATCATGTAAAAAATTGCTATCTATGTAGAATTTGCTATCTTGAACATCACCAAAAATTACTAGCTCACCTATCGTAAGAAGTAAAAATGCAAACTTGCAAAATTTACAATCTTGCACATCTTTAAAATTAATGATAATTCAGTGATTATACATGTTGTAAAGTGATGAAGAAAATTACTAGCATGATGATAAAACATGATATTATGTTTATAATATAATGATTTAAAATTACATATCTCAAATACTTGATAATTACACTTCTCCTTTTTGTTGATGACAAAAGGGGAGAAGTATGATGATGTTATGCATGATTTTATGATGACATGTTACTTGGATTTTTGAATTCAAGAGTTCTATCAATAGGGGATGAGATATTTTTAGACTCCAAGTTTGAATCCACTTGAGGCCTATAAATACCCCTCTAATCCCTAGTTAAAAGATACAATAACTGAGTACACAAATTGGGAAAAATGCTGTTGTAATCTTGAGAGTCCTCTACCCTATGTGTTTAGAATTCTGTTTAGGGAGGAGTAAGTGGAGTGTAAAGGTTCTCTCCTAAACCTGCAAAAGGAGAATAGAGTTGTAAAGAGGTGGTTGGTTTTCACCTATTGAAGGAAGACCGTTAGTGGATGCCCGTTGCCTCGACGGAAGAGAAATCGAGAGTGGATGTAGGTCACGATGACTGAACCACTATAAAAATCTAGTTTGCATTTCTTTTGAGCAATTTACTTTAACTACAAACTACCTTACTTATTATACTTTTCGATACACCTTCAATTTAATTATTTTTATGAAACAGGTTTAATCGAAACGAAATATTTTTCGAAATTGACATTTTTACCGCTGCACTAATTCACACCCCACCCCACCCCCTTCTTAGTGCCACTCTTGATCCTAACAGAAACAACTAAAAAGGGAATGCATTTTGAAATTTTCTCTATCTTCTTGATTTTTTAATAAGAAATTAATAAATATATTTATGTCATTTTGAATCTCTTAAAAGTGATTTTGATGATTTGTCGATTTGAATTTAGATGAGTTTCATCTAATCATGATCTTTATCTTAATTTCTCAATATTTATAACTTAAGATTTATTCTATATGAATCAAGATCCATATTCTCCTATAATTCTATTTGCTATATATCAAAGAGAAGTTTTATTGAAATCATGATCTTGAATTCTCGGAATTATAACTTGAGATTTTCTTTATATGAATCAAGATCACCTACTCTTTATTCTCAAGACTCTTACATTTTATTAAAGGGAATACTTATCCAAATGAGTCATAATTTTTCTCTTGATTTTTCATTATTTGATTACAACTTGAAAGTTTTATTATGAATCAAAATTATCATAATTTGTCCTCCTATGATTCTCCTTGGTATTCTCTAAAATGGGGGGATGCATTCAAATTAACCATAATACATCACTAGACTTCTTGATGTTTATATTTTTGAAGTTTATTATGTATAATTTTATTATATTTATGATTTGTATATCTCATGATATGATTGAATCATTGTTGTAAAAAAGGAAAGAAATTGTTAGCTTGTACATTGCAAAGAGAATAAAAAAAAGTGCTAGCTTGAATGATAAACTTAAATCACCCAAATGCATAAACTCTTCTTATACATTTTTCAGATCGTGATCTTGATTTCTTGATTTTTATGACTTGAGTGTTCTTTTTAAATCAAGATTGTTACCTATCATTCCTTCTATTTACAAAAGAAATAATTTGTCAAAAATGATACATCAACTTTTGGTATTCATGACTTGATCTTTTATTTTTGATGATTGAAATATTGATGTAAATCTATCCTTATTATTTATATTTGTCATAATTTAAAAATTGATGTAAAGGGAAAAGAATTACAATATTGTATTCTTCCTTTCTATTTGATAATAGCAAAGGGGGAGCAAAACTTGTTAACTTGTTCATCTCAAAAGAGAAACAAGAAGTGCTATCTTGCAAATCTCAAGAGAAGCAATGTTTGCTAACTTACACATTTCAAGAAGATGCAAAAATAGGCTATCTTGCACATCTCAAAAGATGTAAAATTTTGCTAACTTTCATATGTGAAAATCTTACTAGCTTGCATATCTAAAAACTTGCTAGTTGTACTTCTTCTTGCCAATGACAAAGGGGGAGAAAGAATTGCTAGTGTGCACATCTCAAAAAAAAAATTATTAGCTTGCATGACAATGCTTCAAAAACTTGAGATTATGTTTATAATACAATGATCTAAAATTATATTTCAAAAACTTGCTAGTTGCACTTCTCCTTTTTGTTGATGACAAATGGGGAGAAATTATGATGATGATCATGCATAAAATAATGATTTAAAATTATATATGATAATTTGGAATCATGCATGTAACGATGATTTAATATTTTGATAATATATATGATGATTTGGTATTATGCATGTAATACTTTAACTTATGATAATGATGCATGCAATGATGAAATATTCATGATTAAATTTTCTTTGACTTAAATTCAATTTGAATTCAAGGTCTATCAAGATGGCATATTGATAGGAGAAGTTAAGGTTAACTCCATTAATAATTGGTTATCATTATAAAAAATGGGAAGATTATTGAATCTCGGATTTCGATGATGAAATCAATTGTTAATGTTATGATCTAATTTATGTTTTGAGTGACGTAGGACTAGCTTTGATCAAGAAGAGGCAAATTGATTTAAGTAAGAGGAATCATATATTGGGTCGGAGTTGAACATGTCAGAAGATTGGATGTCGGGCCAGAGGATCGGTTGACGTGTCAGTAGAAGGCTTCGTGCCGTGAATTCGAGCATCAGGTTGACGGATCAGACATTATGCCAAGGAGATCAAAAGTTGCGGAAGTCAACATGTCGATTGGGCAATATGTTGAAGGAGAGAACGATGCACCGAAGGATCAGACAAAACGTCGGAAGAACCAATAACATGTTGAACAATAGATGATTCATGCTTTGTAATAATTTATCTAGATCGAGTTAGTTTAGGTTATAATTGGGTTGGTTTAGAATATAATTAAGCTAACTCAATTAGGGGCCAATTGGGCCTAAAGTGGGGTTGTTTCGGGCCAAGAGAAAGGCCCATTCAATGACCCAAAAGCCGTCGGTCCAAGCGATAGCACCACTAGAGGCTTAGTCTCCAAGACACAATCTCCGAGATTATGTCATGCGATAGTATCGCCAAACTGAGCAGTGGTACCACTAGTTTGGGTGGTGGTACTACCCAGACATAGTCTCCCAAACCATGTCAAGCGATGGTACCGTCAGACTGGGCGGTGGTACTACCCAGTGTTAGTGCTGCAAGTGGTGGTATCGCCCAGCATAAGTGGTGGTACCACCAATAACCCGAAAACCAAGGATGAGATACTTTTAGGCTCCAAGTTTGAATTTATTTAGGGCCTATAAATACACCTCTCATCCCTACTCAAAGACACAAGAATTGAGAACAAAAATAAGGGAAAATTCTATTGTAATCTTGTGAGAGTTCTCCTCCTCTAGTCTAAGTGTGATTTCTATTAGAGAGGAGTAAGTGGGGGTGTCAAGGTTCTCTCTTGAGCCTTTCAAAAGGAGAATAGAGTTGTAAGGTAGTTGGTCTTGGCCCATTGAAGGAAGACCATTAGTAGATGCCACTGGCATCGATGGAAGAGGAATCGAGAGTGAATGTAGGTTACGATGACCGAACCACTATAAAACTCAATTTATATTTATTTTTAGCTCTTTACTTTCATTACAAACTGCCTTATTTACTTAGTCACTATGCTTCTGTATGCTTTCAAGTTAATCTCTTTTAGATATCGATTTTAATCGTATGAAAATTTTTAAAATCGACGAGATTTTATGAAAGCACTAATTCATTACCCCCCCCCCCCTCCCCTCTTAGTGTCAACTTGATCCTAACAGTGGTATCGTCAGTTTGGGCGATGGTATTGCCCAATGTCAATGCTATAGCCGGTAATACTACCCAGCACAAGCGGTGGTACCGCCCAACATAGGTGGTGATACCGCTAGTATCCCGAAAACCATGAATGAGATACTTTTAGGCTCCAAGTTTTAATCCATTTGGGGCCTATAAATACCCCTCTTATCCCTACTCAGAGACACAAGAATTGAGAACAAAAATAAGAGAAAATTCTATTATAATCTTGTGAGAGTTCTCCTCCTCTAGTCTAAGTGTGTTTTCTATTTAGAGAGGAGTGAGTGGGGGTGTAAAAGTTCTCCCCTGAGCTTATCAAAAGGAGAATATAGTTGTAAGGGTAGTTGGTCTTTGCCTATTGAAGGAAGACCGTTAGTGGATATTGGTGGTCTTAATGGAAGAGGAATCGGGAGTGGATGTAGGTCACGATGAACGAACCACTATAAAACTCTATTTGGATTTACTTTAAGCTCTTTACTTTTATAGCAAACTGTTTTATTTACTTATTCACTATGCTTTCAAGTTAAACTCTTTTGGATATCGATTTTAATTGTATGAAGATTTTCAAAATTGACGTGATTTTACGAAAGCACTAATTTATCCCCCCCCCCACTCTTAGTGCCGACTCAATCCTAACAAGGTTGGATACTACTCCCGATGACTAGCTATGCTAGATCTGAAACTTCCAAACATATAAGTCTAATATCAAAGAGTGGAGTACTCATATAGGACATCCCTGGTGTCTCAAGTCTAAAGACCAGGTACACCATTGGGACAATGAAATCATTATCTAACAATGAGGTATCATTAATCATCCAACATTCCATGAGCGGATCAATCAGTAAACTTATTTTCTAATGAGCACCTGCACTATAGCCCTAGTGTCTTCACATGGGCAGCTATGAGGCCAGCCATCTCCATCATATGTTCGGGTATACAATACACCAGTCTGTTCGGTTATCTCAATATTCCTCTCGAGTATCCTATAACCGGGATTATTTATGATCTATGTTTAAAGATTAATCGGTCTCATTATCGTAATCTCATTATGATCTGATTCTCATTGCATAGATCTATGGACATCATAATATATTCATGCAACAGACAATATACAATGATAAAATGCTAAAATATAATAAGCAAAAATAGTGTGTGTCATGTCACACGTGCCATCACTAACGTGATTGGCTTGTAGGGCACCTATGACTAGCAAATTTGTAGAAAAACTACATATATGATTTGGTACAACTACCAAAGAGAATTAAAGCCTTGAAGAATAAGTGAGTTTTTAGGTTGAAGTTTCGAGAACATTATTCTCAACCAAAGTATAAAGCTAGATTGGTTGTGAAAGGCTTTGGTCAAAGGAAAGGTATTGACTTTGAAGATATTTTTTCTCCTATTGTTAAAACGTCTTCTATTCATATTGATCTTAGTATTGCTACTAGCTTGGACTTAGAGGTTAAGTAATTAGATGTGAAAACAACTTTCCTTCATGGTGATTTGGAAGAAAAGTTTTATATGGAGCAACTAGAAGGCTTTAAAGTCAATGGTAAAGAAAATTTTATTTGCAAGCTGAGGGAGAGCTTGTAAGTTTGATTTGTAAGAAAATTTTATTTGCAAGCTAAAGCTGTTAGGATCAAGAGCACTGAGAGGGGTGAATTAGTGCAGCGGAAAACTTTCAACGTTAAAAACTTCGTTCATACGACAAAGCCGATTTCAGTAGAAAAGTTGATTCGTAAATTTCTTTAACTTAAGATTAGGCAAGAAGTAGTTAAAATAAATCTGTTAAGGTAGTTTGCAGCTGTGATGGAAATCAAAACGTAAGAGCAAACTGAAATAAGATGTTCGTACAAGAAAAGCAATTTTAATAGAAAAGTCGATTCGTAAATCACTTTAACTTGTGATTAGGCAAGAAGCAGTTAAAACGAATCTATTAAGGCAGTTTGTTGTTGTGATAGAAATCAAAATGTAAGCGCAAACTGAAATACGATGTTCGTACGAGAAAAGCGATTTACGTCTAAACACGATTCGGAAAGTATTGAGCTTGGAAACGCAAACGTAAAAGCGCAGAAGGCAGTAAGCTATGAAGAAGGTTTGCAGTAAGGATAATAAGCTCAAAGTAAATGCAAACCAGAGAATAGCGCGATTTAGAGTGGTTTGGTCAATCTTGACCTACATCCACTTCTGGCTTCCTCCACCGATGAGGTTGCCGACGTCCACTAGAGGCCTTCCTTCAATAGGCGAAGGCCAACCACCCTTTTACAGATTCACTCCTTTTGACGGGCTTAGGAGACAACCCTTACAAACTTTTCTATCCTCTCTTGAAAGATCTGAACTTGGAAGAAAAGAGAGAAGAAACTTTAGCTTATACAACACTTTTGAGCTCTAAAATCACAGAGTAAGATCAAGATTTTAGTGGTTTTCGTTTGCTCTTTCATTGCTGAAAGAGTGGGGTATTTATAGGCCCCAAACCAATTTAAATTCCGAGCTCAAAACTATCAATTCCTGGAATTCCGGGGTCTGGCGGTTGCACCACCTGACTGGGGCGGTTGCACCGCCTGACAGAGCTCGAAGACTGAGCCTCTGGGTGGTGCCACCGCTTGTCAGGGGCGGTTGCACCGCCTGGTAGAGCTCGGAGACCGAGCTCAAGCGGTGCCACCGCTTGACTGGGGCGATTGCACCGCCTAGCCAGAGCTTGGAGACCGAGCTCAGGCGGTTGCACCGCTGTCAGAGGCGGTTGCATCACCCAGTCTCGCTCGGAGACTAAGCCCTGGCGGTGCCACCGCCGTCCCAGGTGGTGCCACCTCTGGCTGGTGATCTGGGTCCGAATGGTTTGATCCATTCGACCCAATTTGATTCTTTCAAGGGCCCAATTGCCCCTAGATTAAGTTAATGGGATCACCTCCTAATTCTAACTTAATCATCATGCTAACTACGATAATTCTTTAAGACTCTTACTACAGCTTGCTCCGGTGCGTCAATCGCTTCTTCCGGCGAGTTTCCGGCGAACTTCCGGCGAACATCCGACGGACCTCCGACGATGCTCCTGCGGACTTCTGGCAAACTCCTGGACTTGCAATGATCCTCTTGGCAAGCTCCTGGACTTCTCGGATTTGTTCCCGCAGAACCTTCGATGATCGTCCGGACTTCCATCAAGCTCTCGAACTCCCAACGTGATCATTGTTCTGACTCCGGGGCAACTCCTGCTGTATGTCTTACTTTCATCATAGTTAATCCTGCACACTTATCTCCACATATGGATTAGATAACAAATGACAATTGATGTCATCATCAAAATCCGAGATTCAACAATCTCCCCCTTTTTGATGATGACAATCAATTTATAACGGAGTTAACCTTAACTCCCCCTATCTATGTGTCATAATTGAGATAAGTCATTCTTGAATTCAAAGACTTTGAATTCAGGAGACATATTGATAAGTTAAAGTCATTTAACCTTATCAATACTCCCATCATGATTCCCATCATGATGTATCTCTCTGTATGATGCCAAGACTCAACATCCATTTTCAAATTTCAAATGTGAATTGTTGTAATGATAGTAATTCATCATATGGAAAGATATCAACATGTAAAATTACAATGTAAGTTCTTGATATCTTAATATGATACAAACATGGCAATCATAGCAAACATGGCATAGCATCATGTCTATTTCTTTTAACATAATATGGTATTTATAGCATCAATTCATATACTTCATATATCTGCTTCTTTCAACATAATATGGCATTTATAGCTTCAATTTATATACTTCTCCCCCTTTGTCATCAACAAAAAGGGGAACGATATAAGCATGTTTTGAATATACATGTGATGCCATAAGTAGTTCATGTCATTTATAGGATACAAACATCTCAAGAAGATCATGACATGGAGATTATCTACATAGAGTGAAAACTTCTTTCTTTTTATTTGTTATTATTCTTTTTGCATGAAGGAGGAAAGTCATTTGTGTAGTTCAAATCGATAGCATGCTTTACAAGGATCAGGATATTTATGTGAGTCAAGTCCTTGCAAAAAATATTTTCCTTTTTTAAGAGAGAATCATCAAATTTATTTCTCAAAGGCAATATTTTTCACGTGATAAGTCTAAAAGCTATGCATTTGCTAGATGTTTCTATTTGTCAAAAATTTATGATGTGAATCAAAGTTCGAGAGAGAATAATATATTCATGAAATACGATTTGGAACTAAAAATTTAATTTAACACTTTCATGCAAGACTATGTAATTCAATCAATAAAGTTCGAATAATAATTTTAACAAATTTATGCATTCGGACACATCAACATTCCTAATTCTCTTCTTATGAAATCAAATTGTTCTTCACTTAGAGGTTTTGTAAAAATATCAGCTAGTTGATGCTTAGTATGTATGAATTCTATAATTACATCATGATTAGTAACATGATCTCGTATAAAGTGATGTCTAATGTCAATATGTTTTGTTCTTAAGTGTTGAATGAGGTTCTTTGTTAAACATATTACACTCGTATTATCACATTTAATGGGAATGTTTTTAAGATATACTTTATAATCTTCTAAGGTGTTTTTCATCCACACAACTTGTGCACAACATGCACTAGCTGCAATATATTCTGCTTCAGTTGTTGATAGAGCAACCAAGTTTTGTTTCTTGGATGACCAGGAAACAAGGGAATGTCCCAAAAATTGACATGTTCCTGATGTGCTTTTTCTATCTAGTCTACACCCGGCAAAATCCGCATCAGCATAAGCAATTAACTAAAAATTTTCAGATTTTGGATACCATAATCCTAGATTTGTAGTTCCTGTAAGATATCTAAGTATTCTTTTAACCGCTTTGAGATAAGATATCTTAGGGTTCGATTGAAACCTAGCACAAAGTCCCACACTGAACATGAAATCTGGTCTAGTTGTAGTGAGGTAAAGTAAACTTCCTATCATACCTCTATAAGTTTTTTTATCGAAGCTTTCTCTACTTTCATCAACTTCCAACTTAGTGGAGGTGCTCATATGAGTGTTAATAGCTTTTCAGCTATTCATATTGAATCTATTTAGCAGATCTAAGGCATATTTAGTTTGACTAATAAAGATGCCAGTGCTTAGTTGCTTAATTTGTAAGCCTAAGAAAAAGGTTAATTCTCCCATCAAACTCATTTCAAGTTCGAGACTCATGGTTTTAGCAAAAGATTCACAAAGAGATTCATTCGTAGAACCGAAGATAATATCATCAACATAAATCTGAACAATGAGAAAATTATTTTCAAAATTTTTGATAAATAATGTAGTATCGACCTTGTCTTTTGTGAAATTATTTTCAATAAGAAAAGTACTTAGTCTGTCATACCAAGCCCTTGGGGCTTATTTTAAACCATAGAGAGCTTTGGTTAATTTAAATACATGATTAGGGAGGCTATCATTTTCAAATCCGGGAGGCTGTTCAACATAAACTTCTTCAGAAATAAAGCCATTTAGAAAAGCGCTTTTAACATACATTTGAAATAATTTAAAATTATTATTACTAGCATAGGCAAAGAGCATCCTTATGGCTTCTAATCTAGCCATAGGAGCGAAGGTTTCTTCGTAATCGATACCTTCTTCTTGGTTGAAACCTTTGGCCACTAGTCTAGCCTTGTTTCTCACCACGATACCATATTCATCTTGCTTGTTTCTAAAGACCCATTTAGTACCAATAACTAAATGGTCATTTGGCCTAGGTACAAGCTTCCACATCTCATTTCTCTCAAATTGATTTAACTCATCTTGCATTGCGATAATCCATGAATCATCTTTCATGGCTTCGTCAATACATTTAGGTTCAATTTGGGAGAGAAAAGTGCTGTTGGCACAAAAAATTTTAAGAGATGAACGTGTTTGAACCCCCTTAGATGTGTCTCCTAGGATTAGCTCCTTAGGATGAGCATCTACATACTTCCAATCCTTAGGTAAGGATGTTTCGGAAGTGGATGCATCCAAGTTGTTAGTTGGAGAAGGGGTTTCATTTAAATTCAAAGAATCGAAATTAACATCATCATCAAATTCATTTTTCTTGATTTCGAAAATCTCATTGAAAACAACATGAATGGATTCTTCTATTATTAAAGTTTTTTTATTGAAGATATGAAAGGCTTTAGAAATCGAAGAATAACCAAGAAAATTTTCTTCATCGGATTTAGCATCAAATTTTCCTAAGGCATCTTTCTCATTCAAGATAAAACACTTACACCCAAAAACTTTAAAATAAGAAACATTGGGTTTTTTATTGTTCCACAACTCATAGGGAGTTTTGGCGAGTAAGGGTCTTACTAAAACTCTATTCAAAATATAGCATGCAGTGTTTACAGCTTCGGCCCAAACATATTTGGGTAGGCTTTGTTCATTCAACATGGTTCTTGCCATTTCTTGTAAATTTCTATTCTTTCTTTCTACTACTCCATTTTGTTGAGGATTTCTTGGAGTAGAGAAGTTATGGTTGAATCCGTTAGATTCACATAATTCTTGGAAATCACAATTTTGAAATTCACCACCGTGATCACTTCGAATTGATGAAATCATAAAACCTTTTTCATTTTGAATAAGTTTGCAAAACTTGGTGAAATATCTAAAGCATTCATTTTTGTGTTTCAAAAAATAAGTCCATGTGTATCTACTATAGTCGTCTACAATTATGAGGGCGTATTTGCTGCCTCCTAGGCTTAATGTAGAGATTGATCCGAACAAGTCCATATGGATCAATTGTAAGGGCCTTGATGTGCTTATTTGATTCTTGGATTTGAAACTACTCTTAATTTGTTTTCCTAATTGACAAACATCACACACATTATCTTTGATGAACTTGATGTGAGGAATTCCTCGTACAAGTCCTTTGGATGATATTTGAGTGATCAGTTTCATACTAGCATGACCTAATTTTCTATGTCATAGCCAAGCATCCTCATTTAAAACCGAAAAACACATTTCATTACACAGATTATTGATGTCAATGGTGTACACGTTATTTTGTTTTAATGCTATCATAGATGTGTTGTTGTATGGTTTTTTAAAAATGCATGCATTAGATTCGAATTTGACAATATATCCTTTATCACATAATTGACTAATGCTCAAGAGATTATATTTTAGACCATCAACTAACAAAACATCTTCAATAAAGAAGTTGGATTTGTTACTTATGGTTCCTTTGCCAATGATTTTACCCTTGTTATTGTCTCTGAAGGTGACATAGCCTTCGTCTATGCTAGTGAGCTTAGAGAATTGAGATGGATCTCCGGTCATATGCCTTGAGCATCCACTATCAAGGTACCATCTCTTGCTCCTAGCTTGTGATGGTATATGTCTCTACAAGAAAGGATAATTTTTAGGTACCCATTTACTTTTGGGTGCCTCAAAAGTTGATCTATATTGTTTGTCATGTTGCATAGAGTTTATCATGGTTCATTTAGGAACCCAAATTAATTTGTTCGGACTAATTTTCTTGAATGGACAATAATGCGTTTTGTGTCCATGCTTGCAACAAAAGTTGCATTTGCTTTGGTGTTGAACATGTAGGATTGGGCCTTTTATAAATGTGGTTGGATTTTGTTGAGAATTTCTCACAAATCCAATTCCACTTCTTTTGGGAACATGACCCTTGTTTGTAAGGATCATGTTCAAAGACTTGCTACCAACCTCAAATTTCTTCAAGGTGACCATGAGTAGCAAGTTAGGCTTTTGGATAGTTTCTAGATCATGGCATTTGATACAAGAGCCTAAACTATCATGATATTCAGTCTTTAACTTATCGAAATCACAATTAAGACTATCATGCTCCCTTTTTAGCAATTTGTATTTTCTACTAATAATCTTGCATTCATCAAATAAATCATGAAAGGTATTTAATAATTCATCAAATGATAAATCTGCATCAATTAAATTTGTTACCTCCTCTCCGATGGCCATTAAAGCGTAATGAGCAACTTGCTCGGTGTTGGACTCCTCTTCTTCGGATGCGCTCGAATCATCCCATGTTGCTTTGAGCACCTTCTTCTTTGATGTTCTCTTCTTGGCTTGGGGACAATCACTCTTGTAGTGTCATGGCTTTTTGCACTCATAGCAAATAACTTGGTCCCTTTTGGGTTCAAGTTTATTTTTTGTGTCATTTTTAAATTTGTTTCTCTTCATGAATTTTTTGAATTTCCTTGTTAGAAGTGCCGAGTCATCATCACAATCCTTAGCACTTGAGTTTTCTCTCAAGTGGTCATCTAAAGTTCTAAGTGTCATATCCTTCCTGTTCTTTGGAAGGATGTCTTCTTGCTCTTCATGAGCCTTGCATGTCATTTCACAAGTCATTAGTGACCCGATTAATTCTTCAAGAGGGAAGTTGCTTAAGTCTTTAGCCTCTTGAATAGCAGTGACTCTAGGGTCCAACTCTTAGGAAGAGAATTTAGAATCTTATTTACAAGCTCAAAATCCGAAAAACTTTTGCCGAGTCCTTTTAGACCATTGACGACATCCGTGAAATGGGTGTACATGTCGCCAATAGTCTCGCTCGGTTTCATTCAGAAAAGTTTGAAAGAGTGTATCGAAAGATTGATTTTTGACTCTTTCACTCTACTTGTACCTTCGTGAGTCACTTCGAGTGTATGCCAAATATTATATGCGGTTTCACAAACCGAAACATGATTAAACTCATTTTTATCAAGCGCACAAAATAAGGTATTCATAGCCTTTGCATTAAGAGCGAAAGTCTTCTTCTCCAATTCATTCCATTCGATCATTGGAAGAGAAGATTTCGAAAAATCATTTTCAACAAGATTCCAAAGTTCAAAATCCATCGAAATAAGGAAGATCTTCATTCGGGTCTTCCAATAGGTGTAGTTCGTTCCATTGAACATGGGTGGACGTGTAATAGAATGTCCCTCTTAGTTTCCGACGTATGCCATCTTTCTTGGGTTTTAATCCGTTTGAGAGTAAACCGAGCTCTAATACCAATTGTTAGGATCAAGAGAACTAAGAGGGGGGGGGTGAATTAGTGCAGCGGAAAACTTTCAACGTTAAAAACTTCGTTCATACGACAAAGCTGATTTCAGTAGAAAAGTTGATTCGTAAATTTCTTTAACTTAATATTAGGCAAGAAGTAGTTAAAATAAATCTGTTAAGGCAGTTTGCAGTTGTGATGGAAATCAGAACGTAAGAGCAAATGAAATACGATGTTCGTATGAGAAAAGCAATTTCAGTAGAAAAACGGATTTGTAAATTACTTTAACTTGTGATTAGGCAAGTAGCAGTTAAAATGAATCTGTTAAGGCAGTTTGCTGTTGTGATAGAAATCAGAATGTAAGCGCAAACTGAAATATGATGTTCGTACGAGAAAAGCAATTTACGTCTAAACACGATTCGGAAAGTATTGAGCTTGGAAACGCAAACATAAAAGCGCAGAAGGCAGTAAGCTATGAAGAAGGTTTGCAGTAAGGATAATAAGCTCAAAGTAAATGCAAACCAGAGAGCAGCGCGATTTAGAGTGGTTTGGTCAATCTTGACCTACATCCACTTCTGGCTTCCTCCACCGATGAGGTTGCCGACGTCCACTAGAGGCCTTCCTTCAATAGGCGAAGGCCAACCACCCTTTTACAGATTCACTCCTTTTGACGGGCTTAGGAGACAACCCTTACAAACTTTTCTCTCCTCACTTGAAAGATCTGAACTTGGAAGAAAAGAGGGAGAAGAAACTTTAGCTTATACAACACTTTTGAGCTCTAAAATCACAGAGTAAGATCAGGATTTTGGTGGTTTTCATTTGCTCTTTCATTGCTGAAAGAGTGGGGTATTTATAGGCCCCAAACCAATTTGAATTCCGAGCTCAAACCTATCAATTCCCGGAATTCCGGGGTCTGGCGGTTGCACCGCCTGACAGAGCTCGAAGACTGAGCCTCTGGGCGGTGCCACCGCTTGTCAAGGGTGGTTGCACCGCCTGGCAGAGCTCGGAGACCGAGCTCAGACGGTGCCACCGCTTATTAGGGGTGGTTGCACCGCTTGGCAGAGCTCGGAGACCGAGCTCAGGCAGTGCCAACACTTGTTAGGGGTGGTTGCACCGCCTGGCAGAGCTCGGAGACCGAGCTCAGGCGGTGCCACCGCTTGACTAGGGCGGTTGCACCGCCCAGCCAAAACTCGGAGACCGAGCTCAAGCGATTGCACCGCTGTTAGAGGCGGTTGCACCGCCCATTCTCGCTCGGAGACTGAGCCCTGGCGGTGCCACCTCTGGCTGTTGATCTGGGTCCAAATGGTTTGATCCATTCGGCCCAATTTGATTCTTTCAAGGGCTCAATTGCCCCTAGATTAAGTTATGGGATCACCTCCCAATTCTAACTTAATCATCGTGCTAACTACGATAATTCTTTAAGACTCTTACTACAGCTTGCTCCGGTGCGTCAATCGCTTCTTCCGGCGAGCTTCCGGCGAACTTCCGACGAACATCCGACGGACCTCCGACAATGCTCCTACAGACTTCCGGCAAACTCCTAGACTTGCGACGATCCTCTTGGCGAGTTCCGACGAGCTTCTTTTGGCAAGCTCCTAGACTTCTCGGATTTGTTCCCGCAGAACCTCCGACGACCGACCGAACTTCCGTCAAGCTCTCGAACTCCCAACGTGATCATTGTCCTGACTCCGGGGCAACTCCTGCTGCATGTCTTACTTTCATCGTAGTTAATCCTACACACTTATCTCAACATATGGATTATATAACAAATGACAATTGATGTCATCATCAAAATCCGAGATTCAACAATCTCCCCCTTTTTGATGATGACAATCAATTTATAACGGAGTTAACCTTAACTCCCCCTATCTATGTGCCATAATTGAGACAAGTCATTCTTGAATTCAAAGACTTTGAATTCTGGAGACATATTGATGAGTTAAAGTCATTTAACCTTATCAATACCCCCTATCTATGTGCACCGCTATCAGAGGCGGTTGCACCGCCCAGTCTCGCTTGGAGACTGAGCCTTGGCGGTGCCACCGCCGTCCCAGGCGGTGCCACCTCTGGCTGTTGATCTTGGTCCGAATGGTTTGATCCATTCGGCCCAAATTGATTCTTTCAAGGGCCCAATTGCCCCTAGATTAAGTTAATGAGATCACCTCCCAATTCTAACTTAATCATCGTGCTACTACGACAATTCTTTAAGACTCTTACTACAGCTTGCTCCGGTGCGTCAATCGCTTCTTCCGGCGAGCTTCCGGCGAACTTCCGGCGAACATCCGACGGACCTCCGACAATGCTCCTACAGACTTCCGGCAAACTCCTGGACTTGCGATGATCCTCTTGGCGAGTTCCGACGAACTTCTTTTGGCAAGCTCCTGGACTTCTCGGATTTGTTCCCGCAGAACCTCCGACGATCGTCCGAACATCCATCAAGCTCTCAAACTCCCAACGTGATCATTGTCCTGACTCTGGGGCAACTTCTACTGCATGTCTTACTTTCATTGTAGTTAATCCTGTACACTTATCTCAACATATGGATTAGATAACAAATGATAATTGATGTCATCATCAAAATCCAAGATTCAACAAAAGTAAGCTCCAAGATAATGATATAGAAAGTTTGATTCATTTATGATTGAAAACAGATACAAAAGAATGACTTTAGATCATTGTATGTACTTCAAATAGTTTGGTGAGAATTTTATAATTCTCTTACTTTATGTTGATGATATGCTTATCCTTGGGAAAGATATGTCAATAATTGATAGGTTGAAGAAGGAACTAAGTGAGTCCTTTGCAATGAAGGACTTGGGGCCAGCAAAGTAAA
Source organism: Musa schizocarpa (assembly GCA_900464855.2). NCBI lineage: Eukaryota > Viridiplantae > Streptophyta > Magnoliopsida > Zingiberales > Musaceae > Musa > Musa schizocarpa. The sequence continues at coordinate 23,997,073 of LS990923.1, read as the reverse complement.
TACTAAGCATGTAGATTTCTCGTGATAAAAAAAACAAGAAGATTTGTTTGTCATAGGAGAAATATATCGAGAAGGTATTGGAAATGTTATGAGCAATACAAAACTAATTGGTTCTCCTCTTTTAGGTCACTTCAAGTTATGCGTAGAGTAGAGTTCATCAATTGATGAGGAGGAGAAAATGCAAAAGGTTCCTTATGCTTTTGTAGTTGGAAGTTTAATGTGTTAGGATCAGAGCGGCACTAAGAGGGGGGGGGGTGAATTAGTGCAGCGGTAAAGTATGATAAACTTTCGACGATTTAAACACTTACGAAAACTTTCGATTGTGTTTTTAACTTGAAGGCATATGTAAGAAAGAGACAAAGAAGTAGATCATCAAAGTGAAGATGGTTTGCAGTAATATAAATGACAATAAGATAAATGCAAACCAGAGAAGACGGTAGTTTATAGTGGTTCGGTCAATCGTGACCTACATCCACTCCTCCGATTCCTCTTCCGTCGAGGCCACCGGCATCCACTAATTATCTTCCTTTACTAGGCGAAGATCAACCTCCTTCTTACACCCCTCTTACAACCTCTTACAAGTGGTTCACCCTTTTACAATGATTTCAATGAAAAGAAAGGAGGTGAACACTCAAGCTATTGAAAACAAGACATTTCCTAAAGCTTTTCTCAACTTCTAGCTTCTCAAAAGGTTGTTATCTCAGCTGAGATTTGAGGGGTATTTATAGGCCTCAAGAGGATTCAAATTTGGGCTCCAAATTTGAATTCTCGTTGGGTTCCCGATCTTTGGCGGTGCCACCACTTTGTCGATGTGATTGCCACCACTTTGTCGGGCCGACCCGACGGTACTAAGCGGTGCCACCGCCCAGCCCAAGCGGTGCTACCGCCCAGCTCTCGGGCACTGGGCGGTGCCACCGCCTAGCCCAGCGGTGCCACCGCCTGATGTTTTCACCCACCCACTATAGTGTTTTCACCCCACCGCCTACAATGTTTTTTTTTTCCTACTGTGTTATAGGCCCCTACTTGGGTTATAGGATTAATACCTAATCCTAACCCTAATTAACATGCTAACTACGAATTTTAAAGACATTATATAAGCTATTACAAAGTCCATAAGTCAAGACTTCTTCCCGGCGAACTTCCGCGAACTTTTCGGCCGGTCTTCCTCCGATAAACTCTGAAACCATTCTCATGGACTCCCGACAAGCTCTTAAACTTCACGATTTGATCTTAGCGAGTTCCAACGAGCTTCTTCGACAAGCTCCGATCTTTCTCGGTGAACTCTGTGAACTTCCCACGAACCTTCCGGAGCTTCCAAAAAAACCTTCTACAAGCTCCCTACTCATTCTCGGCTAGTTCCTAGTGGCGTTCCCGACGATCCTTCCGGACTTCCGTCCGAACTCTTGAACTCCCAACGAATCCTTTCGTTGCTTGACTCCGCACTTTGTTTGGCTTTATGTCTTCATCGTTATCGTAGTTAATCCTGCACATGCAAGCCAAAACTCTACTCCGATCTAGACAGTTATTACAACACGAATCGACATTCCGTTGCCCGGCACGTCATTGGTTGGCGTTTCGTCCGATTCTTCAGCGCATCGTCCTCTCTTGCGGCTTGTTGCCCAATCGGCGATTGACCTCCGCAACCCCGATATCCTTGGCGTAATTCCGCTCTCCTTGGCTCGATGCGTGACGTTCGAAGCCTTCTGCCGTCCAATATCCTAACGTGATCTCCTCCGGCGTAACGTCAATTCCTCCTGCGTTAATTGTCTAATCCTGATCGAGTAGACCTGCATCACTCAAAATGCAGTTTAAATTATAAACACATATCAAGTGGTTTCATCATCAAAATACGAGATTCAACATAATGTACGCGATGGTATGCATGAGGATGAACATCACATATGCAGTGGGTGTTACTACTAAATTTCTTGCAAATCCAAGCAAAGAGCAATGGGAAGCAATGAAATAAATCTTTAGATATCTTAAAGGGAGCTCTAAGGTTTGTTTAAGCTTTGGAGGTAGGCCACCTATATTGATAGGTTACAAAGATGCAGATATGGCAAGAGATATAGATACGAGGAAATCCACATTATGTTTTATACTTACTTTTATGGGGGAAGCTATGTCATGGCAATCTAGATTACAAAGGTATATTGTTGTCACTACCATAGAGGCAGAATATATTGCTACTATAGAGGTTTGCAAAGAAATGTTATGGATGAAAGAATTCTTAAAAGAATTTAAGCTAAAATAAAAAAAATTATGTAGTGCATTGTGACAGCTAGAGCATCATCCATTTGTGTAAGAATCCAACTTTTCATTCTAAATCAAAACAATTACTACTTTAAAAAATTCATATAGATAATAATGGAGCAAACATGTTGACAAAGACCTTATCAAAAGAAAGGCAATAGATGTGGTAATAATTGGTTGGCATGGTTTTACATTAAGAAGTCATGGGACAACTTCTTTTATAGGTTAAAGAGAGAGGTTGTTGGGCAGACAGCCCATTAGTTCAGCCCATAGTGGACTTTAATAACCCACAGCCCACTTTTCTTATTTAACCTAAGCCCTGACTCTTTTAACTTAGAGATGTGATAGCTAGGGTAGAAAAGGGGGGGCAACGGTAGTTGTGAAAAAGAGAGAAGCAATAATAGCAGTTGAGGGCAGAAAAATAAGAGAAGGAAAGGGAAGAAGATAAGGATAACGTACAGATTCTTAATCATCCAAATAGTATTTTCATCTTAGGTTAGATCAGATTTATAATAGATTTTGGTTGTGATCACTTGGGAAGATTTTAGATATTGCACATAATGATGTAATCTTTATATCATAGTTATTCTCTTGTAATTGTTGCTTGGGTTTTGAGCATTATTTTTATAGTGGATTTTCTTTGGCTTGCTTCATGGTTTTTATCTTTCACGTTGGAAGGATTTTTTACATAAATCTTAATGTCCTATTTGATTATGATTTTCGTTTAATTCTACTATATTACGGCTTGTTTATTTTTATCCATATACAAAGTTATCTTTTTATCCCATCATAAAAGAAGAAGAATAACCATACTAACTGAGTTCTTAACCATACTAACCAAGTCAAATTTTATCTGAATTATTTGGTCGGCATTCGAGTTTGATTATAATCTTGTTTGTTCACTTGTCGGTTTTTTTTTCCACTAGAAAAAAAATTGCATGAGATTATCTTTATAAAATAATAATTATAGTTTGCTCACATGTTGCTTGTTGATTTTTTCTTTTATTACACGACTTGTGGAAATCACTATGTTCACGAGAGGTGATATCACCCTCAATCACTGACTTAGGTTTTTCTTCACCATGGTAGTGGGAGAGCAACGAAGACTCGAGTTACTACGGGATACTCTCCCTGGAGAGGATGCGAGTACGCCTCCACCTGCACTATGATTTCCATCCTCTTCAAATGTTCTATCGATTCCCTTGTTCAAAATTGCCCAAATCTATGTGAATTTTTGTTAGATATGTCACAGTAATAAGATTGTAGGATATGTAAAATTTTGTTCAATCTACTATTAGACAAAAGAATTCGACAAATTCTTGCATTTACAGTTGACAATGGCCTCATTCTATTCGTCTTTCATCTCTAACAACGTCAAATGACTTTTTTTTTTCCAGAAAGAATAAAATTTTATTCAATCAAAAGAAAACAGTAAGCGGATTAGACGATCTGAATGGATCATCCGAGTTTTCTAGAAAATGGAGATCCCAGAGGTTCTCCCAAAGTGAACTAGCTGATGATGAGCTCGATAGTTGATGGAGCTGGAGCTGGGAATGCGAGTGAGGTAAGAGATCTCTAAGGTTTGCATCAATAACTTGATATCCGAGATAATGCCACGAAGGAACCAAATATAATGTATTAGTGCTGGGAGTCCGTTTGAATGAATCCAAATATACTTCCATTGGAGAGCAGCAGAATGGTTTAAGAGGCTTCCAACACCGCCAGCGCTTTTGCCCTGTCTACATTGTGAGCTTTGCAAGACTTGCAGCCGACAACAATAGGTAACATATTCTGGTGAAGTAAAAGATAAAGGTAGCTCCTACAGAAGAATCAGGAGACAAAAACAAGCCATCACTCTACAAAATGAAATCAAAGTTTCCTGCCCCTATATAATAAGGATTCTGAGTGGATATAATTCCAGCCCCCTCGGTCTCAGGTGCTACCTGGTCTCGTTCGTTAAGGACTACTAACACACCTTTTATACAAGGGAAGAAGGCTAGGAACAACGGTTACGAAATCTATTATTATTTCTATTCAGCCAAAAAGTCCAAAAAAACCATAGGAAATCAGGGATAAGAATCGGGTGGACTCAGCTTTGTCAAATCCTTCCTTTTCTCTAAGCCAATTACCCAAACACATCAAATGACATTTCCATCATCGTCGATTCACCAATAAACTGTGATATTCAGTTTATTTCACTACCATGCTAATGACAGGAATAGGAATTAGACGACTACGATAAGCATCACAAATTTCTCTATCTCGTCCTAAATAAATACATTAAGATAGGCGACAGTGCAAACCAAGATAATGTAAAGATGCTCTGACAATAACAATCGTTGTGTCAAAGTGAAAAGGATCAACCATTGATTTTCAAGTCATCCATTGAGGAACTCCAAACAGGATAAACTCCTAACATTTTGAGTTTACATTAGGGTAATACAAAAAGCATCATCAGCCTCAGTCTCAAATATTTGATCATCTACTTGCTTTATGTCATCCCCCCACTTGTTGCTGTTCTAATTATCTGAAACAGCGCTGCAAAACAGAAAAAGAGAGAACCAATCAGCATAGTATCAAACAAAGAGTGTTAAACTTGCTTCTGATTTCGATACCAATTTCAAAGATAGGATAATTTTTAGTATGTTTAGTGATAGGGGCAAATATTAAGGTCAATGATCATCCGACACGTGTCCGCATGCGTGACAGTCATGTCAGCCATGTAGATAAAACTTGTCTCCCCTTTGTCTACCCACATGGACATGAGTCCAAAGCAGACATTTGTGGGCTGTCTTCTCCTTTGTCACCTATGTGGGCTGTTAGGAGCCGTTAAGAGCTGCCTCTCTATGGTATATTTTGCCTCTACTATTAGGTATAAAAACTCATTTTTGGCACAGTTAATAGGGAGATCAATTTGTACTGCTCATCATCACACTCACCTTCCTTGGGTAATACTACCTTGGGCATCAAAGGGATTGAGTTGAGAAACCTCTCTCAACCTCGGGTAATACTACCTTGGGCATCAAAGGCACAGATAAATAAATGATTCTGAGAGTACTACCTTGGGCATCAAAGGCACAGATAAATAAATGATTCTGAGAGCTTTGTATTCAGAAGACTAACGATTATTTGAGGAAAAGTAGGATTCACAGAAAAAGATTAAGAGGCTTTTTGAATAAACAAGTTTAGATCATGCTTCACCTAGAGAAATATTAGGTTTCATCACGTGAAACAAAGACAAGACTTCAAAAGAGAGTTGCAAAAGGCAAGCAATAATGGAGTACGTTTTAAATATTTCAGCTTGCAACCTTCTAAAAGAAAACACTAATAGGTTTCAGCACTGGTCAAGAACAATTATGTTACAGAATCATTCAGTTTTCTGGTGACATGATCACCAACTGCTTGGTACTGAAATTATTCTTGACCAGAAAGTGAGACTGGTTAAAAGGTGAGATGTGGAGAATCAAAATGTATATAATCTTAAGAAAGATAATGTTTTCTTGATTCATCAATTGACAACATCCATTCACTGTCAAGGAAACTAATGTGATCAAAGCTGAAACTAAATGCATACCAACAATTTGAAAAGCATAATCTACCTTATAGTTCATCTTATTTATTTATTTTATTTTGTAAATTCAATTGTTGTTTAATCTTATGATAAAATAAAATATGTAACCAAAATTTAATCATCAATTTTGCAGATGGGTTTATGGTCATGTACACGATCCAATAACAACAAAGATAAAGAACCCGAGAACAATAGGCCCAACAGGATAGTCGTTTCCTTTCTTTGCTGTTAACTCAGACACAGACCCCCTCTTTGTTATATTTTTCTGAAACTTTGCTACTTTCCTATCAGCAAGGCGCCTTGAGGTAGTCTGTGGAAGAAACAACCAACCCATATTATATAATGCATCGAAGATCAGCTAAATTTGATTGTCCGTTGAAGATAAAAGAATAACAACCTTTAAAAGTACAGTGAAGATAAATCATCATAACTAAATGCTACTCATCAATACCACAACAAAGATGTACTAAGCATAATGGTTTTTCTTGTAAAAGAATGAAACACAAGCACTCAAACAAAAATATAAATTTGTCAATCAGCTCATGAAACATAAAAACAAAAGAAGCATAAGGTCCCAACAATTTGTCGTCAACTATGAAGTAGAAGAAAGGATTAAAATCATCATTAAAGGGGCTACCATGTACAAATAAAAGAGTTTGCCAGTTAATTTCTCTATCTTGTACTTTCTATTTGTGCATGAGATAACATTAGTCCTTCCATTTTCTGCAGTCGAAACAGTCATCTGTGCTCTGAGAAAATGCCAATGAAACTTAACATATAAATGGTCATCGGCTCAAGGTGATTACCTCTCTGGTCGCACACTTAAACTCATGCTTTTAAGTAAACACAGAATAGTGTGTTGACACAAAAATATGCATGATCTATCTAACATTCACTAATTTGATAAGAAAACACAAAGTTAACATTGATTTTTTCTCTATTGCAAGTTGGTTTTTAACTGTAACCATATACCATATGGTCAGACCAAGCAACCAACACCAAAAATATATAATTTAGAATGCCTAAGGTTGTTGCATTGGAAATAGGAAAACATGGTTGGTACTGCTGATCTAAGTGCTAAGGTTCTAATTTGCAGGTTCTGACTTGCTCCGGCAAACTAAAGCACTTGCATATGCAGTTGCACATAGCCTCAAAGACAAGCCCACCTCATATACCATTTATCAAAACTTTCTCATACATGAATTTGCCGACAAGACATTAGAATTTAAATCAACAAATTATAAATAAATATTAAATTCTTCTTGCTAAAGGTACCAAATTAACTAAGCTTCACCCCACTGAAATTCAGGAATCGTCACTACAGTCTTCATCTGCTACTGAACTGATGGCAAGAAATGAACTGAAGGGGCCTCATAATCTATTTTTCATTTCCACAGAGCTACATGGATACTATTTTCATCATCAGCCCATCTAACTGCCTTGAACATTTAAATATGCACTGCAAACACCCACAGACACAAGTACTGGGCATGAAAAGTTCTTTTGGATAATTTCATTGAGACCACATACATAAATCTGGAATGAAAACTTAAACTTAGAGCACTTCCTCAAATAATAAATTGACCTGAAATTATGCAGTAATCCTAAATACGGATGGCCCAAGGAAAATTTGAGAATAAATACCATCACATCATACCCAGGAAGAAAATTAAAAAACAAGATACAAAGCTGAAGTTGTTATGACTTCTTCACATCAATTCTTTTTCTGTTTGGACATTCTATTCCTTGACAAGAGACAAACAACGGTGTCTTCCAAAGTTATCCAAATAACTTTCAGCTTATCATATCTTGCATGGACCAAATTTTATCTTGCATGACATTCTATTCCTTGAGATTCTGTTTGGACCAAATCCTAGGTCATCTTATCTTGTGTGGAACTTTTCCTCTTAAAATCTCATCTACTTTTAAAATCTAGCTAGCCCTGATAATCATGAAAGTTTCCAAATAGGAGAAACCAGTAAAGGATTGATGAATTCTGCCGACCCTTTTAGAGAACTTCAGACCGAAAAAATGTATTCAAATAGGAGAAACTAGGAAAGGATTGAGATTTCTGCCAACCCTTTAAGAGAACTTCAGACTGAAAAAATCTACATTACATATATTACATTACATACATACATATAAACACCAGTAAGTGGAAAATATCATTAGCCAGCCAGTCTTAGGCTTAATTTTTTTCTTTTGATAGTAGAAACTGCACAACACCATAAAAAATATCGACATGATATTTCATCAACTGGCAAAACTTTGAAAGTGTGAAATTGAATTAGAGGGATAAGGACATACGTATCTTCTAGGTTAAAAAGGACCTACATCAAGCCATCCTAATCAGTACACGTTCAGAATTTGTAGAAACAAGCCTCAAATTCTTACTAACTTTTTCAGATAAAAAACCCTTATATATGTCAAAGATTATCATAATGATGTAGAACAGAGTAGGAAGGTAGGGAGAAAGAGAAGGGAAGAGAAAGAAAGAAAAGTGTGAGATAAGAGAGCGTAAGAGACCAGAGAAGATGCAATTTTTTTCATTCAAATATGAAGTAAGTCATCCATTGACAAGCTTCACTATTTATAGGGGTTTAGGAGCCTTAATATAATCAATGAAGACAATGATTACCAAGAGTAATCTCCTAGGGAATTAGTATATCTTTTAGGAATCCAAAATGTGACTTCTAGGATACATTAATAGTAAATGAGTGCATTTAATACAAAAGGAGTCCCTAGAAATACCAAAAGACTTTTTCAATTTTCAACATAACTCTTAGAATTTTTAGGCCAACTAATTGATGACTTTTTATTGATTTTTTGCTTAGAATGAACATTTTTGAAATCCTTTGTAAATCTAGATTGTTCTCCATCATTTTTTTCCCGTAGAGAGTGATCTGCAACGTACTAATCTAATAAGTCTGGTGTAAAGTCACAAAGTTCCTCCAACGTAATCCAAATGGCATCGGAAGTTGGACAATTGTGCCACTTGACAAGAAAGTATTAAGTAATCTTAGTAGTAGATGTAACAAGATGGTCATCAAGAATGGCCTCTACGTCATCCTTGTGTTACGGGAAAATTGATGCTTTAGGAGGATTGTTCCCTATAGGAACACTAGTAGACAGAGGAGGCTCAAAAGTATTATGATATGGAGTTAAATCCTCAACAATGAAAATTATACTAATATGCAAGTCAGAAAGCAAATCGAGCATATATGCATTAGTTTTTGGATAATGAGGAAAGGAATAATGGCTCAAGCATGCAACTTTTTGAATGAAGTTTTAGGGAATCTCTCAAGGTAAATGTGAACTAAGACATAATCGTTAACTTGAAACTCTTGACTTCTATGATGTGCATTAACGGCAAGTTTGTAACTTTCATTACTTAGGGTAATTTTACGTTGAATTTTAGTATGCAAATCATAAATATGTAAAGCAAAGGAGTGGGTTGGTTTTGAGGCACGATAGTCAAGTGGAAAGGGTGCAAGGTCAATAGTTTAGTGAATTTCCCATAAGGGTGGCAGCTCACTAAGTAATTCCGAGGGTTTGACATTAGAAAATTCATCTGATAAGGATTTAACCTAAGGAATTAGATCAAGAATAGTGCAAGAGCTAGGAATTTCTCTAGCAATGATAGCCACACAAAATTTATTGTTTAGGCTCTCTACTTCAAAAAATTTAAGATCCAATAAGTGGAGTCCCTTAGTGGCTAGGGCTTGTGGAAGAGCCTTGAGAGTTACTTTTTGTCCTTTTCTGATAGTTTTACTAGTCATAGGATAATTTTTTGTCTTTGTATCGAAAGCATGCGTGTTTTCTCTCCCATGATTAGTAACATCAAGATCATACAACCAAGGCCGACCTAAAAAAATCTTGGCAACGTCCATTGGTATGACATCACAGTAAATCTCATCCTGGTAATCACCCATTTTGATTAGTACCAAGCATCTCTCGATCATGGATAGAGTGGTTTTGTCAACCTAGGCTATTTTGAAATGGGTTCGATGTGACTCTACCTTAAGGTTTAGTCTCTTGATAACATATTTTGAGACTACGTTCATAGTGCTACCCCTATCAATAACCAATTTGCAAGTTCTTTCCTCGCTTCGGATAAAAGTATAAAAGATACTTGTCCTCTTCCATTCATTGGAATCACTAGTAGTGGAGGGAATCATGCGGACAACATTAACATAGGCATCTTTAATTTCTAGTTCGTTTTTATCACCTGAGTAGGCTTCGGGTTCAACAACTTGGTCTGCTTCCTTGATTTGATCATCTGATTCTTGTTTTAAGGTAAGGGTACGTTGAGAACAATTATGGCAATAATGACATTGGATTGAAGATGAACTAGTTTGAGATTCAATAGTTGAACTAGTTGTACAATTCATGGTTAGGCCAGGATTGTTACTAGTAGTAGGGATTTTTGGATTGACAAAGCCACCACTTAAGGTAGATTAGAAAATAGTTCTATTGTCGAGAAACTAAGAAGATGCTCGATGAATTAGATAAAGTTTGATGTACTTCTTAATCTTAAGGGCTCGTCGAGAAGCTCCCTTCATGGTGTTGGGGAAACTAAGGGAGACTTCCCGTTGGATGTCAAACCTCAACCCATTAACAAATCTTTGGAAAGTGATGATTTTTTATCCTCTTCTATTTCACACCTAAGTAAAAGTTCCTTAAATTGGGCCAAATACTCTACTAAAATTTAACTGTTTAAGGTTTAACAATTGTTCAACCAATTAGCTTCAAAAGTAGGATGGTAAATATTTTTCTTTAAGTTTTTATTTCATGACTTCCCATTGAGTGATGGGAGGTCTCGACGGTGTTCAAGACTACATTCAATATGTTGTTGATATTTCCAAACGGATCTTACTAGTTTTAATTTTGCAAACCGTACACGTTCAACATCAATCATTCCATACCACTCAAAATAATCTACCATGCTATCTAACTAGTCAATAAACACATTTGGGTCAAACCTACCTTCAATGTTCGACACATCCACTTTGACTCTTCTAGCCATTTCTCCCAGATTGTCAACAAGTCGAACTCGTTGGCCTATTGCTCGGGTTTGTGGATTTCTAGTAAGTTCTAGGAATTTATCATTAAAGCCAAAAGCTTAGACATCAGGAATTGTTGAAGCATGATTGTGAATAGGTGCCTTATAGGTGGACCTAGGATTTATTCAAATTGGGGCTCGAGGATTACGTAAAATTCCTTGATTTAAAGCTATGGATTGTGGAGAATAGACACGTTGCCTAATCGACTCATCAACCTCCTCATTCATGGGTCATTTTTCAATGTGTTGGAGAGCTCTTAGGACTTGGGTCATTTGGTCACATAATTGGTTCAACATTGTGTCATGATATACTAGCTTATTTCTAAGGGTGTCTATCTCACTCTGTTGGTTTAGGGATTCATCAAGATTGGTTTGGTTTTCACCTTGCCGAGTCATGATTCTAATGCTATCGACAAATTACCTTTTGGCAATGAGGTTGATAATTGTTAAAATACAGAAGGTATAAATGCAATGTTTCAAATAGTTCTCACTTTTTTTTCTCACTTTTTGTTATGATTTATTTTGGACAACTTTTAGGTGTTCAAATTTTAGTAGTATTATAATTGTAGCTAAAAGGGAGAGAGAAGGTGATAAATGGAGAAAAAAAGAAAAAGATGAGGTGCGAAGCGATGAAAACCACGATCTAATATGGTCCACCAATTCTGTAGGAACAGTCGCACAAAAGTCCAACTCCACAGGCAAAGGGTTGACGTTGGAGGTGCAACGATCTGTAAGTGATGTCACTATATTGAAGCTGCTAATTGGGGCCCAATGAGGTACAAGGCAGGTTTCTTGATAAGCTATGATTCCAAATTGATGTAGAATAGAGTAGGAAAGTAGAGAGAGAGAAGGGAAGAGAAATAAAGAGAAGTGTAAGATAAGAGCGAAGAGTAAGAGACCAGAGAAAATGCAATTCTTTTCATTCAAATCTAAAGTCATTCATTCATTGACAAGCTCCACTTTTTAGAGGGGTTTGTGGGCCTTAGCATAATCAACGAAAGCAACGATTTCCAAAAGTAATCTTCTAAGAAATTAGTATGTCTTTTAGAAATCCAAAATGTAACTTCTAGAATACATAAATAATAAATAAGTGCACTTAATACAAGAGTTCACTTAATACAAAAGGAGTCCCTAGAAAGACCAAAAGACTTTCAAATTTCAACACAGCGCTTAGAATTTCTAGGCCAATTAATTAATGATTTTTTGTTATTTTTTTTGTCTAGAATAAACTCTTTTGAAATCCTTGATAAAGCTAGATGGTTCTCCACCACATAACTAACCTTAAACTACAATAGCTTTCCAAAATTTTCTATTCCTAGTAGTAAACAATCTATATCCTAATACACAAATACCATAATCAAGACTTCTATAACCAGGCTGTCACCAAGATTCCGATATCCTAATAGATCTAAAACCACCTGTGTAACATCTTACTCCTAGTTCCACCCATACCCTACATGCATGACTAAAGTAAAATGTCACATTTCAAATTTTCATTACTACTATCAATAGAAGTGCAGCGAAAAATTAATTAGAAGATTGAAAGTGCTGTCACTACAACAAACCCTTGTGGGGAAAATTAAAGATTTACAGATCAAGGACCGTTATTTAAACCGATTGAAGTTTAAGATTGAGGTAAAGAAGAGAAAGGATTTTCACATTGATGAAGAGGTAATCATATTTCGGAGTAGGGCGTTACAATCTGATCCATAAAAGTTACCACTGGCAGTACAAGTCAACTAAAATCACAAATTCAGATCTTTTAACAGCACTCGTTCTTTTACTAATTTTAATTAATAAATACCTAGTTTAGCAAAACATGCTTAATTGTCTCTTACTGTCCGATTTTCTCAAAAGATTCTTATTCGAATAAGCTTTGATCACCCTTGGTTAACCAATATACATGTGATATGAGCCACAAGCATAATCCATAACAACAAAAGAATGAAGTTTTTGCGTGTACCAAGAGACAAACTACGGCAAACAAACAGATATAATAGAATCAAGAATATTCTCCAACATAAGTATGCATGTTAAGACTTTGAGAAAGAATTCAAAAGATAACCACAAATAGGATAAATTACAGCCTGCTAATCTCCCCTTCACGTTAAAAGTGATTTTCCTTTCTATACAACACCACTAACAACAAGAGCTATGTTGAAGGTGCTATCCCTAGTCAAAATCACGAAGCAAACCATAAATGAGTTGATTTTTCCTTCTTTTCTATGCTTAAAATACAAAAAGTTTTCACACATAGCGGTCCTTATTCTCATATACAATTGTAACTAGGATTCGTGGACAATAAATTTCACAGAAGAAGTGACCGGTAACTGGTAAAGCAAGGAGGACGCCCTTAGGAACATAATCAAATCATCCCAAGCTAATCTATCAGGAACATAACCAGATCATCTCATACTAGCAACAAAAACCCAACAGATTCTAGATCCCACTTAATACTAACAGATCTATGCGTCTGCATGCACTACCGGATGTATCACAAAGACAGTTCGTCGAGAAGGTGAAGAAAGATGAAGCCAGACCGAAGATTTCGGCGAACCAGCCAAAGATTCATCGGAGGAGTGTAGATCTAAGGAAACATGCAACAACAAAGAATAATCTAAGCAGAACAATTAGGGATTTCATGCAGGTGGCTCACCATCTTGTCGCGGGACGGAGGGACGGAGTCTAGTGGAAGGACCAAGTGGGAAAATGACGAAAGCGAGGAAATCCCGTGCGGTAATAAGTCGCGATCTCAACCTAACCTCAACCAACGGCGTCTCGATTTTTGAAGCATAGCCCAACGCAAATTATAGATAATTAAAGTATAACTTATATATATATATATATATAAAATCTGACCACGATTCTGCAATTGTGGATTCTGGTTTGGCAAAATCTAGGAACAAAATTGAACCAACAAAGCTGGTTTTGGAACCAGTGGTTCCGGTTTGACCCATTTTCGTTATTGATTCAAAACTATATTTTTTTATTAAAAAATATATTATAACATAAAAAAATTTATAATTTTATTTTTATATTTAAAATATATATATATACATCTGAGTGTATATGTGTAATAATTAACTAAAAAAATTAGACATAAAATTAAATAAAATTATAATTATTTAATCGCTTTTGGTGTCGGACGTTCTAATAATCCTTTTAGTTGATATATCGAATGCAAGGTCATTATCTTTGCGAATGATCTTCGTCGTCTCTATCCAATTATTGATGCATACATATAGGATTTATCCTCTTACATCGAAGACTACTCAGCAAATACCATCAGCATTAGAGTCGCTAATATTAGCCTTGCAATCCTCACCAAGATTGAAAATGTTATTATGAACTATTCTATGATTTTCTTAGGTTTTTTTACCTTTATAATAATAGTTTTTCTTCCTTAAAGATTTTATTGTCCTCACTAATTTGATTTGTAGATATAAAAGCTTTGGAGGTACTATGTTCTTTACTATAGTTGACACTATAATGATCATATAAGTTAATCATAAATATTTTAATATCACTAATTTTATCACTAATAACAACATCTACTCCTAAACTTTCATAATGAATGAATACATAATCACCTAACTCATCTAATCTATGAGGATAAAAAACACATGCAACTAAATAAATCAATAGAATTTCAAAAAACAAATTGTCCATTTTGATTTCATAGCCATCAGTGTCATATTTAAATCATTATCATGTTAATATTCTTCTAAGGCACCAACAATATTAATACAAACAACTAAAAAAATATGTGTAGTAGGATAATAAACAAAGCATATGTTATATTATTAAAATTTTTAAAAAAATTTAAAATTCTTTCACACATATTTCATTGTTGTGGATATAAACTTACCTAACATTATTTACAATAAAAATAAATGATAATTCTTTATATTCAAAAGATGTTTTAAGCAATATGCATAATTTCATAGGGTACAAACATCACTATGAAATCTTTTTGTCCTTTTGTAATTTAATTTGCAAAATTTGACTTATTCTTTTATTACTTGCGAATGATTCCACAACAATAAAATAGCTTGCTTATTAATAGGTGAAAGAAAAGTTTCAAGAGATTTAAGTCCTTGTACATATAAATTCGAAATATGACAAACACATCTAAAATGAAAAAAAGACTCTGAAAAGCAAGTTGACAAACTTTTTATAATTCTAAAATACAAGTAGTAGTATTTGCTATTGCATTATCAAACCAATAGAAAAATTTTAAAAACCAAATAATATTCTTTCAAAATTATTATTATTATTTTATAAATATTATTGAACTCTAAAAGTAATAATTCATTTTTGCATAGTCTAATCATTGTCCATCTGAATGACAAGTGATTCCTATATAGGAGTGCATTTGCTAATGATCACTTCAAATATTAACACAAATAAATTCAACCATCCAAAACTTGAATAACTTTTTTATAAATCTTTTTTTTAATAAAGATTATATAAAGAAGGAGTAAGAGTGGTATGAAAAACTTGTTGTACAGTGTGATTTAAAGCCTCTTCATAATAATCAATAAATCTAATATTTTTACTGAAACTAAAAATAATGTTCAACAAAAATTAATTCAGCTAATACTTAATGATTTTTTTCAACCAAAAATTAAAAAGTGGGAGAAGTTGGGTACTTCATAGTAATTGCATATGATTTGGAAGGAACTATTGATGTTTTGAACTTTCTTGAGTTATAGCTTTAAGATGTTCTGTTAGGACTATTTCAATACTAAGATTTATAGTGATTCAGTCGTCATGACCTATGTTCACTCTTGATTCCTTTTTACTTAAAATCAACGATGATCACTAATGGTCTTTCTTCAATGGGCGAAGACCAACTACCCTCTTATAATTATTTTTTCTTTTTACAAGTTTAGGAGACAACATTTACTAGCATCAAAGCTTTCTTAGAATGATCATAAATCTAAAGGAGGAGGAAGATACTTAGTACTTTTTCAAAATTTTTACAACTCAAAATCTCAAGATTTTTATTCAAACTTTTATGTTCTTTCATGTAGGAAAGAGTAAGATATTTATAGGTCCCAATGACTTCAAAAATGGAGCCAAAAAGTGTTTCATCCTCGATTTTTGGGTATTGGCGGTACCACCGCCATTAATGGGCAGTACCACTGTCTACCAGACTAACAACTAATGGTACCATCACCTAGTTTGATAATGACACTGAGCGGTACCACCGCCTAACATAATTTATGAGACTATGTCTGAGCGGTACCACCTCCCAAACAACCTAGGAGGTCGAGTCTCAGGCAGTGCCACCTCATAGGCCAACTAAGAGTTACTGAATAGGCCAAACAATAAACCTAATTAGCCCTAATTTGGACCTAGTTGGTCCTCAATTGAGTTAATAGGATTACTCCTCAAACTAACTCAAATTAATACCTAACTATGATAATTAATGCTAAAACAATTATAATATGAGCAATCTCAATTATCCAACATGTCAATTGCTCTTCCGATTAACTTTTGACGAACTCCGACGAACTCTCAACGAGCTTTTGGTGCATTGTCCGAACCTTCGGTGTAATGCCCGATCCATCCATTCTTAGCACATTGTCCAATTCTTTTGGCCCGATTCCCGATCTTTGACTACGACCCAACATTTGATTCTTTAATTGTTTTGCCTTTTCATGATCGTAGTTAGTCTTGTATCATTTTTCTTAACATATAAATTAGATCATAAATCAATTGATTTTATCATCAAAATTTGAGATTCAATAACCTCTCCCTTTTTATGATGACAATCAATTGATGACGGAATTAACCTTAACTCCCCCTATCTATATGCAATATCGAAACAAGGAAAACTTGAATTCAAAAGGAAAAGTAACTTTTGAATTCAAGTGAAATAATTTTGATCATATGCATTATATAAAAATTTATACAATGTGCATCATGATTTCAAGTCATCAAGGTATAACATGCACAATTTCAAACCATTATAAATCATCATCATTTTAGGCATAACATGCATGATACCAAAATAAGAAAATTTCAAATTATCATTATTTCTCCCCCTTTATCATCAATAAAAAGGAGAACATGCATATATCATTGCATAATTTCAAGTTTTTGAAACATCATTGCATATATCATCACTTTAAAACATGCAAACTAGCAAGTTTTAGAGATGTGAAAGTTAACAATATTTACTTCTACTTGGAATATGCAAGCTAGTAATTCTCTTTTGAGATATGCAAGTTTGTAAGTTTTGCTTCTTGAGATAAGCAAGCTAGTACTTTTTCTTCTCTTTGAGATGTGCAAGATAACACTTTTGCTTCTCTTCAAGATGCTAGTAAGTCTCTTTCTCCCCTTTGTCATTAAAGAAAGAAAGAAAGGAGAAGGGAAGGATTCAATGGTGCAAATATTTCAACCATCACATTAACAAAAGAAAGATCAAGTCATGAATCCGAAATTCCATGAATCAAGGCTCTACTTTTGCAAATAGAAATAGGAAGGATTCATAGGAAATGATCATTCCATGAAAAATAAAAGATCAAGTTGTGAATACCAAAACTTCATGAATCAAATCTTTTCTTTTCTAAATAGCAAGAGGAAAAAATCATAGTAAGCGATCTTGATTCAAGAGAAAGCACAAGTCAAGAACATTGAGAAATCAAGAGAAGATCATGATTCGTTTGAAAGAAAACCTTCTCTTTAGTAAAAGGAAGAGTTATAGGATATGATCTTGATTTAAAAGAAACTTAAGATATGAAAACCAAAAAATTAAGATAATGATCCAAAAAATATATGAGAAATATTCATGTTTTTGGAAGATTTAACATGCCTATTTCTCTTCTAATAAAATCAAATTGCTCCTAATTCAATGGTTTTATAAAAAAATTGCTAATTGATGCTTTGTATCAATAAATTCTAAAGATGTCATGGTTATTAATATAATCTCTAATAAAATGATATCTAATATCAATATGTTTAGTTCTAGAGTATTGAATGAGATTCTTTGTTAAACATATTGCACAAGTATTATCATATTTTATAAAAATATTTTTTAAATAAATTTCATAATATTTTAAAGTGTTTTTCATCCAAATAGCTTATGCATAACATGCACATACTATATTGCACATGCTATATTTAGCCTTGGTTGTAGATAATACAATTAAATTTTATTTCTTAGAAGATCAAGAAACAAGTGAATGACCTAAGAGTCGACATGTTCTAGATGTAGATTTTCTATCTATTCTACATCCACCAAAATCAGCATTGACATAAGTAATCAATTCAAGATTTTTAATTTTTGGATATCATAATCTTAGATTAGGTATTCGTTTTAGGTATCTAAAGAACCTTATAATAGCTTTTAAGTGAGATTGCTTGGTATTAGATTAAAATCTAGTACATAGTCCAACACTAAACATAATATCATGTCTAGTTTCTATAAGGTATAGTAAACTACTTATCATACCCCTATAAATTTTTGGATCAAAACATTCTTCATTAATGTCCATATCTAATTTTGTAGAAGTACTCATTGGTGTACTAATAGCCTTAGCACTATCCATATTAAATCATTTTAGTAGATCTAAAGTATACTTAGTTTGACTAACAAAGGTTCCATCACTAAGTTACTTAATTTGCAATCCTAAGAAAAAGTTAATTCTCCTATTAAACTCATTTTAAATTTTTGGCTCAAGCTTGTGGCAAAAGTTTTATATAAGGATTCATTTTAAGAACTAAAAATAATATCATCAACATAAATTTGAATAATAAAAAAATTATTTTTAAAATATTTAATAAATAATATAATATCGACATTGTCTTTCATAAATTTATTTTGAATAAGGAAAGAACTAAGCCTCTCATACTAAGCCCTAGGGGCTTGTTTTAACCCATAGAGAGCCTTAGATAACTTAAAAACATGGTTAGGAAAGAAAGCATTTTCAAATTCGGGTGGTTGTTCAATATAAACTTCTTCATAAATAAAGCCATTAAGAAAAATACTTTTAATATCCATTTGAAATAACTTAAAATTATTATAACTAGCATAGGCAAGGAGAATCCTTATGGCTTCAATTCTAGCCACAAGAGCAAAGGTTTCTTTATAATCAATACTTTCTTAGTTGAAACCTTTGGCTACTAATCTAGTCTTCTTTTTTACCATGATATTAAGTTAATCTTGCTAGTTTCTAAAGACCCATTTAGTACTAATTACTAAATGGTTGCTAGGTTTAGGAACATATAGGGAAATCTAGGGGTGACATCATATGCGTAGCGGAAGAACAAAAAATAAAAACCCCAATTTTTTTAAAAAGGTGTTCGTCGTCGTGTGAAGATTGGTGTATAAAAAGCCTATGAAAATTAAATTCATGTGTGAGATAGTTATGTTACCTAGGGAGATCGTATATCTCGAAATTCCTATAGATCTGTATGAGAGGATGAAGGAGATCAAGCAGCCTCCTCTCTAGTGGTGATCCATACATTAGGGCTACGATAATAATACTCAAATCACTGCTTAAATCTTTATACCTACTATCTAAGAAGTAGAAGGGGAGAGGAGAATAGGAGGTGGTAACCAAGAAGTCTCTAGTCTATGGGTATTTGGTTCTCTCCTATTTATAGAAGTCCCTTTTCAATCCTTCCCTATTGAGTATTGGATATCTATCCAACTACCGAAGCATTTTAGATTAGTGGATCTCTATCTAATAATCTCTTATTAGCTCTTATTGGATCTCATCCTAGGATCCAATAATTCAAGGGCTTATTGGATATCCAATAAGATAGGGGCTTCAACAGATATCTCATATCAGAACCTCTACACATTGTAATGCCTACCATATGTGTGTGACCCTCTAGCCTAATATTGAGCTAGCCATAAGTTATACTTATCAGAACTCCTTCTGGCTTAATAAATTATTATCTTCATAATAATTCACTCGACTCATCGACTATGGACATATTATGTCACTACGCCGTAGACCCCAAATGATATAGGGGAATCTAATCATTTAGACCTATCTATCCTTAATTACCATGTACCTATAGTCTCTTATCTATTTAATATCCTAGAGATTATATACTAGACATGGTGCTGTCAAACTCATATGGTTTCTCCTCGAGTCTCGCTCTAATCAAATCTCTTGGAGAACTCTTTCTCTCTCAATCCGAATGACCCTAGCTAGGGATTTATCCAAGTAAGAACACACAGGATGTTTCTCTTATAACACTAAGAGTAGATGATCCTTTATCGACACTCAATAGCTCTCGTAAGGTTGATTGCCACTCCCGATGATCAATTGTACTAGATCTGAAACTTCCAAACCTATAAGTCCGGTATCAAATAGTAAAGTACTCATGTAGGACATCCTTGGTGTCTCAAGTCTAAGGGCCAAGTACAACATTGGGTTAACAAAATTGTTGTTTGACAATAATATATCATTAACCATCCAGCACTCCAAGAGTGGACAAATTAGTGAACTCATTCTCCAATGAGCACCTGCACTTTAGCCCTAGTGTCCCCACATGAGCAGTTATGAGACCAACTGCCTTCATCATATGGATAGGTATATAGCATACTAATATGTCCAGTTATCTTAATATATCTCTCAAGTAACCTATGCTTAGGATTATTTAAGGTATGTGTTTAAAGATGAATCGATCTTATTTAATATTCCTATTGCATAGATCCATGGATATCATAATATATATATATATATATATATATATATATATATATATATATATATATATGTAAAAAAGTAATATAAAATGGTAAAATATCAAATAATATAATAAGCAAAAAGAATGTGTATCATGTCACACGTGCCATCACTCATGTGATTGGCTTGTAAGGCACCTATGATTAGTAGAACAAGCTTCCATATTTCATTTCTCTCAAATTAATTTAACTCCTCATGCATTACAAAGACCTATGACTCATCTTTTAGAGTATCATTAATGCATTTCGGTTTAATTTGAGACAAAAAAGTCATATTTGCAAAAAAAAATTTAAAAAAAGAACAAGTTTGAACACCTTTCGATGTATCTCCAATAATTAACTCCTTATAATGAGCATATATATACTTCTATTTCTTAGATAAGGATTTTTTGGAAGAAGATACATTCAAGTTGCTTAGGGGATGAAAGTTTTCATTTAAATTTTAAGCATGAAAATTAAAATCATCATCAAAATTATTTTTCTTAAATTCGAAAACCTCGGATAGATTTCTCAAAAAATAAAGTTCTTTTATTGAAAACATAAAAAGCTTTAGAGATGGAGGAATATCTAAGAAAGATATATTCATTGAATTTTGCATCAAATTTTCCTAAGACATCCTTTTCATTTAAAATAAAATATTTTCAATAAAAAACTTTAAAATATGAGATATTGGGTCTTTTATTGTTCCACAATTCATATAGAGTTTTGAAAAGTAATGGTGTTATAAAAACCCACCCTATTCATGACATAGCATGTCATGTTAATGGTTTCAACTCAAAAATATTTGGATAAGCTATATTCGTTTAACATTGTTCTTGCCATTTCTTGTAAGCTCATATTTTTTCTTTTAACTATATTTTATTGTGGGTTTCTTGGAGTGGAGAAATTATAGTTATACCTATTTAAATCGTAAAACTTTGAAAATTATGGTTTTGAAATTCCCCTCCATGATCACTTCGAAGACAAGAAATTATAAAACCCTTTTCATTTTGAACTAGTTTATAAAATTTTAAAAAATTTTAAAGCAATCACTTTTATGTGCCAAGAAATATATCCAAGTATATCTACTATAATCATAAACTATTATAAAAGCGTATTTACTACCTCCTAGACTAGTTATACCAATTGGTCCGAATAAATCCATATGGATTAATTGTAGTGGTCTAGAGGTACTTATTTAATTTTTATATCTAATGCTATTTTTTATTTATTTATCTAGTTGGCATGTATCATAAATTTTGTCTTTGACAAATTTGATACTAAGCATTCCTCTTACTAGTTCTTTAGTTAAAATTTGTGAGATTAGTTTCATGCAAGCACGACTTATGTCTCCTATGCCAAAGCCATACATCATCATTTAAAGTCGAAAAATATGTTTCATCACAAAAATCATCAATATCAATAATATACACATTATTATTTTTTAAGGCAATCATAGATCTATTTTTGTGTGGTATTTCTTTCATGCAAGTATTAAATTTAAATTTGATTATATATCTTTTATCACACAATTGACTAATGCTTAGTAAATTATGTTTTAAACCATCTACTAATAACACATCTTTAATCAAGATGTTTGACTTGTTACGTATAGTTCCTTTGCCAATAATTTTTTTCTTATTATTATGTCCGAAGATGACATATCCTTCGTCTTGGCTATTGAGTTTAGAGAAGTGTGTTGGATTTCCGGTGATATACCTTGAGCATCTATTATTAAGATACTATCTCTTACTTATAGCTTTTGATTATAAACATATCTACAAGAAACGGGGTTTTCTTTTAAATATCAATTTAACTTTGGATCTCTAATAGATCTATCTATCTTGACTATTGGTATTGGGTTGTTTATGGTTCCTTTAGGAACTCAAACTAATTTGTGTGAGTTATATTTTTAAATAAATATTTATAAATAAAATATCTACATCTATCACAAAAATTATATTTATTTTCATGAGAAACATGTAATATGAGTCCTTTAACAAATAAAGTCAGTTTTTGTTGAGTGTTGTTACTTTTCTATGTACATAACCTTTGTTACCAAGGTTCATGTTTAAAGATTTATTTCTAATTTCAAATTTTTCTAAAGTTTGTTGCAATACTGTATATTCTTTCTTAAGTGAATCTAACTCTTTGCACTTAATGCGAGTTAACATGCTATTATCATACTCATTTTTTAATTTTTTAAATTAACTAGAAAGAGAAGTATAATCATTTTTTAACAACTTGTATTTTTTACCAACTAGCTTACATTCATCATATAAATCATTAAAAGCATTAAGTAAATCATCATAAGATAAATGAGATTTAATTGAGTCACTTACCTCATCATTGAGCACCATTAGAGTGTAATTTGCCACCTGGTTATCATTGGTTTGCTCTTCATCTTCGAATGCACTCAATTCGTCCTAAGTTACCTTAAGTGCTTTCTTTTTATTTGATAGCTTTTTCTTCTTCAGTTGAGTACATTCACTTTTGAAGTGCTTTGGCTTCTTTCATTCGTAGTAAATGACTGTGCCCTTTTTGAGTTCGCTTTTGTTCTTGGTATCTTGTTTTACAATATTAGTTTTGTTTATTCTTATGAATTTTTTAAATTTTCTTATTATGAGTGCAAAGTCCTCATCATCACTTAAGCTTTCGTTCAAGTATTTTTCTTTAGTTATATGTGTCATATCTTTCCTATTCTTTGGAAGGTTATTCTCATGTTCATCATATTCATCATATGCCTTGCATATCATTTCATAGGTCATTAATGACCATATGAGTTCCTCAAGTGGAAAACAATTTAAGTCTTTTGCCTCTTGTATTGCAGTTATTTTCGGATCCGAATTTTTTGGAAGTGATCTTAGAATTTATTAACAAGTTCAATATTTATGAAACTTTTACCAAGAGCTTTCAAACCATTGATGGCATCCGTAAAACGGGTGTACATATCTCCAATGGTTTTACTTAGTTTCATTCGAAACAATTCAAAACTATGTAATAAAAGATTTATTTTAGACTCTTTAACTCTACTTGTGCATTCGTGTGTGACTTTGAGTGTATGCCAAATATCTTATGCAGTTTCATATGTAGAAACACCATTAAATTCATTTTTATCTAAAGTGTAAAATAAGGCATTCATAGCTTTTGCATTTAAGGAAAATGATTTTTTCTTTAGATCATTCCACTCACTCATTGGTCTAAAGGATTTTTAAAAATCACATTCGACAATGTTCCATAAATTAAAGTCCATAGAAATAAAAACAATCCACATATGAGTTTTCTAATATGTGTAGTCCGTCCTATTAAACATAGGACGAGTGATAGAATGATCCTCTAGATTACCAACAAAAGCCATCTTTGTTGGGCTTTAAACCAAACAAAGAGAAACATGACTTTGATACCAACTGTTAGGACCATTTCGACACTAAGAGGTAGGGGTGGGGGAGCAGTGAATTAGTGATTCCGATAAAATCACATCAATTTAAAAATCTCGCTCGATGAAACTTATATCGGAAAAATTAGTTTGCAATATAAATAAAAAGCATAAAGTAAATGCAAACTAAATTTTTAGTGGTTCAGTCGTCGTGACCTACATCCACTCCCAATTCCTCTTTACTCGATGCCATCGATGATCACTAATGGTCTTCCTTCAATGGGCGAAGACCAACTACCCTCTTACAACTCTTTCTCCTTTTCATAGTTTTAGAAGATAATTTTTACAAGCCTCACATATCTCTTAGAATGATCATAAAGGAGGACACTTAGCACTTTTTCAAGACTTTTACAACTCAAAATCTAAAGACTTTTGTTCACACTTTTATGCTCTTTCATGCAGGAAAGAGTGAGATATTTATAGGCCCTAATAGCTTCAAAAACAGAGTAAAAATATGTCTCATCCTCGATTTTCGGGGTATTGACGGTACCACTGCTATTAATGGGCAGTACCATTGTCTATCAGACTAACAACTAGTGGTACCATTACCTATCAATCTCACACTGTGTGTACCACTGTCCAATCCAACACTAACACTAGGTGGTACCATCGCCTAACATAGTTTAGGAGATTGTGTCTGGGTGGTATCATCGCCGAACACAGTTTGGAAGACTGTGTCTGGGTGGTACCATCACCCAGACAGCCTAGGAGGCCGAGCCTCAAGCAGTGCCACCACTAGTCCTAGTAGTGCCACTACCTGGGCCAGCTAAGGGTCACTGAATGGGTCAAATAGCATGCACAATTCAGCCCTAATTTGAGCCCAATTGATCCCTAATTGAGTTAGTAGGATTACACCTCAAACTAACTCAAATTGACACTTAACTATGATAATTAAGGCTAAAACAATAACAATACAAGCAATCTCAGTTATCCGGCATATCAATTATTCTTCTGATAAACTTTCGACAAACTCTCAATGAACTCCAATGAACGAGCTTTCGGTGTATCGTCCGAACCTTCATCGTAATGCTCGATCTATCCATTCTCAATGCATTGTCTGGTTCTTCCAGCCTGATGCCCGTTCTTTGACTTCAGCCCAATGTTTGATTCTTTAATTGTTTTGCCTTCTCATGATCGTAGTTAGTCCTACATCACTTTTCTTAACACATGGATTAGATAATAAATTAATTGATTTTATTCTCAAAATTCGAGATTCAATATATCATAGCATCGATGTTGATGTGTTGGCTTTCTTGAGTTGCCATTATTAAATTTTCAAAAACCTCCTTAGTGATGAAGTGGTGGCTTCCACTTACCATTAGATCAAGAAGAGAGCTTAAGAGTTTAAAAGAAAGCTTAAGAGTATTTAAACTCTAATGAGTACTTAATGAAAGATGTGGGGAAGAATGAGAAATTTAAGAGGTATTTATAAGGTTATTAAATAATTTTCCTTCCTAAAGTACTCTCAAAACTAGTTGTTATTTGGATGTTGGAAGGGGCAAATTTATCTATTTTAGATTTTAGATTTTTAAATTTTAATTATAAAATAATCAAAATGTCCCTAAATATAATCGTTTATATAGCTATTAGGAGGGGCAAATTAGTAATTTGCCCCTCCATTGATCATTGGGCTATGACTAGATCATTGAGCTTAATCGTTTGAGCCTAATGGTCGACCAACAAATTATTTGATTAAGGCTTTTTTTAATAAAAAAATATCGAATTGATAGTTTGAACCAGAACCAAAACCAAAATGGAAACTGAAACCACCATTTTCAATTCTTGAATCACTAGTTTTGAATCAATAGTTCCAGTTTCTCAAACCTAGGAATTGGAATCAAATCAACCATGGTTGATTACAACCTGGTTTGATTCTAGTTCAGACCAAACCGTGGTTAAGGCTATGAAAATATGAAGATTATACTCATGTTCACATATAACTCTCATTAGCATCGGTCAAATAAATACTAGTGATAGAAGAAATATTATCAATTAATCATCACTCGACATGTGGCCATACATGTGGTAGCCTAGTTGGCATAGAGGAGATAGTCCCTACCCCTTTAGTCTGCCCATGTAGACGTAAGTTCACAAGGGACGGTTATGGGTTGCCTCCCGTTAATGCCTATATGGGCATAATTCCAAAAGGGGACAATTATGGGATATCCCCTTAAGGAATAATTTAGAAAATATTCTTTTTATTTTCCTAGTATAAAATGTTACTTTGGATACGATAATCTAGATCAGATACTTTTTTACTATTTCCATATATCCACCTTGGGACTAACTTATACGTTAAAGGGACCAAATCAAGAAATCCACACTGACCTTGGTCTTTATGCAGGTCACCCCAAAGCATGTGAGCATGTCCACCTTGGACCTCAAGAAAGTTCCAAAGACACCTTGATGGCACTTCATCTTTCCTGTACAGGTGAACCTAAATCACATTGGGCTGACTAGGATGTCACCAATTTTGCCCTAATATTTTGGTACTAGAAGAAGGGCCCATGTTATCAGAACATCAGCCCATCGACCCACTCAATGAGTGTTTGAGTGAGGAAGCTCCAATCTCCACCCATAATATTTTCACCCATCCACCTTAGGGCTAACTTAGAGTATTAGAATGATCGAGTTGGAAAACTCACACTTGAACTCGATCTTTATACGGGTCACCTTGGAGCATATGAGAGTGCATCCACCTTGAACCTCAAAAAAGTTTTAGAGACAACTTAGTGACACCTCATCCTTCCTGTATAGGCAGACCCGAACTACATTGAGCTGACTAGGATGTCATTGATTTTTTCCTAATATTTGGCACTAGAATGAGGGTGCATGTCGTAGGAATGTTAGCTCGTTGATCCACTTAATAAGTGTTGAGTGAAAAGGCTCCACCCCCTTACCCGAACTTAATTGCAATATATAGTACCAATAATGTGTGTCAAGGTTCTGTTGAATCTCGTATTTTGATGATGAAACCACTTGATATGTGTTTATAATTCAAACTGCATTTTGAGTGATGTAGGTCTACTCGATCAGGATTAGACAGTTAACGCAGAAGGAATTGACGTTGCGCCGGAGGATATCACGTCAGGATATTGGACGGCAGAAGGCTTCAAACGTCACGCATCGGGCTAAGGAGAGCGGAATTGCGCTAAGGATATCGGGGTTGCGGAGGTCAACCGCCGATTGGGCAACAAGCCGCAAGAGAGGATGATGCGCGAGGAATCGGACGGCGCCAACCAATGACGTCTTAGCAACAAGAATGTCGATTTTTCGTTGTAATAACTGTCTAGATCGGAGTAGAGTTTTGGCTTGCATGTGCAGGATTAACTACGATAACGATGAAGACATAAAGCCAAACAAAGTGCGAGTCAAGCACGAAGATTCGTTGGGAGTTCCAGAGTTCGACGGAAGTCCGGGATCGTCGAAACGCTGCGAACTAGTTGAGAATGAGTAGGGAGCTTGCCGGGTTTTTTTCGGAAGCTCGGGAAGGTTCGTGGGAAGTTCGCAGAGTTCGGCCGAGAAAGATCGAGCTTGTCAAGAAGCTTGTTGGAACTCGCTAAGATCAAATCGTGAAGTTTAAGAGCTTGTCGGAGTCCGCAGAATGGTTTCCGAGTTTATCTAAGACCACCACGAAGTTCGCCTGAAGCTTCATGGGAAGAAGTCTTGACTTATGGACTTTGTAATAGCTTATATAATGTCTTTAAAATTCGTAGTTAGCATGTTAATTAGGGTTAGGATTAGGTATTAATCCTATAACCCAAGTAGGGGCCTATAACACTATAGGCTGAAAACACTGTAGTGGGCTGAAAACACTATAGGCGGTGGCATTTTTGGGCAAGGCTGGGCACCACCGCCGCTGCTCGAGAGTGGTAAGCGGTAGCACCGCCTGGCTGGGCTGGCATCGCCAAGATCTGTCGTGGTCAGAACGACAGCAAAGGGCACCGCCAACATCGAAACTCAAAGAGAATTCAAATTTTGGAGCCTAAATTTGAATCATCTTGAGGCCTATAAATACCCCTCATTTCTCAGCAGAGGAGACAACCTTTTGAGTAGTTAGAAGTTGAGAAAAGCCTTAGGAAAAGTCTTGTTTTCAATAGCTTGAGTGTTCACCTCCTTTCTTTTCATTGAAATCATTGTAAAAGGGTGAACCACTTGTAAGAGGTTGTAAGAGGGGTGTAAGAAGGAGGTTGATCTTCGCCTAGTAAAGGAAGATCATTAGTGGATGCCGGTGGCCTCGACGGAAGAGGAATCGGAGGAGTGGATGTAGGTCACGATTGACCGAACCGCTATAAACTACCGTCTTCTATAGTTTGCATTTATCTTATTGTCATTATATTACTGCAAACCATCTTCACTTTGATGCTCTACTTCTTTGTCTCCTTCTTACATATGCCTTCAAGTTAAAAACGCAATCGAAACGGTTTCAAACGAAACGTTGCTTTTATCATACGAAGTTTCCGTAAGTGTTTAAATCGTCGAAAGTTTATCATACTTTACCGCTGCACTAATTCACCCCCCCCCCCCTTTTAGTGCCACACCGATCCTAACAATTGGTATCAGAGCGAGGTTTTTCTACCTTGGTTTAACACCCAAATAGAAATGTCTCTTTACGACTTTCAAGAGGGTCACTCTCTCATTTGTCCTCCCTTTTTCAACGAGACGGACTACACTTATTGGAAAACTCGAATGAGCGTTTTCTTACTTTCTTTGGATTTGAATTTATGGCACATAGTCGAAAATGGATTTGAAATGTCTTCTCTTCCAATGAACCAATGGAATGATTTGGAGAAGAAGATGTTTTCTTTAAACGCAAAGGCTATGAATGCCTTATTTTGCGCTTTGGACAAAAATGAGTTCAATCGGGTTTCTTTATGCGAAACGGCTTTCGACATATGGCACACTCTTGAAATCACACACGAGGGAATTAGTAGAGTCAAAGACTCGAAAGTTAACATTTTAATGCATGATTTCCAGCTTTTTCAAATGAAGCCGAGCGAAACCATTGTTGACATGTACACCCGTTTTACGGATGTCGTCAATGGTTTACAAACTCTTGGCAAATGTTTCTCGAATTTTGAACTTGTTAGTAAAGTTTTACGATCACTTTCTAAAATTTGGGAATCAAAAGTTACGGCAATACAAGAAACAAAAGATTTAAATATTTTTCCACTTGAAGAACTTATCGGCTCATTGATGACATATGAAATGGTACACAATACACATGATGAACATAATGAACACTTGAACCACCTTCCAAAGAATAGGAAGGATTTGGAACTCCGGACAATTGAATACCACTTGAGCGATGACTCATGTGATGAGGACAATGATGAACTTGAACTTCGAACACTAATTCTTAATAAGTTCATTAAACATAAATCTAAAATGAACAATGAACTTGAACGGAGGAAGAGGACAAAGAATAGGAAGGCACCCAAGGATGAATCAAGAACTTCTAAAGGTGAAACGACGAATTGGGCTTTGACGAGCTTCGACTTCAAGGTAAGTAACTCAACTCTCTTGAATTATTTTGAAATTACTTGATGTTTTCCATGATGTATTTTCTCTTTTCTTTTGAATAAATATTTTTTCTTGAAAATCGTATGTTTTATGTTAATAGAATAAAATGTTAGATTTAAATAATCATATATATGTGCTTGAGAAGCAAGAATGTGTATTTTGATGATTTCCATATTAACTTTCAATGATGATGCATGGTTTTTATATGGAAGGCTTGATGATTTTTTTTTAAAACCTTGTCTTTGGTTTTCAAACATGATGTATGTTTTTGACATAAGAACAAAACTTGAGCATGCTAATATAAAGTCAATCACATAAATTAAAACTAAAGAAGTTTTAGTTATCTATAAAAATCATTCAAAATTATGTTCAATGAAACCATTGCATAATGATGTAATGAAAATATTAAACATTTTGAAACCATGTTTTAGTGTCATGCATAATGATAATGCTTAATGAATTTCAAAATTATGCATATGAATCTTGTGATTTATGGATTATTGATTTTTACCATAATAAAAGTGCCTTATTAATCTTTGTTGTAATAAATCTTACACTTTCGGTTTTAAACATTATACATGTTTTTATTTGGTATAAGTGAAATAAAATCATATGAATTGAAACAACTAAAAAGAGGAAAATATTTTTTCCTTGAAAAACTATTTTTCTCTATCCTATTGATCTTGATGTTTATTATAATAAATCTATGTATACCATTTTGAATCTCTTGAAAGTAATGTTGATATTTTGATGATTTTGATGATTTAAATTTGAAATGAGTTTTATCAAAATCATGATATTGATTTCTTGGAATAACATAAGATTACCTTTGATGATCATTTTGATTCATGGAATTTTGGATTCATGACTTGGTCTTACATTTGTTTATGAGATGGTTGAAATCTTTGTACGTTTGAATTCTTCACTTCTCCTTTCAATTTATGCATGTTATATGTTAAAGATTTAAAACCATGTTTTGGTATCATGCATATCTAAGAAATATTCATGTGACAAATTGAATAAGTTGAAAATGAATGATGATTTTTTTCTTGAATATAACTTGTGATATTTTTTATATAAATCATCATTTTGATTTCTCGACATTCGATACATGAGATTTTATTATAAATCAAAATTTCTCATTAATCGATCTTCTATGATTTTACTTGATATTCTCTTGAGAGGAGATTTTCTAAATGAATCATGATTTTTCCTTGTGAGTTCTTGAAGTTATTACTTGATTTTTCTTTTAAAACAAGATCTCTACTTTGTACTCCTATGATTTTTCTTGATATTTTATTTAAAGAAGATATTTACTATATGAATCATGTCTTTTGGTATTTAAATGATTTTATCCTTCATGACATAATTTCTTTGTATTTATGGCTTGCATGGCTTGAAATGTTTTGGTATAATGCATGCAATGATGAAATGTTGAATGATGTATGCAACATTATGGATTATAGTTATATGATATGTGATAATGCTTAGGATTAATCCATGCATGTGTATTTTGATGATTTTATGTCATGCATGAGTTTTTGAAGTAAATGTTGATTTGATACTCTCATTTTGGATTAACATATTTTTGGTTTAATCATTTTTATGACGAATTAAGATGACATTCTCATAACATATTAAGATGACATAGTGCATGTACATCTATGTATGAATTTCTTGATAGTCTTTTGATGATAGATGTGATATTATGATGTTTTATTTTTGATGTGTTTGGGCTTGACGGCTTTATGACGAAACTTATGTTTTGATTTTAAATGATGATACATAAAAAGACTTGAACCCCTCACATGAAATCAATTGTATAAAATGGAAATAAATTTTATATCCTATTGAGGTTAATGAATTTATTTTACCATTCTTGTGAATCTCATAAAAATAAACATGATGAATATTTTGAAAATAAATGAGTGTATCATGCATTTGGTCTTAATGATTTCTCTAGAACATACTTTTTGAAATCATACTTGATAACGAATATCAAGATATTAAAAGGATATTATCATGGAATAATGCTTGATAATTTATTTTACGAAATTTACCTTTCTATCTTGAATGTTGACATTTTTTTTATGATGTGTTAAAAGAATCACTTAAAAAATGCTTTTCCCATCTTATCGAGATTAATGATTTCATGATATTGTGTGAATCTCGAAATTGATTTTGATGAAATAGTAATAACGTTATTCATGTTATGAATCTCAAAAATGATAATTTGATTATGATTTTTTTTTTCAATTAACTTGAATGAAATTTTGTTTTAAACCGAATCATGAACTTTCTCTTGACTTCTTGACTTAAGAATTTTGAAGAAACATGATGATTACTTGATATTTGATACTTGAAATTTCTTGTAAAATGTGATCTTGATAAGAATGTTTCAATTTGCTCTTTGTGCTATATCTTTTCAAATGAATCATGACCCTTGATATCATATATTTCATAATATAGAAATAACAAGATTTCTTTGCCTTGTATGTCTTGTGTGATGATTGTACATTAATTTACTTTATTATGAATTATATGAATCTTGATCGTGAACTTGTTAAGAAGAATTTTAAT
This sequence comes from Musa schizocarpa, assembly GCA_900464855.2. Taxonomy (NCBI): domain Eukaryota; kingdom Viridiplantae; phylum Streptophyta; class Magnoliopsida; order Zingiberales; family Musaceae; genus Musa; species Musa schizocarpa. The sequence continues at coordinate 23,964,957 of LS990923.1, read as the reverse complement.
GAACCATGAATCATATCTTTGTTATTCACGAATTGATCCTTATTGATATCTTTCATTGATATGATAAATTGTCATCTCATGATATATCGTATAATTATATCATGCTTTGCGATTGTATCATATGATCTTTGCTAAATTTTCACATTGATATTCATCATGACATGATTTCTTGGCATCGTTGTCTTGTATGCTTCATGTGATAATATGAATACATGAAACACTTTTGATATGATTTTTATATAATTCCGTGTATTCATAAAATATTTATCTCATCACCTAATAACTCTTCTTGATACTCCTAATGTGATGAAGTAAAATTATGCATGAAATACAAATGGGGAGAAGTTTTGATCATGCATGGTAGGATATAATTTGACAAATTGATACTATCATGATATGAAACATTTATGATTCGCAATGATGTATACAATACTTGTGCTTTCTAATTATGATGTGATATATTACATATGTTGTAAATCATGATTTAAAATACTATGGGTTGTTGCTAAAATGATGTATTATAAATATTGATTTAATGTTTTGTATCATGAATACTCTAAATGATGAATGTTTGGTATCATGATCAAAATGTTGACAAATAGTTAAAAATTTTAGTATCATGTATGATATCCTCATAATGTTGATTGATTTATTCAATATCGTGTATGAATGAAATATAAGGTTTGTCAAATAATGCATGTTTTAAATTGAAAATATAATGATGCACAAATAATATTGATACTTACCTTTGTCATGATTTAGAAATTGATGTAAAGGTTTTTTCCCTCCTTTTTGACAATGACAAAGGGGGAGATAGATTGCTAGCACAATTCAAGAAAAAGAAAAAATTGCACTTCTCAAAAGAGAATAAATTGCTATCTTGAACATCACCGAGAATTGCTAGCTTGAAACATCAAGAAAATACAAAAATGTGCTATCGTGCTTATCTCAAGAAAAGCAAATATGCCAACTTGCATATATTTGAATTTGCTAGCTTATAACACTTGCATATTTCAAAAAGCAAGAGTTACTTTCTTGATCATCTCTAAATTGCTAGCTAGCAAGTTCTAAAATGTTGTAAAATTACTATATTGCATGGTGATAAAAATTTAACATTATGTTTTTCATGCAATGAGTTGAACCCATATAACAAACACTTGATTGTTGTACTTCTACTTTTTGTTGATGACAAAGGGGGAGAAGTATGTTGATGACATGACATGTGATGTATAAGTTTTATGCATATGTTCATGATGATGTGTTGCGAGTATTCATGATGAATATTGCAATGACTTGAATTCTGTTTATATTCAAGGTTCTATCAATATGGCATATTGATAGGGGGAGTTTGTTTAAACTCCGGGAGTTAAGGTTAACTCTGTCATCAAGTGATTGTCATCATCAAAAAGGGGGAGATTGTTGAATCTCGTATTTTGATGATGAAACCACTTGATATGTGTTTATAATTCAAACTGCATTTTGAGTGATGTAGGTCTACTCGATCAGGATTAGACAGTTAACGCAGAAGGAATTGACGTTGCGCCGGAGGATATCACATTAGGATATTGGACGGCAGAAGGCTTCGAACGTCGCGCATCGGGCTAAGGAGAGCGGAATTGCGCCAAGGATATCGGGGTTGCGGAGGTCAACCGCCGATTGGGCAACAAGCTGCAAGAGAGGACGATCTGCTGAAGAATCGGACGGCCAACCAATGACGTCTTAGGCAACGGAATGTCGATTCGTTGTAATAACTGCCTAGATCGGAGTAGAGTTTTGACTTGCATGTGCAGGATTAACTATGATAACGATGAAGACATAAAAAGCGAAACAAAGTGCAGAGTCAAGCACGGCGATTCGTTGGAAGTTCAAGAGTTCGACGGAAGTCCGAAGGATCGTCGAACGCAGCCTAAATCAACTAGCCGAGAATGAGTAGAGAGCTTGTCAAGGGTTTTTCGAAGCTCGCCGGAAGGTTCGTGGGAAGTTCGGCAGAGTTCACCGAAAAAGATCGAGCTTGTTTCGAAGCTCGTTGGAACTCGCCAAGATCAAATAGTGAAGTTTAAGAGCTTCGCCGAGTCCAGAAATGGTTTCCGAGAGTTTATCTAAGACCACGAAAGTTCGCCTGAAGCTTCATGGGAAGAAGTCTTGACTTATGAACTTTGTAATAGCTTATATAATGTCTTTAAAATTCGTAGTTAGCATGTTAATTAGGGTTAGGATTAGGTATTAATCCTATAACCCAAGTAGGGGCCTATAACACTTGAGGTGAAAACACCAGAGGCTGTTGGGCTGAAAACACTTGTAGTGGGCTGAAAACATCAGTAGGCGGTGGCACCGCCCAAGGTCGAGAGCTGGCTAGGTAGCACCGGCTGGCTGATTGGCACCGCCAAGATCTTGTCGTGGTCGAATCGACAGGCGGTGGCACCGCCAAAGATCGAAACTCAAGAGAATTCAAATTTTGGAGCCCAAATTTGAATCATCTTGAGGCCTATAAATACCCCTCATTTCTCAGCAGAGGAGACAACCTTTTGAGTAGATAGAAGTTGAGAAAAGCCTTAGGAAAAGTCTTGTTTTCAATAGCTTGAGTGTTCACCTCCTTTCTTTTCATTGAAATCATTGTAAAAGGGTGAACCACTTGTAAGAGGTTGTAAGAGGGGTGTAAGAAGGAGGTTGATCTTCGCCTAGTAAAGGAAGATCATTAGTGGATGCCGGTGGCCTCGACGGAAGAGGAATCAGAGGAGTGGATGTAGGTCACGATTGACCGAACCACTATAAACTACCGTCTTCTATGGTTTGCATTTATCTTATTGTCATTTATATTACTGCAAACCATCTTCACTTTGATGCTCTACTTCTTTGTCTCCTTCTTATATATACCTTCAAGTTAAAAACTAATCAAAACGGTTTTAGCAAACGTTGCTTTTATCATACAAAGTTTAAAAGTAAGTGTTTAAATCGTCGAAAAGTTTATCATACTTTACCGCTGCACTAATTCACCCCCCCTCTTATTGCCGCACCGATCCTAACAGGTTCATCGACTTAATGTGGTGATGACCCCCCTAAGAACACTTAAGGCCCACCGATTCCCCAACAGAGGGGGCACTCCAATTCTCAACTATTGAGTTTAGCAAACCTCACTATCCTTAGCCGATCTTACCCAAGTATAAGACAATCAGTAGACTCCATGGAGAATTCCCTTCTAGCATAGTTGTAGCAAATTGACTAGTGTATGCAAGACATACATTGAGAGCTTGAATTGTCTAGGGGCGAAGATTTGGCCAACCCCACCTCAGGTCAATCACTGTTTGTTCAAAAGATCATGAGGAGCCTATCCCAACTAGCTTCTAACTCTCAACCTATAGGGAAATATAGGGGGTGATATCACATGCGTAGTAGAAGAACAGAAAATAAAATCCCTATATTTCCCAAAGAGGTGTTCGTCGTTGTGTGAAGATTGGTGTACAAAATCGAAAACTTTATATATAAAAGATTATGTTTTACCTAGGGATATCGTATATCCTTGAATCCTTGTAGATTTGTATGAGAGGATGAAATAGGTCAAGCGTCCTCCTCTCTAGTAGAGATCCACATAACAAGACTGGGATGATGTTCATTAAATCTCTATGCCTACTATATAAGGAGGAGAAGGGGAGAGGAGAATAGAAGATGACAACCAAGAGAAACTGTAGCCTATGAGCCTTTGGTTCCCTTTTATTTATAGAGGTCCCCTATCAACTTAACACTAATTGATCATGCTCTATTGGGTATTGTATCTCCATCTAACTATCAAAGTCTCTTAGATTAGTATATTTTTATCCAATAATCTCTCATTGGCTCTTATTGGATCTCATCTATAGGATCCAATAATTCAAAGGCTTATTGGATATCCAATAAGATAGGAGCTCTAGCGGATATCTTATATCTGAACCTCTACTCGTCACAATGCCTACCATATGTGTGTGACCCTCTAGCCCAATATCAAGCTGATTGTGAGTCATGCTTGTTAGAACTCCTTCTATCTCAATGAATTATTATCTCTATAATAATTCATTTGACTTATCGACTACGGACGTATTAGGCCACTATGCCACAATCCCCAAACGATATAAGAAAATCCAATCCATTAGACTTATCTATCCTTATTTACTATGTATCTATAGTCCCTCATCCATCTAATATCCCAGAGACCGTATACCGAGCATGGTGCTATTAGACTCATATGGTTTCTACTCGAGTCTCACTCTAATCGAATTCTCCCAATGACCTCTTTCTCTCTCAATCGAATGACCTTAGCCAAGGATTTGTCTAAGCAAGAACACATAGGATATTCCTCTTATGACATAAAGAGCGGATGATCCTATATTAATACTCAATAGCCCTTGTAAGGTTGGCTACCACTCCCAATGACTAGCTGTGCTAAATTTAAAATTTCCAAACTTATAACTCCGGTATCAAAGAGTGGAGTACTCATATAGGACATCCGTGATGTCTCAAGTCTAAGAACCAAGTACACCACTAGGACAACAGAATTATTATTTGACAATGAGATATCATTAACCATCCAGCATTCTATAAATAGATCAATCAATGAATTTATTCTCTAATTAGTACTTGCACTATATCTCTAGTATCTCCACATGAGTAGCTATGAGATCAATCGCCTTCATCATATGTATGGATATATAGTATACCAATATGTCTGATTATCTCAATATCTCTCTCGTGTAATATATGACCGGGATTATTTAGCATCTGTGTTTAAAGGCAAATCGATCTCATTATCGTAATCTTATCACAATCCGATTCCCATTGCATAAATCCATGGACATCACAATATATTCATGCGATAAGCAATATAAAGTGATAAAATATAAAAATATAATAAGTAAAAAGGTGTGTGTCATGCCACATATGCCATCACTCATGTGATTGGCTTGTAGGGCACCTATGACTAGCACAACCTTAGAGGCATTTAATAGTGGTGTCGACCCGACCGAGCACATCGTAGCCTTCCATGCTTATATGTCTATATATGGCACATTGAACCTTCCCTACCATATGTTGGGAAATTGTTGATCAGTATCTCATGCACAATAGAAAACTAAAACAAAACCCATATTTCCTAAAGTTAAGTACTTGATCATTGTGCGATGATTGGTGCGCAAGAAAACTACAAAATCAAAAATCACATGTGTCATGTGAGAAGTGTTACATAGAGTGATCGTATATCTCTAAAATTTCTAGATCCGATAGAGAGGATGAAGGAGAACTTGCATACTCCTCTCTAGTAGTGATCCACATGGTAGAAATAATGATGACGCTCCTCAAATCATTGTGGGATCTCCCTCTCCACGTGCATCACAATGCTGCTGAAGCCAAGGAGGAGGAGAGGAGGTTGAGGATAATAGAAGGGGCGACCACTAGAAGTTCTAGCCTATGAACCATGAGGTTTCTCCTATTTATAGAGGTACATGCAGCTTAACCCTTAATGGATCCTATCCCTATTGGATTTTGGATCTCTATCCAATTACCTAATCTTATTGGATCTTATTTATATGATCTAAACTAGGGGATCCACGAATATCTCATATTCGCACCTCTACTCATCACAACATCTACTATATATATGTAACCCTCTAGGCTCAATACTAAGCTGGCTATGAGTCAATCCTATTAGAACTCCTAATATAGTGAATTATTATCTTTATTATAATTACTCGACTCATCGACTATGGACGTACAGGCCACTACATCATAGTCCACAAACGGTATGGGAGATCTAATCTATCAAACCTATTTATACTCAATTACTATGTATTTATAGTCTCTCATCTATCTAATATCCTAGAAACTGTATATTAGGTATGCTAATGTCAAGCCTATACAAAATTCTATCCGAGTCTCGCTCTAATCAGATTCTCCCAAAGAACTCTTTCTCTCTCATTCTGAACAATCCTAGCTAATAATTTTATCTGAGCGAGCACACATGGGATATTCCTCTTGCAATATTGAGTGGATAATCCTCTGATAACACTTAATTGCTTTCGTAAGATTGACTGTCATTCCTGAAAACTCGCAATAGCAGATCTGAAACTTCCAAACCTATAAGTCCAACGTCAAAAAATGTAGCACTCATTCAAGGTATCACAATATATATCTAGATAAAATGTGATAAAATGCTAGTAATAATAAGCAAAAAAATTGTCACAGTATGTTACAAGTGCCATCACTCTCGTAAGTGGCTTGTAGGGCACCTATAACTAATACCACATTACAAGGCTCGATGCAAGAGTATTATGGTCACTTAAAGCCACTCTCAGTTAGCTTGTTTGGCCAATTAACAAAGGACTTTAAGCAACACTTCATTGGGAATATACATCCTTGATGATTGGCAACTACTAGTCATAGGTGCCCTGCAAATTAATCACATGAGTGATGGCACGTGTGACATGATACGTATTCTTTTTTCTTATTAGATATTGACATTTTATTTCTTTATATTGATTGTTACATATATGCATACATATTGTAATGTCTATGGATCTATGCAATGAGAATCAGATCGTGATGAGATCATGATAATGAGACCGATTCGTTTTTAAACAAAGACCCTAAATAATCTTGGTCATAGATTACTCAAGAGGGACATCGAGATAACCGAATAAACTGGTGTGTTATATTCCCGTACATATGATGGAGATAGCTGGACTTATAGCTACTTGTGTGGAGACAGTAAAGATACAATGTAGGTGCTCATTGGAGAATGAGTTCACTGATTGATCTGCTCACATAATACTAGATGGTTGATGATGCCTTATTATCATACAACGATTCCTAGTCCCAGTAGGGCATCTAGTCCTTAGACTTGAGACACCAAGGATGTCCTGTATGATTACTCTACTCTTTGATATCATACTTATAGGTTTGAAAGTTTCAAATCTAATACACTCGGTTATTGGGAGTGGCAACTAACCTTACGAAAGCTATTGAGCGTCAATAGAGAATCAACCTCTCTTGGTATCATAAGAGGAATATCCCTGTATTCTTATTTAAACAAATCCTTGGCCAAGGTCATTCAGATTGAGAGAGAAAGAGTTCTCTGGGAGAATCTGATTAGAGCGAGACTCCAGGGGAAACTATATGGGCCTGGTAGCACCATGTCTGCTATATGGTCTCTAGGATATTAGATGGATGAGGGACTATAAGTACATGGTAACTAATGATAGATAGGTCCAAAAGGATTGGATTCTCCTATATTGTCTCGGGACTACGGCGTAATGGCCTAGTACGTCCATAGTCGATGAGTCAAGTGATTTATTATGGAGATAATAATTCATTAAGCCATAAGAAGTTCTGATAGGTATGACTCACAGCCAACTCGATAATGGCCCTAGAGGGTCACACATATATAGTAGGTGTTGCGATGAGTAAAGGTTCGGATATAAGATATCTGCTAGAACCCATCTTGTTGGATATCCAATAAGCCCCTGAATTATTGGATCCCATGGATGAGATCCAATAAGAGCTAATAAGAGATTATTGGGTAGAGACCCACTAATTTAAGAGTTTTAGATAATTAGATGGATATCCAAAACCCAATAGGGCAAGATCCATTAGGGTTAATTAGAGGCCTCTATAAGTAGGAGAGAACTAAAGGCCCATAGGCTTGGGGCTTTTTAGTAGCCACCTCTTATTCTCCTCTCCCATTCTCCTCCTCAAATAGTAGGCTTGGAGATTTGAAGAAGCGTCATTATAGCCCTACTGTATATATCACCATTAGAGAGGAGGACGCTTGACCTCCTTCAACCAGTCTTACAAATTTGTAGGGATTCAAGGATATACGATCTCCCTAGGTAACATAACTATCTCACACATAGTTTTCTGTGTCGTGGGTTTTTGCACACCAATCTACGCACGATGACGAACACGAATTAGGAAATTTGGGTTTTTTGTTTTATGTTCTTCTACTATGCATGTGATGTCGCCCCTAGATTTCTATATAGTGGTATCAGAGCTAGGTTGTTCGTGCGAAAGATTGGATTTGAACTGCGTGTGTTGTGTTTTGAAAAATCTTTTAACGTCAAAATCGTTGATGTAAAAGATGAGAGAGGAAAGCAACTATTGCTGCCCTCGTAGGTTCACCAAAGGCTGCTTGTAACCTTTGGCCACCTGCGTGCAAGTGGCTAGTGGGCAACAGCTGGCTGGTTATGGTTGGCAGCCCACAAGCAGGCAATCGCACTGGTGGCCTACCCGTAAGTGTAGGCGGCACCCATAGTGGTGCTTGTAGGCGCTACGCCCGCATGCAAAGGCGCCCGCCCGTGGGGGCGGCGTAGCTCGTGGATGAGCTGCCCGCAAGCAGGGGCAGTGCCCCCGTCGCCCGCCATAGAGGGCCTTCGCTAGAAAGGGTGGCGACAACTGCAGCAAGTAGCATGAGATGGGGGGGGTTAGGGTTTTGGGCAAAAAGATAGTTAGGCCCTTGTGAATTTGAGAAATTTTTATTCTGTCCTTTTGTCCAAATTTTGAAAATACCTCTCTCAATTCAGAAAATTTCCTACATGTCACTGATTTCAAAAAATATTAATTAATTAAAAAAGTTTAATTGATTATTATTATTATTATTATTATTATTATTATTATCTAGTAGTCCTAAATGATGATGATGTGCACATGTGATGTATGATATGTGGCTGGATAATCATGGACCGTGTGATGTGTATACTTATGATTATTATTATTAGGGTCTACGAGCCTCCATTTTATTTCTTGTTTATTATCGGGCATGCCTACCTATGATCAAGTTGTAATCACATGAAGACGCACAGTAGGAGCATGGAAACGATAGCGGGACCCATAAGACGGACGATCGTGATGCGTCGAGATGTCGACAAAACTGACAAGGATGAGATGGATGATCATAGGGCCTAAAGATGCATCGCTGCACATAGATCTTGATGTAAGTAATTATGCCTATTGGCTCGAGCCTGATCACATTAGGATGTGGTCTATGATTATCTGATGTGATTGTTGATTTGATGTGTGATTATTTATACTTCTACTATATATATATATATATATATTTTTTTTTTTGTTTGCATGCAATATAGATATATATTAAATATGTATATGTGTGACACATCATATTTGGAGATCAAATAAAAAAATCTCATCTCTTTATAATCTTAAGTTAGTAAACATGAGGTAATTAGATTGACCCACGTAGCCTTCCATCATTATAGGTAGAGATCAATTATTGACATATGTTGAGTTGGTCGAGTAACTTGAGGCTTACCTATTTTACAATTTGCTATTTTACCTATGACATAGAGATTTCATCGGTGACCTAAGGACATGGTATACTTGGTTGAGTCACTCGAGGGCATATTATCAAATCAAACTCATATTGTAACAGTAGTGATGACTTAACCAAACACCATGGTTGGTCGAGTCACTCGAGAATCACAAGGAGTTGTGATTGGCAAGAGTTGCCTACCTTTATGGGCTTAGCGTAATTGGTCGAGTCACTCGATGTTACGTTAAGATGCCGATTAGATCCCGATCCCCACTAGAGATCTACCGGGGGTCTCCGATTCACATACCAGAGGGAGTTGTGTGATTTGTGAGAAAATAGTGGGAGTAGAATAAGATAGAAGTCCTTATCTTGATATTTATTTTTGTAAAATATACATGTTATTTATTTCTATTATATCTTCATTTTTTAGAAATGTGTTGTATTCAAATCTCTTATGTGACATACTTGATGTCAACCACCTCACTAGTCTAAATTACATCGATTGGCTCCGTAACTTGAGAATCGTTCTCAAAGCGGAGAAAATTGCGTATGTCCTTGATACAATGATGCCTACGCCCGAGGAAGGGATAAGCGAGGATGAGATCACTCACTATTAGAAGTACATAGATGACTCCACTCTTGCTTAGTGTTACGTGTTAGGCTCTATGACTCCTGAGTTATAGAGACAACATGAAAAGATGGATGTTAGATCCATTATCCTGCATCTCCGAAAATTATTTGAGAAATAGAGAAGGACTTAGCGATATAAGATATCGAAGAGTCTCTTCTATGCCAAGATGACTGAAGGGACACTGGTCCAAAACCATGTCCTTAAGATCATTGAGTGGATCAAGAAACTCATAAGCCTAAGAATGGTCCTAGAGGATGACTTATATGTAAACCTTATACTTCAATCCCTACTAGATATCTTTTCTCGGTTCATAATAAATTTTAATATGAATAAGCTTGAGGTGACTCTCCCTGAGCTCCTCAATATGTTGAAGGAGGTAGAGAGCATCATTAAGAAAGAGAAGCTAGTTCTCAATGCTGGTGAGACCAAAAAGAAAAGGAAGGCAGAAAAGTCCCTTAAGAAGGGCATGGGTAAGGGTAGATCAGGTAAAGCAAAGGTTGCTAAGAAAGACCTAGCAAAAGACAAAGGCCAGTGCTTCCACTATGGCAAAGATGAGCACTGGAAGAGGAACTACAAAAAGTACCTTGTAGAGAGGGCGAAACAGAAGCTTGGAGAAGCTTCAAGTATATTCATGATCAGTCTCTAGTTGTCAAATTTTTGTGATAGTGCATGGTATTAGATACCGGTAGTACTTATCACATATACAATTTATTACAAATTTTGGCAAAGCCTTGGAGATTGGTATAAGGATCTTTGCATAATGGTTTATTAATGCTAGATACTGTTCCACATATCATGATTGTAAATGCTAGATAAGATGAATAGTGTATACTTGTGGCATTATAGGCTAGGTCATATTCATGAGGGAAGTGTTAGGACCCTTTTATTTTATGAGCTTTGAATAATATTTATTGAGTCTGTTTAGTTCAGTTAGAGTCAGATAAAGATTTATTTAATATTTATTTATTATTAAGAGTCCAAGTCCTGGTGGACTCTAGGTGGAACTCTATAAATAGTGATGTAACCCTTTTTTTTAAAGCAATCAATCAATCAATAAAATGTTATTCCAATCTATGGATAAACTCTAGGAGGCCGATCCCCTCGAAGCGATCAAGGAGGCCGATCCCCTCAAAGCGATCATTTCCTTTTCTCTTCTTTCTTTGACGATAAGATTTTAGAGTCTTACCATTTGGTATCAAAGCAGTGATCCTTGGCATTCTCGCTGTAGTGTTGTCATAGGTATCAAAAAAAAAAAAAAAAAAAAATTTGTGTGAGGAAGGGTGAAGCCGGCTGCCACGAACCGATCCTTCTCAACCGAGAAGGAACCTTTGTGTCCCGTCTAGCGACCACCGTTGCCCCTTCTCCACCGTCATTGTTGTTGGCCAGCCAACAGCCACCGCTATTGCCCCCTCATTGCAGTTATCTTCATCTTAAAAAAAAAAAAGAGAGAGAAGAAGAAGAAGCTGTAGCCACCCTGATAGAAATAAAATAGAAAGAAGAAGCTTTAGCTTAAATACATTAACATATTCCTCTTCTATTTATATAGATTAGGAGGTAGGATTTCCCTCAACAGAATAGAGGATTTTTCTTAACAGAATAGAGAGATTTCCTCATATAGTTGGGGAAATCTTATCTTCTATCATGCCCCCGCAAGATGTGCTCCTGTCAAGGATACCAATCTTGGATTGATGCAAAGAATAGTTTACGAGTGAGAGTTGTGAGTAAAGCAAGAGCAGATCGCTGCTGCAGTTGTGATTGATGTTGTTGTGAGGGCACAAGCATTCCTTTCATTCCCCTTAAGTTCTCCTTTCATACCTCGTGGACCGTGACTCCACTAAATCTCGGCTCCTTCTCCTACTACCTCATGGATCGATGTAATAAAAGCAATTTGCAGGTGAGAGGCTTCGTGAGGGAGTCCGCTAGTTGATCAGTAGTATGTATGTGAGAAACACATAGTTGATGTCTGACAACTTGTTCTCGCACAAAGTGAAAGTCGATGGTGATGCGCCAATCCGGTATTCCACTCCCGCATGAAACACATCGTCATCGACTTTCACTTTGTGCGAGAATAAGTTGTCAGACATCAACTATGTGTTTCTTACATACATACTGTTAATCAACTAGCGGACTCCCTCATGAAGCCTCTCACCCACAAATCGCTTTTCTCACATCGGTCCACGAGGTAGTAGGAGAAGGAGCTGAGATTCGGTGGAGTCTGGCGGGGAGATGGGTCTACTTCGAGATATTTAGAAGTGGCCTTCACGGCGAGTGCTCTGATACCATGATAGAAATGAAATAGAAAGAAGAAGTTTTATTAAAGAAGCTTTAGCTTAAATACATTAACATGTCCCTCTCTTATTTATATAGATTAAGAGGAAGGATTTCTCTCAACAGAATATAGAATTTTTCTTAACAGAATAGAGAAATTTCCTCATATAGTTGGGGAAATATATTATCTTCTATCAACCCCTACACCCCTACATCCCCTACTTCCCGTCTCCCCCACCGCCGCCCTTGCTCCCCGGCAGCCCACACCCTGCCCACGACCCTCGCTGCCTCTTTCTCCACTACCGCTGTTGCTCCCTGGCTAGTGACCTCGCCTCCTCACTGCTCGCATCTCGCTCGAGCGAGAAGGACTGCTGGTGTCGTTTCCCAGCCAGCAGACCACCCATCGCTGCTTCTACCATCAGTCACTCTGCCTATGTCGCACTGCCATCGCTGCCTTCCCTTGGTTGCAGCTTTGGCTGCATGATCCGTCGGCGTCGCTGTTTTTGTGGTGCGATAGAAACAGAGCAGCCATAGGCGTCGATTGTGTCCATTGTCGCCGCTGCATCCTAGCCACTTTAACGCTACCCCCCTCCTTCATTGCCGAGCCATCACCCTGCCATCCACCATCGATTGTTATCATTCGGCATCACCAGTGGCTTCCCCTATGGTGTGATAGAAATAGAGTATCCTCTGCTGCCACAGCCACCGGTCTCCCCTACCACTGCGAGCGTCAACTGTCGCCACCATTGCTGCTACTTCCCGGCTGGCGATGACTACCACTGATTCCTCTTCTCTACCGTAGCCTCAACCCTGGCCCTTCAACACCTCAACCCCCTTGCTCTATATCTGTAGTGACAGAAACAGGGCAACTCACCGGTTGACCTTATTCCCAACCGTGACACTGCCGACTCCTTCTCCATCGTCGTCGCTGCTTCCTGGTCGCTCGATCCCCACCGCCACCCCTGCTTCTTGGTAGCCCGCACCCCTGTTTTAGCCTGCCGCACCCCTACTTCCCTTCTTCCCAACTACTACTACAAGGCAACTCCTTCTCCACCACCGTCACTACATCCCGACCGCTCGATCACCGCCGCCCGCCTCCCAACCGCAACCCTAGCTGTGCCCCCCCCCTCGGGTCACAGCCGCAACCGTCGGTTGCCACAACCCCTCATTGCAATGGTTGCAGAAACATAGCTTCCTCTATTGCTGCAGTCCCCCGTTGATCCCTGCTACGATCCTCGTTGCCTCCTTCTCCACTACCGCCGCTGCGCTCCGGCTAGTGACCACCGTTGTCGCAGCCGCCCTCCAACAGCATACACAACAACCGCAGTAAGTTCTTGCGCAGCCCTGCCTCAACCCCGTCCACTTCAATGCCACCTCCCTCTTGCTCTTCCTTCGCTGATGCTACCGCCGGTTGCCATCACCGAAGCCTCAATCCGGTTGTTCGGCGATCGCACCAACTCCTCTTCTCAACCTCCGTCGCTTTAATGCCACCCTCACCTGCCGCTGCTCCTGGCCAAATGTCTCCCAGCCGTGACCCTCACTGCCTCCTTCTCCACCGCCGCCCACCTCCTCTTGTGTCGCAGCCATAGTCGCTCGACCATCCCTCCTTGCGGCAATCAAAACAAGGCAACCACGATCGCTGCAACCACCGTTGTTTCCTCAACTGCACGTGATTCCTTAGCGTCACCAGCACCTCCTTCCAAAGTGTGACAGAGACAAAGCATGCTACCTTCCATCCGCGCTATCGCAGCCACCTCTATGGTGAGCCGTTGGCAACGCTGCCCCCAGCTGTACCACCATCGCTGCCTCCCAACCCTCAGCAGCAGCAATCCCTCCATGCAACGACTGCAATAAGCATCGTTGCCTCCCATCCGTGATATCGCAGCCACCACAGCGGCAAGCCCTTGGTGCTGCTGCTCCCAGCCGCACCACTATCGCTGCCTACCAGCCCTCAGCAATAGTGATCCCTCCATGTCGTGACCGCAACAAGCATCGCTGCCTCCCATGCGGCAACCACAGTAAGTTGCCATCATCGTAGCCTCAACTCCACTGCTCGGCAATCGCCCCCGTGGGTTACAGCAGCTGCAGCCACACTGACGCAATTGCCTTCCAGCCCCCGGCGCTCTCACCCCACGTAGTGACAGAAATAGGGCAGCAACTCTTCCTCCATCGCAGTGACTGTAGCATTGCCCCCGCTACTTAGCGATTGCCCACTTGGGTTGCAGCAACTGCAGCCACACCGATGCATTCGCCTTCCAGCCCCCGACGCTCTCACCCCATGCAACGATAGAAATAGGGCAGCAACTCTTCCTCCAACATAGCGACCGCAGTACTGCCCTCGGCATCCACCTCCTCGGCAACTTCGCATCGACAGTGTTGATGCCCTTGACCGACAACAGAAACAGGAGTTGAGATTACAAATTTGTAATCTTACGCAATGGCCACCGATAACTCAGTGAAAGTACAAATGAAAGCATTGAAAATCAAAATTGAGAACTGACTATAAGAAACACTTAATGATTTCAAAAAGAGCCTACTAGAGAGCCTCAGCAAATTTCAAAAAGATGGGGGCTCAAGTTCTATGTTACATAGATCTAGAAATACAAGCACCAAAATTTGTTAGACTTCTATAGTGTTAGAATATCATAACAGATTTGAACGATTGTCAAATCAAGCTAGAGATTGGTTTGAATGACAACTAGTGAGTACATTTATTGAAGGACTTAATCCAGATATCTGGTCTGAAGTTAAAGCTCGTCAACCCCGCACTAAGATCGCTAGGATATCATTTGCACGTTTACATGAGGAAAAAATTAACAGGAAAAATCATGGAAATAGAAGTGACAACAACCAAATGATCAGCAAGCCACCCGCTCTATCTATTCCCAACCAAAACCTTAACACCCGAAGAATAACCCAAGTAAAGATCAGCAAAGGGTTTGTACTATGATAAGAAGTGGAGTATGGAGCACCGATGTAAACAAGGGCAACTTCTGATTATTGAGCCAATTGGAGAGGAATCGGAAGCTAAGAATATGGACTCCGATCATGAAGGTATAGATTATAATGAAGATGTTGGACCTACCATACATACAATATATGCATTAACTAGCTACTCTAACCAGTAAACTATGAAAGTTGGTGGAACTCTAGAACATCAGCATGTTATAGTTTTGATTGATATTGGTTACACTAACAATTTTATGAACAGTGAGATTATTGACCGATTGGCCCACCATATTGAAGGCTGTGATAGATTCGAATTAAAGATCGCTGATGGATAGATTTGAACTTGCGATAGCAAATGTTCAAAGATAAAATTGATTATACATGGCCAAGACTTTCTTGCAATGATTACTACGCTGAAAGACAAAACTATTATTTACACTATCAAAAAGTGGAGACCATACTTGATCAACGGGTTATGATGCATTACATATAGCCTATGACTGAAGTGCTGAAAGAGAAGCTCCCCAAGTTTGATGCTACTCAGCCTTAAGGACAAGGCTGATTTGAAGGAGGAATTGTTAGGACCCTTTTATTTTATTAGCTTGAATAATGTTTATTGAGTCTATTTAGTTCAGTTAGAGTCAGGTAGAAATTTATTTAATATTTATTTATTATTAAGAGTCTAAGTCCTGGTGGACTCTGGGTGGAACTCTATAAATAGTGATGTAACCCTTTCTTTAAACCAATCAATCAATCAATGAAATATTATTCCAGTCTCTAGAAAAACCCTAGGAGGCCAATCCCCTCAAAGCGATCAAGGAGGCCGATCCCCTCGAAATAATCATTTCCTTTCCTCATCTTTCTTTGACGATAAGACTTTAGGGTCTTACCATTTGGTATCAGAGTAGTAAGACATTAAGGTCTTACCAAGAAGGATTCAAAAGTTGCTAATGGATGGATATTTAGATCCATTCGACTACGAGTCATATGCAACTTGTAAGCCTTGCCTTCGTGGAAAGATGACCAATTCTCCATTTAGTGGAATTAGGGAGAGAGCCACTGAGTTGTTGGAACTCATACATAGTGATATATATGGTCCCATATCAACTCATGCCTTAAGTGGTTACTCCTACTTCATTACTTTTACTGATGATTTCTTAAGGTATGGACATGTATACTTGATGAAGTACAAGCCTAAGGCTTTCAAGAAATTCAGAGAGTATAAGAATAAAGTAGAGAATCAGACTGGAAAGAGTATCAAGACTCTTCGATTAGATCGAGGAGGTATGTACTTGAGTTCAAAGTTCACCCAGTTCCTCAAGGACCATGGGATTATGTCTTAATGGATACTTCCTTATGCACCCCAACTCAATTGTGTATCTGAAAGGAGGAATCGTACACTATTAGACATAGTGTGGTCTATTATGAGTTTCGTCGACCTCCCCGTCTCATTCTATGGATACGCCCTAGATACCACAACTTACCTTATGAACAGAATTCCAACTAAGTTGGTGGTGTCTACTCCATATGTGATATGGAAAGGGAAGAATCTCGGTCTTAACGTAGTTAAGATTTGGGGCTACCCTGCCCACATTAAAAGATATAATCCCGATAAATTGGAATCTAGGACGGAATAGTGCATATTCGTGGGATGCCCCAAGGAAACTAATGGGTATTATTTCTATTATCCCGGGGACTAAAAGGTCTTTGTAGCCAAGAGAGTAGTGTTTCTTGAGAAGGAACATATTCTTGGCAGAGACAGTGTGAGCATGATAGAGTTGAGTAAGGTTGGAGAACCTAGCTCAAGTACCATTCAACAGCCTGAGTCTATTCAAGTACCTAGCACACAAGTTCCGACTTTACGTAGGTCCAATAAGGTATCTTATCCTCTTGAGAGATATGTAGGACATATTAGAGGAGAGGATGTTGAGGATATTGATCCTTAGATCTATGAGGAGGCTATTATCAGTATAGACTATAAGAAGTGGCAAGAAGCCATGAATTCTGATATGGATTCTATGTACTCCAACAAGGTTTGGAACCTAGTTGATGCACCAAAGGGTATTGTACCCATTAGTTGCAAGTGGATCTTCAAGAAGAAGATCAGAGTAGATGGAAAGATAGAGACCTATAAAGCAAGGCTAGTGGTTAAAGGGTATTGTTAAAGGCAAGGTGTTGACTATGACGAAACCTTCTCACTTGTAGCCATGCTAAAATCTATCCAAATTCTATTGGCTATTGTAGCACACCATGATAATGAGATCTAATAGATAGATATGAAAATCACGTTCCTCAATGGCAACCTCGAGGAGGAGGTGTATATAATACAGCCTGAGTGATTTGTGTCCAAGGATTGCCCAGATAAAGTGTGTAGGTTGCTTAGGTCCATTTATGGACTGAAGAAAGCTTCCAGAAATTGGAACATAAGATTTGATGAGGCAATCAGATCTTATGACTTCCTTAAGAATGAAGATGAGTTTTGTGTGTATAGGAAGGTAAGTGGGAGCACTATCACATTCTTGGTGTTATATGTGCTAGACATAGGTGCCCAGCAAGTCAATCACGTGAGTGATGGCACGTGTGACTTGATACAGAATCTTTTTTCTTATTATATTTTGGCGTATATCACTTTATAACTATTGCATATATATATATATATATATATATATATATATATATATATATATATATATATATATATATATATATATATATATATATATATATATATATATATATATATATATATATATATATATATATTGTGATGTCCTTGGATTTGTGCAATGGGACTTGAATCGTGATGAGATCACGATAATGAGATCGATTCACCTTTAAACACGTATCCTAAATAATCCCAGTCATAGGTTACTTGAGAGGGACATCGTAATAACTAGACAGATTGGTGTGCTGTATACCCGTCCATATGATGGATGCAGTTGGTCTCATAGCTGCTTGTGTAGGGACACTAGAGATACAGTACAGGTGCTCATTGGAGAATGAGTTCACTGATTGATCCGCTTATGGAATGCTGGATGGTTGATGATGCCTTATTGTCAGACAGCGATTCCGTAGTCCTAGTGGTGTATCTGATCCTTAGACTTGAGACACCAAGGATGTCCTATATGAATGCTCCACTCTTTGATACCAGATTTATAGCTTTGGTTGTCCCAGATCTTGTACAACTGGTCATTGGGAGTGGTAGTCGACCTTACGAGGGCTATTGAGTGTCGATAGAAGATCATCCACTCTCGGCGTCATAAGAGGAATATCCCATATGTTCTTGCTCAGAAAAATCCCTAGCCAAGGTCATTCGGGTTGAGAGAGAAAGAGTTCTCCGGGAGAATCCATTAGAGCGAGACTCGAGTAGAAACCGTATGGGTTTGACAGCACCATGCTCGATATATGGTCTCTAAGATATTAGATGGATGAGGAACTATAGGTACACAGTAATTGAGGACAGACAGGTTCAATAGATTAGATTCCCCTGTATCGTCTGGGGACTACGGCGTAGTGGCATAGTACGTCCGTAGTCGATGAGTCAAGTATTATAGAAATAATAATTCAATGAGTTAGAAGGAGTTCTAACAGGTATGACTCATGGCCAGCTCGATATTGGGCCTAGAGGGTCACACACATATGGTAGGTACTGCGATGAGTAGAGGTTCTGATATGAGATATTCGACGGAGCCGTTGTCTTATTAGATGCAGATCCAATACCCACTAGGGGAGGACCCATTAGGGTTTGACAAGGGACCTCTATAAATAGGAGGGATTCATAGCCTCATAGGCTAGAGCCTTTGCTTGCCTCTTCTATTCTCCTCCCCCTCTCCACCTCAGAGTAGGCTTGGAGTTTTGAGGAGCGTCGTCGCAGCCTTACTATGTGGATCACCGCTAGAGAGGAGGATGCTTAACCTCCTTCACCCTCTCCTAAAGATCTGCAAGGAAACAGGGATATACGATCTCGCTAGGTAACACAATCTACTCTATAGATGGTTTTAAGTTTTGCGGATTTTGCGCACCAATATTTGCACGACGACGAACATCTCTTTGGGAATCGGGAATTTTGTTTTCTTGTTCTTCCACTGCACATGTGATGTCGCCCCCAAGATTTTCCAACAATATGTGGATGATATCCTGATCATTGGGAATGATATAGGAATGCTATCCACAGTAAAGACTTGGTTATCTAAACACTTCTCCATGAAAGACTTAGGGGAAGCATCCTATATCTTGGGGATTCAGATTTATAAAGATAGATCTAAAAGGATGCTTAGCTTATCTCATTCCAGGTACATCGACACTATTGTCAAAAGGTTTGACATAGAAAATTTCAAGAGAGGTCTTATACCGATGAGACATGGGATATCGCTTTCTAGGAATATGTCCCCAATGACTCTTGAAGAAAGGGCATACATGGATAGGATACCTTATGCCTCAACAATAGGGTCTATCATGTATGTCATGCTATGTACCAGGCCTGATATAACACATGCTCTGAGTGTCACGAGCAAGTATTAGGCAAATCCAAGCTTAGAGCACTAGAAAATAGTAAAGTGTTGCCTTAAGTACTTGAAAAGGACTAAGGATCTTTTACTGGTATATAGAGGTAGTAGCCTTAGGGTTGAAGACTACAAAGACTTGAGTTTCTAGTCCAATGTCGATAATACCATATTAAATTTAGGGTATGTGTATACCCTGAATGGAGGAGCAGTATGTTGGAAGAGTTCCAAGTAATATATGACTGCTGACTCGACCATAGAGGTGGAGTACATTACTATAGTAGAGGTAGTAAAGGAGGGAGTCTGGATGAAGAAGTTCATCATAGATTTTGGGAGTCGTGTCGGTCAACGAGTAGCCGATTCTCTTATATTACGATAACTATGGAGCGATTACTCAAATAAGGGAACCCGGACCTCATCAGAAATGTTATGAGGAGGTTCCAACTTATTAGAGAGATCGTATCCTGAGGAGATGTAGTAGTGGAAAGAGTTCCATCCGAAGATGACATTGTAGATCTACTAATAAAATCGTTGCCTCATATTGTCTTTGAGCGTCATAAGGGTCTAATGGAGAACAGACACATAGGTGATTGGCTTTAGGTCAAGTGGGAGATTGTTAGTCATAGGTGCCCTGCAAGCCAATCACATGAGTGATAGCACATGTGACATGATACACATTCTTTTTCATTATTAAATATTAGCATTTGATCACTTTACATTGATTGTTACATATATACATATATATTGTGATATCCATGGATCTATTCAATGAGAATCAGATCGTGATGAGACCATAATAATAAGACTGATTCGCCTTTAAACACAGACCATAAATAATCCTAGTCATAAGTTACTCGAGAGGGACATCGAGATAACTGAATAGATTGATGTGTTGTATACCCGTCTATATGATGGAGGTAGCTGGTCTCATAGCTGCTTGTGTGGGGACACTAAGGATACAATGCAGGTGCTCATTGGAGTGAATTCACTAATTGATCCGCTCACAGAATATTGGATGGTTGATGATGCCTTATTATCCAACTATGATTCCGTAGTCCTAGTAGTGTATCTGATCCTTCGACTTGAGACATGCAGGATATCCCGTATAAGTACTCCACTCTTTGATAATGGACTTATAGGTTTGGAAGTTCTAAATTTAGTATAACAGGCTATTAGGAGTGGCAGCCAATCTTATGAGGGATATTGAGTGTCGATAGAGGATCATCCGCTCTCGGTATCATGAGAGAAATATCCCATATGTTCTTGCTCAAACAAATCTTTGGCCAACGTCATTCAGATTGAGAGAGAAAGAGTTCGCCAAGAGAATCCGATTAGAGCGAGACTCGAGGGTAAACCATATGGGCCTGACAGCACCATGCCCATTATATAGTCTCTGGGATATTAGATGGATGATGGACTATAGGTACACGGTAATTGAGGATAAATAGGTTTAAAACGATCGAATTCCCCTATATCGTCTAGGGACTACGACGTAGTGGCTTAGTACGTTTGTAGTCAATGAGTCGAGTAAACTATTATGAAGATAATAATTCACTAAGTCAGAAGGAGTTATGATAGGTATGACTCATGACCGGCTCAATATTGGGCCTAGAGGGTCACACATATATGGTAGATGTTGTGACGGTAGAGGTTCGGATATGAGATATCCATTGGAACCCATATCTTATTGGATATCTAATAAGCCCCTGAATTATTGGATCCCATGGATGAGATCCAATAAGAGCTAATAAGAGATTATTGGGTAGAGGCCCACTAATCTAAGAGACTTGGGTAATTGGATGGAGATCCAATACCTAATAGGGCAAGATCCATTAGGGTTAACGAGGGGCCTCGATAAATAGGAGGGAACTAAAGATCCATAAGCTTAGGGCTTCTTAGAAGCCATATCCTATTCTCGTCTCCCCTTCTCCTCCTCAGATAATAGGCTTGGAGATTTGAGGAGCGTTATTGCAGCCTTGCTATGTGGATCATCACTAGAGAGGAAGACACTTGACTTTATTCATCCACTCCTACAGATCTATAGGGATTTAGGGATATATGATCTTCCTAGGTAACACAACTATCTCATACATGGTTTTTTGTGTTGTGGGTTTTTGCGCACCAATCTATGGATGACGACAAACATGAATTAGGAAATTTGGGATTTTTGTTTTAAGTTCTTCCACTGCATATGTGATGTTGCCCATAGATTTCTCAACAGAAATAACCTTCTTAGGAATTCGATAGGCGAGGATAGATGCTCTTGGATTTTATTACTCGATCAATAAATGAGATTCGAGGCATAGTTGATGCCCATCCATCACTTCTCATACATACTTTATGATGGGGCTTAGGCCATCTTGACTTTTTTAGTGGCTCATAGAGAGACCACCGGCAATAGTACCTGAGACACTTTGGTAGGTCAATCAATACATCATTGTTGAGGCAATGGACTTAAGTAAGCACAAGGAGTCGCACAAGAGGTCAAAGCAAGAATTTCCACCATTAGCCCTGACCATGATGTCACCTTGATACAAGAAGTTGGATCGACTCGAGTCACCTTGTCAGAGGCTCAAGCTAACTCCCCTCAACTAGTCATAGTTGCCTTACAAGCCAATCATATGAGTGATGACATATGTGACATGACACACTTTCTTTTTGCTTATTATATTATTTGATATTTTATTATTTTATATTACTTGTTGTATTGTGAAGTCCATGGATCTATGCAATAGGAATTAGATCATGATGATATCACGATAATGAGACCAAGTCACTTTTAAACATAGACCCTAAATAATCCCGACCATAAGTTACTCAAGAGGGATATAAAGTTAATCTAACAAACACATGTACTATATACCCATCTATACAATGGAAGTGGCTGGTTTCATAACTGCTTGTGTGGGGACACTAGGGTTACAATACAGGCGCTCATTGGAGAATGAGTTCACTGATTGATCTGCTCATGAAATGCTAGATGGTTGATGATTCTTTATTGTCAAAAAGTAATTCTGCTCATGATCTGCTCACTAAGGATGTCCTGTATGAGTATTTCACTCTTTGATACTGGAATTACAGACTTGGATGTTCCAAATCTACCACAGCCGGTCATCAGTAGTGGCAGCCAATCTTACATAGGTTATTAATTATTGATAGCAGATCATCCACTCTCATTATCATGAGAAAAATATCTCATGTGTTCTTGCTCATGTTAGGAACAAGTCGACACTAAGAGGAGGGGGGGTGAATTAGTGTAGCGGATAAAATCACCGGTTTGAAAAATCTTTCATTCAATTAAAATGATTTCGACGAAAATCGTTTTGGAGAGATGTTAACTTTGAAATTGTATTCATAAGTGTAATGGAAGTAAAGCAAGTAAGTAGTTTGTAGTGAAGGTAAATAGTAAGAATAGAAATGCAAACTAAGTTTTTATAGTAGTTCGGTCATCGTGACTTATATCCACTCCGCCGATTCCCCTTCCATCGAAGCCACCAGCATCCACTAACGATCTTTCTTTAATAGACGAAGATCAACCTCCTTCTTAAAACTCTATTCTTCTTTTGCAAACTCAGAAGAGAACCTTTACACCCCCTTTTTACAAAGCTTCCCTCACACTCTCCCTTAGAATGGTCTCTAAACTTTAAGAGGAGGGACTCTATATTTTACAAGGGTTTTCAACTCTAGAAATATAGAGTTTTTTTTCACTTTTCTTGTTTCTTCAAGCAGGAACAACTTCACTATTTATAGACCCCAAATTGCTTCAAAAATAGAGTCAAAATTCAAATCCCCAAAATTTCAGGGTACGGGCGATACCACCGCCTACAGTCTGACACTGGGTGGTACCACCACCTAGAAGATTGTGTCTGGATGGTACCACTACCCAGATTGGCAGTACCACCACCTGACATAATCTCGGAGATTGTGCCACGATGGTTTCACCTATTCAGTCAATGTTTGGGCCTTTCTCTTGGCTAGACAGCCCAAAATTGGGTCCAACTGTCCCCTAATTGGGTTGGCCAAATTCTAATCTCAATTGTGTACTAATTACGAATTTTAAGACATTTATAAAGCTAAATAAGTCCATAAGTCTAGGTTCCTTTCCGGCGAGCTTTCGGTGATCTTCCGGTGAACTTCCAATGATCTCTTGGCAATGTTCCAGCAAACTTCTGGCAAGCTCCTAGACTTCACGACAATCTTCTTGGTGAGTTCCAATAAGCTTCTTTAGCAAGTTCCTAGACTTCTCGGTCAATTCCGGCAGAACTTCTAATGAACATCCGGACTTTCAATGAACTCTCAAACTCCCAATGATATCTCGTTCTTGACTCTAGGACTTCATTTGCTTTATGCCTTGATCGCTATTATAGTTAATCCCGCATAAATAAAATCTACTTTGATCTAGACAATTATTATAAAGGTTGAATCATAATGTTTGGCATGTCATTAGTTCCTCGACGCTTCGTTTGATTCTTTGGCATATTGTCTTCTTTTGTGGCTTATTGCCTAATCGGCCAGTTGACCTTCGCAACTCCGATTTTCTTGGTGTAATTTATACTCTTCTTGGCCCGATGCCTGAACTCATGGCTCGAAGCCTTTTGTCGATATGTCGACCGATCATTCGATTCGACATCCAATCTTCTGACATGTTTCTCTCTGGCCCAACATGATTCTTCCCACTTTAATTGTCTCTCCCTGATCGAAGCTACCTGCGTCACTCAAAATGCATATCAAATCATAAACAATATCAATTAGTTTCATCATCAAAATTCAAGATTCAACAATCTCCCCCTTTTTGATTATGACAACTAATTGATGATGGAGTTAACCTTAACTCCCCCTATCAATATGCCATATTAATAGAACTCTTGGATTCGAAAATCTAAGCAATATATTATCATAAAATCATGCATAACATCATACTTTTCCCACTTTGTCATCAACAAAAAGGAGAAGTTCAACTATCAAGTATTTTAGACATTACAGTTCAAATCATTGCATTATAGACGTAATCTCAAGTTTTATCATCATGCAAGCTAGCAATAATTTCGAATTTTGCAAGTTTATAAATTTTGCTATATATGCAAGTTTAGCATGTTTTGCTTCTTGAGATAATAACTTTTGCTTCTTGAAATATACAAGTTAACAATCTTTGCTTCTCCCTTGAGATGTGCAAGCTAGTAATTCTTGCTTCTCTTTTGAGTTAGGCAATCTAGCAATTTTTAGATACGCAAGCTAGTAAGATATCAAGTTTTAAATTAAGCAAACTAACACTTTTTGCACCATGCAAGTTAGCAAATTTTACATAATTTTAGAACAAGCATAGATAGTTCTTTCTCCCCCTTTGTCATTGTCAAAAACAAGGGAAGAAATATGATTTTATAATTCTTTTCTCTTTATAATAATTTTCAAATCATGATAAAGGATAAATAACAAAGATGAAAAATCAAGTCATGAATGTCAAAACAATTTTTCATCATGAATATTTCATCATTGCAAGCATCATTATCATAATTACATCAATATTTCAATCATTATTTCAATCATAAAAAATGAAAGATCAAGTCTAAAATTCGAGAAATCAAGAGAAACCATGATCCATTTTAACAAATCTCCTCTTAAATAATTAACGAAAAGAATTCTTAGGAGATCATGATATAGATAAAATTCATTTAATCTTGTAGGAGAACAAGATCTCAATTCATGCATATAAAATCTCTCAATTCATTATGAATCCTAAAAATTATAATTAAAAAAAAATCATAATTCATATGTAATACATCACATACATCATCATAATAAAAAGCATAAGTATTGCATGCATCATTCCAAATCATAAATATTTCACATCATGATGGTATCAATTTGTCAAATTACATCCTACCATGCTTGATCATAACTCCTCCCCCTTTTATAAACAAGAAAGAATAAGGGAAGAACATAATGGCATAAAGTACTTGATGCAAGCCATAAATACAAAGAAATTATATCATGAAAGATAAGATTACTTGAATACCCAAAGACATGATTCATGCAGTAAATCTCTTCTTTAAATAAAATACCAAGAAAAAATCATAGGAGAACAAAGAAGAGATCTTGTTTAAAAAAAAAATCTCAAGTAATAATTCCAAGAATTCACAAGAAAAATCATGATTCATTTGACAAAAAGATTATTGATTCATACATTTGAATAAATATTTTAAAACCAATATCACTTCAACACATCATGCATTATTTTAAAAGGTAAAATCATCAAACATAATACAAACATTTGTTTTCAAAACCTTCATCATTACTCCCATGATACTAAAGCATTCATGATACCAAACATTAAATCAAAATCTTTAAGCATTTATCACTTCATGATTGTTGGTACCAAACATTCATCATTTATTTTCTCCTCTTTAGTAAATGACAAGAAGAAACAAGGAGAAGAAAAGATCTGAATTCATAGAAAGATCTCAAGTTATAAATCTCGAAAAATCAAGATAAAGCTCATTCAAATTTAAATCATCAAATCAAAATCATTTTTAAGAGATTCATGAAAAGGACATAGATAGATTCATTAATCTCTCATTTTTAGAAAAATGGTAAGAAGAAACATAGGAGTTCAAAAACAAGATCTTGATTCATAGAGAAATCTCATGCATCAAATATCGAGAAATCAAGATGATGATTCATAAAAAAAATATCACAAGTTATAATCAAGAGAAAAATCATCATTTATCTTCAAATCATTCAACTTGTTGAATCAACCAAGTCACTTTTAAGAGATTCATAAAAATGATACAAATAGATTCATCAAAATCAATAAGATAGAGAAAAAGAATTTTTATAAAAAATATTTTCCTCATTTTAGTTGTTTCAATTTAAGTGATTGATTTCATATAAGCATATTCAAAATTTTCATATGAAAACCATACATCATGGTTTAAAATCAAAAGAATAAATCTCATCATTGAAATCATCAAGATCAATAAACCATAAATTACCCAAAACTCATCATGCATAATTTCGAAATATAAACTTATTAGTCATGATCATTATGCATTACTTCAAATTAAATATGATTTCATTAATCATAGAACATCTTCAATCAAAATCGAGAAACAATACGGAAATCAACATGATACACATTAATGCTTCTTAAAAACGTACAAAAGATTTATCTTAAGCATTAGATTTAAGTCTAACATTTTGTTGTATTTTCATAAAACATGCAATTGGCATTATCATTTTCAAAATTAGCTATAAAAAGAAAAGCATGATCCCTTTTTATTTATTTATTTATTTTTATTTTATATACTAATTTATAAACAACATATGAAATGCATCAAGTAATTTTAAAATAAATTAAGGGGGTTTCGGGTGAGTCATTTACCTTATCATCGAGAGTTGTTAAGGAGAAGTTCGTCGTTTCATCTTCATCGGTTTGCTTCTTGTCATCGAATGTGCTCGATTCATTCCAAATTGCTTCCCTCTTCTTGCGTTCATAGCAAGTATTTGTGTTCTTTTTGTTCTTTAATTTTTGTTTCATGAACTTTTTAAATTTCATAGTGAGGAGTTCAAGTTCACCATCACTTGAGCTTATGCTCAAGTGGTCTTCAATTGTTCTAAGTCTGAAATCCTTCCTATTCTTTGGAAGGTTGTCCTCAAGTTCGTTTTATGCCACATTGTCATTAAATACCCGATAAGTTCTTTGAGTAGAAATTTATTTAAGTCTTTTGCCTCTTGTATGACAGTTACTTTTGAATCCTAGTTCTTATTAAGAGAACATAAAATTTTGTTTATAAGTTCAAAATCCGAAAAACTTTTACCAAGTGCTTTTAAATTATTGACGACATCTGTAAAACGGGTGTACATGTCTCCAATGGTTTCGCTTGGTTTCATATGAAATAATTCGAAGTCATGCATTAAAAGATTAATCTTTGAAACTTTTACTCTACTAGTGCCTTCGTGTGTGGTTTTAAGAATGTGCCAAATATCAAAAGCCATTTCGCAAGTAGAAACCCGATTGAATTAATTTTTGTCTAAAGCAAAAAATAAGGCATTCATAGCCTTGGCTTTTAAAGCGAAAGTCTTCTTTTCTAACTCATTCCAATCATTCATTGGAAGAGAAGACTTTTGAAAACCAAATTCGACTATATTTCATAAAATAAGATTCAATGAAAGCAAGAAAGATCTCATTCGAGTTTTTCAATATGTGTAGTTCCGTCTCATTGAACATGGGAGGACGAATGAGAGAGTGACCATCTTGAAAGCTAAAAAGAGACATTTCTCTTTAAGAGTTAAACCAAATGAGAAGAATGTGGCTCTGATACCAATTGTTAGGAACGAGTCGGCACTAAGAGGGGGGGTGAATTAGTGCAGTAGATAAAATCACCGGTTTAAAAAATCTTTTATTCGATTAAAACGATTTCGTCGAAAACTATTTTGAAGAGATGTAAACTTTGAAATCATTTTCATAAGTGTAATGGAAGTAAAGCAAGAAAGTAGTTTGCAGTGAAGGTAAATAGCAAGAATAGAAATGCAAACCAAGTTTTTATAGTGGTTCGGTTGCCGTGACCTATATCCACTTTGCCGATTCCCCTTCCGTCGAGGACACCAGCATCCACTAATGATCTTCCTTTAATAGGCAAAGATCAACCTCCTTCTTACAACTCTATTCTTCTTTTGCAGGCTTAGGAGAGAACCTTTATATCCCCTTTTTATAAAGCTTCCCTTACACTCACTGTTAGAATAGTCTCTAAACTTTAGGAGGAGGGACTCTATACTTTACAAGGGTTTTCAACTCTAGAAACATAGAGTTTTTGTTCACTTTTCTTACTTCTCCATGCAGGAATAGCTAGGGTATTTTATAGACCCTAATTTTTTTCAAAAATGGAGCCAAAATTAAAATCTTCGAAATTTCAAGGTACGGGTGGTACCACCGCCTGCACTGGGCTGTACCACCCCCTACAGTCTAACACTAGGTGGTACCACCACCTAGAAGACTATGTCTGGGTGGTACCATTGCCTAGACTGGCGGTACCACCACCTGACATAGTCTCGGAGATTGTGCTACGATGTTTCACTTATTTGGTCATTGTTTGGGCCTTTCTCTTGGCCCGACATAGCCCAAATTTGGGCCTAACTATCCCCTAATTGGGTTGGCCCAATTCTAATCCCAATTATGTAATAAATACAAATTTTAAGATATTTACTAAGCTAAAAAGTCTATGTATCTAGGTTTCTTTCCAGCGAGCTTCCGGCGATCTTCCGGTGAACTTCCGTTGATCTCTCGGCAATATTACAACAGACTCCTGGTAAGCTCCTAGACTTCGTGACAATCTTCTTAGCGAGTTCCAATAAGCTTCTTTAGCAATCTCCTAGACTTCTCAGTCAATTCCGGCAGAACTTTCGATGAACATCCGGACTTCCGATAAACTCTCGAACTCCTAATGATATCTCGTTCTTGACTCCAGGACTCTTTTGCTTTTTGTCTTGATCGATATCATAGTTTGCATAAATAAAACCTACTTCGATCTAGATAATTATTACAAAGCTTAAATCATATTGTCCGGCATGTCATTGGTTCCTCGACGCTTTATCTGATTCTTCGACACATCATCGTCTCTTGAGGTCTATTGCCCAATCAGCTAGTTGACCTCCGCAATTCCAATTTCCTTGGTACAATTTTTGCTCTTCTTGGCTCGATGCTCAAACTTATGGCCTAAAGCCTTTTGTCGATACATCGACCGATCCTTAGGTTCAACGTCCAATCTTTTGACATATTTCTCTCTCGCCCAACATGATTCTTCCCACTTTAATTGTCTCTCCCAGATTGAAGCTACTTGTGTCACTCAAAATATATATCAAATTGTAAACAATATTAATTGGTTTCATCATCAAAATCTGAGATTCAACAGCTCAGACAAATCCCCAACTAGGGGCATGTAGATTAAGAGAGAAAAAGTTCTCCAAGAGAATCCGAATAAAGCGAAACTCGAGTAGAAACCATGTGGGCCTGATAGCACTCTGCTCAGTGTACAGTCTCTGGGGGATTAGATGGATGAGGGACTATAGATGCATGCTAACTGAGGACAGACAGGTCTAATGGATTGGATTTCTCTATATCGTTTGAGGACTACGACATAGTGGCCTAGTACGTCCGTAGTCGATGAGTCGAGTGCATTACTATAGAGATAATAATTAACTGAGTTAGAAGGAGTTCTGACAGGTATGACTCATGGCTAGCTCGATATTGGGCCTAGAGGGTCACACACATATGATATATATTGCGACGAGTAGAGATTCAAATATGAGATATCCGCTGAAACCTCTATCTTATTGGATATCCAATGAGCACCTAAATTATTGGATCCTATGGATGAGATCCAATAAGAGCCAATAAGAGATTATTGGGTACAAACCTACTAATCTAAGAGGTTTGGATAGTTGGATGGAGATTCAGTACCCAATATGACATGATCCATTAGGGTTAAGTTGACAAGGGACCTCTATAAATAGGAGGGAACCAAAGGGCTTTCGGCTAGGGTTTTTTTGGCTGCCTCCTATCTCTTCTCTCCCTCTTCTCCTCATACTACAACCCCTATTTGGGGTGTGTGGATAGTAAGAAGTGGCAGCCCCTTCTTGATTCTGCGATGCACGCGAGAAAGAAATTTGGGCATCGATTTTAGGAGCATATTCGCAGCCCTTGCCATGTGGATCACTATTATAAAGGAGAATAGTTGACCTCTTTTATTCTCTCCCATAGATCTATAAGTTTTCAGGTATATACCATCTCCCTAGGTAGCACATCTTTCTTATATGTATAGGTTTTCGGTTTTGCAAGATTTTGCGCACCAACTTTTGCACGACGATAAGAAACCTTTTTCTATAGAAATTTTGGGATTTTGTTTTCCATTCTTCAACTATACATGGGATGTTGCCCCAGATTTTCCTATAGTGGTATCAAAGCCATGTTGCTTGTATAAAAGATTGGCCTTTAAACTGCGTGTGTTGTGTTCAATCGCGTTGAAATTGTTTTACATGATTGCTGCGATTCTTTTGTTGTAGTTTTCAAATCTTTGCTACACCTTTTCTTACTGTTAAGAGGTGTTTTAGAGATGACTTTTCATGTTAAATTTGTTTACACAAAAGGGAAAGTGGATATGTCTTCTAGGATTAGCTCTTTAGGATGAGCATCTACATACTTCCAATCCTTAGGTAAGGATGTTTCAGAAGTGGATGCATCCAAGTTGCTAGTTGGCGAAGGGGTTTCATTTAAATTCAAAGAATCAAAATTAACATCATCATCAAAATTATTTTTATTGATTTCAAAAATCTAATTGAAAACAACATGAATGGATTCTTCTATAATTAAAGTTCTTTTATTGAAGATACAAAAAGCTTTAGAAACGAAAGAATAATCAAGAAAAATTCCTTTATCGGATTTAGCATCAAATTTTCCTAAGGCATCTTTTTCATTCAAGATAAAACACTTACACCCAAAAGCTTTAAAATATAAAACATTGGGTTTTTTATTGTTCCACAACTCATAGGGAGTTTTGGTGAGTAAGGGTCTTACTAGAACTCTATTCAAAATATAGCATGTAGTGTTTACGGCTTCCACTCAAAAGTATTTGGGTAGGCTATGTTCATTCAACATGGTTCTTGTCATTTCTTGAAAATTTCTATTATTTTTTTCTACTATATTTTGTTGAGGATTTCTTGGAGTAGAGAAGTTATGATTGTATCCATTCACAAAATTCTTGGAAATCACGGTTTTGAAATTCACCACCGTGATCACTTCGAATTAATGAAATCATAAAACCCTTTTCATTTTGAACAAGTTTACAAAGCTTGGTGAAATATCTAAAGCATTCATTTTTGTGTTTTAAGAAATAAGTCCATGTGTATCTACTATAGTCATTTACAATGACGAAGGTGTATTTGCTACCTCCTAGGCTTGATGTAGAGATTGGTCCGAATAAGTCCATATGGATCAATTGTAAGGGCCTAGAGGTGCTTATTTGATTCTTAGATTTGAAACTACCCTTAATTTGTTTTCCTAATTGACAAGCATCACACATATTATCTTTGATGAACTTGATATAAGGAATTCCTCATACAAGTTCTTTGGATGATATTTGAGTGATTAGTTTCATGCTAGCATGACCTAATCTCCTATGCCAAAGCCAAGCATCCTTATTCAAAACCGAGAAACACATTTCATTGCAAAGATCATTGATGTCAATGGTGTATACGTTATTCTATTTTAATGCAATTATAGATGTGTTTTTGTGTGATTTTTCAATGATGCAAGCATTTGATTTGAATTTGACGATATATCCTTTATCATATAATTGACTAATTCTTAAGAGGTTATATTTTAAACCATCAACTAACAAAACATCTTCGATAAAGAAGTTGTATTTGTTACCTATAATTCCTTTGCCAATAATTTTACTCATGTTGTTGTCTCCGAAGGTGACATAGCCTTCATCTATGCTAGTGAGCTTAGAGAATTGAGATAGATCTCCGGTCATATGCCTTGAGCATCTACTATCAAGGTACCATCTCTTGCTCCTAGCTTGTGACGGTGTATGTCTCTACAAGAAAGGATAATTTTTAGGTACCCATTTACTTTTGGGTGCCTCAAAAATTGATCTACATTATTTATTATGTTGCATAGAGTTTATCATGGTTCCTTTAGGAACCCAAATCAGTTTGTTCGGGCTAATTTTCTTGAATGGACAATGATACGTTTTATGTCCATGTTTGCAACAAAAGTTGTATTTGCTTTGGTGCCGAACATGTAAGATAGGGCTTTTTATGAAGGTGGTTGGATTTTGGTGAGGACTTCTCACAAATCTGATTCCACTTCTTTTGGGAACGTGACCGTTATTTGCAAGGATCATATTCAAAGACTTGCTACCAACCTCGAATTTCTTCAAGGTGTCCTTAAGTAGCAAGTTCTCTTTTTGGAGAGTTTCAATATCATGACATTTTATACATGGAGCTAAACTATCATGATATTTAGTTTTTAATTTCTCGAAATCACTAATAAGACTATCATGCTCCTTTTTTAACAATTTATATTTTCTACTAATTATTTTGCATTCATCAAATAAGTCATGGAAGGCATTTAATAATTCATTAAATGATAAATCTGTGTCAATTAAATTTGTTACCTCCTCTCCGATGGCCATTAGGGCATAATGAGCAACTTGCTCGATATTGGACTCCTTTTCTTCGGACGCGCTCATGTCATCTCACGTTGCTTTGAGCGCCTTCTTCTTTTATGTTCTCTTCTTGGCTTGGGGACAATCACTTTTGTAGTGTCCCAGTTTTTTGCACTTGTAGCAAATAACTTAGTCCTTTTTTTGTTCAAATTTATTTTTTGTGTCATTTTTAAACTTGTTTCTCTTAATGAATTTTTTGAATTTCTTTGTTAGAAGTGTCAAGTCATTGTCACAGTCCTCAACACTTGAGTGTTCTCTCAAGTGGTCATCTAAAGTTCTAAGTGCCATATCTTTCATATTCTTTGGAAGGATGTCTTCTTGCTCTTCATGAGCTTTGCAAGTCATTTCATAGGTCATTAATGACCCGATTAGTTCTTCAAGAGGGAAGTTGTTTAAATCTTCAGCCTCTTGAATAGCAGTGATTTTAGGGTCCCAACTCTTAGGAAGAGATCTTAAAATCTTATTTATGAGCTCAAAATCTGAAAAGCTTTTGCCGAGTCCTTTTAGACCATTGACGACATTTGTGAAATGGGTGTACATGTCGCCAATAGTCTCGCTCGGTTTCATTCGGAAAAGTTCAAAATAATATATCAAAAGATTGATTTTTGACTCTTTCACTCTACTTGTGCCATCATGAGTCACTTCGAGTGTATGCCAAATATCTAACGTGGTTTCACAAATCGAAACACGATTGAACTCATTTTTATCAAGCGCACAAAATAAGGCATTCATAGCCTTTGCATTAAGAGCAAAAGTCTTCTTCTCCAATTCATTCCAATCGATCATTGGAAGAGAAGACTTCAAAAATCCATTTTCGACAAGATTCCAAAGTTTAAAATCCATTGAAATAAGGAAGATCCTCATTCGGATCTTCCAATAGGTGTAGTTCGTCCCATTGAACATGGGTGGACGTATAATAGAGTGGCCCTCTTGGTTTCCCACGTATGCCATGTCTTTTGGGTATTAATTCATTTGAGAGTTAACCCTGCTCTGATACCAATTGTTAGGATCAAGAGCACTAAGAGGGGGGGGTGAATTAGTGCAGCGGAAAACTTTCGACGATTAAAACTGTATTCGTACATTGAAATCCGATTCCCATGTATAAGTCATTCATGCAGATAATAACTTTGAAAGCTTACAGAAACATATTTGAAGTAAAGTAAGGAAGGTAGTTTGTAGTTAAGATAAATAGCACAAAGGAAATGCAAACCAGATTTTAGAGTGGTTCGGTCAAACGTGACATACATCCACTTTCGGCTTCCTCTTCCGACGAAGTCACTGATATCCACTAGTGGCCTTCCTTCAATAGGCAAAGGCCAACCACCCTTTTATAGTTTCACTCCTTTTGATGGGCTTAGGAGACAAACCTTACATAATTTCTCTCCTCTCTTGAAAGCTCAAAACTTGGAAGAAAAGAGGGAGGAGAACTTCTAGCCTTTACAACACTTTGAGCTTTAAAAATCACAGAGTAAGATTGGATTTTCGGTGCACTTTCA
The DNA here is from genome assembly GCA_900464855.2 of Musa schizocarpa. NCBI lineage: Eukaryota > Viridiplantae > Streptophyta > Magnoliopsida > Zingiberales > Musaceae > Musa > Musa schizocarpa. The sequence goes on along the minus strand of LS990923.1, from coordinate 23,930,602 downwards.
TGCAGGAAAGGGTGGGGTCTATATAGGCCCTAAACTGGTTTAAATTTAGAGCTCAAAAATGTCTTTTCCCGGATTTCCAGGGTCCTGGCGGTACTACCTCCTGACTAGGGTAGTACAACTGCCTGGCAGCTCAGAGACTGAGCCTCTAGGTGGTGCTACCGTCTGATAGGGGCGGTTACACTGCCCAATCTTGCTCGGAGACTGAGCCCAAGTGGTGCCACTACTTGATTAGGGTGGTTGCACCACCCATTCTCGCTCAGAGACTGAGCCCAAGCGGTGCCACCGCTTGACCTGGGCGGTTGCACCACCCAGCTTTTCTGGGAGACCATCTCCTGGGCGGTGCCACCATCGACCCTAGCAGTGCCACCGCCTGGCAGGAATTCTGGTCCGAATGGATTGATCCATTTGGCCCAATTTGGGTCTATCAAGGGCCCAATTGCCCCCAGATTAAGTTAATGGGATCACCTCCCATTCCTAACTTAATCTACATGCTAACTATGATATTTCTTAAAACATTTACTGCAACTTGCTCTGGTGCGTCAATCGCTTCTTTTGGCGAGCTTCCAGTGAACTTCTGATGAACATCCAACGAACCTTCGGTGATGCTCCGGTGGACTTCTGGCAAACTCCTGGACTTGCGACGATCCACTTGGCGAGTTCCGATGAGCTTCTTTGTCAAGCTCCTAGACTTCTCGGATTTGTTTCTGCAGAACCTCCGACGATCGTCCGGACTTCCGTCGAACTCTCGAACCCCCAATGTGATTATAGTCTTGACTCCGGCGTAACTCCTACTACATGTCTTTCTTCCATCGTAGTTAATCCTACACACTTATCTCAACATATGGATTAGATAACAAATGACAATTGACTTCATCATCAAAATCCGAGATTCAACAGATCATAATGCCCCTTGCCTTGATAACTACTAATCCTTTATATGTTTTACTTAATGTATTATTTGGTGAGCATATGCAGAGTTAGGAATATTAATGTAGATTGAACATCGTTTTCGGATTTTCCTTGAATCTCTTTACGCTACTCGTTTTCAAAATTTTCTTGATCACTTAAGTTTCACATTGAGATTGAATGCTTCTATAACATGCTTACTTTGTAAGTTGAAAATCTTGTGCCTTGGTTTCCATGATGAGCATGTTATACTCTCATTGTGATTTGAGAAGATTCATACATCAAATTCTTAATCTTTAAGCACTACAAAATTTTGTCCAAATGCATTAACTTATTAAAATTATTTTTCGAACTTTCTTGATTCAATCACTTAACGCTATTAACTTATTAAGCTTATACGATTACATGTCTTAATAACATGTTAGAAATTATGTGTTTTGGATACAAATATTTTCATGATGATAAGAATGTTTTATCTTTATGATTATATTTGAAATTCTATAGTAAAACCATGTCCGAATGTATGAAAGTGTTAAATTTTATTTTCGAATCTTCTTGATCCTAACAATCGGATTTTCTCGATACATTATTCTCTTCCGGACTTAATAAATATATGTCATATCAAGTTTGATTCACATCATTGATTTTTGATATATGGAATCTACTAGCAAATGCATCTCTCGTAGACTTATCATGTGAAAAATATCATTCGAGAAATGGATTTGATGATTCCTTCTTATATCTTTTGAGAAATAGTTTTACATGCAAGGATTTGATTCACACACATATCTTGATTCTTGTAAAAATAAAGCATGCTTTAATATCTTATCAATTTTAACTTCATTCGAGTAAACTCACAAATGGCTTTCCTCCTTCATGCAAAAAGATAATAATAAATAAAGAGAAAGAAGTAATGAAAGTTATCTCCATGTAATGTTTTCCTTGAGATGTTTGTATAATTGGTATCCTATCACTCATTGTTGAAAAATGACATAAACCTAGTTAAAATTTGCTTATATCGTTCTCCTTTTTGTTGACGACAAAGGGGGAGAAATATATGAATTGATACTATGAGTGTCATATTTGAATGAGAAATATATGAATTGATGCTATGAGTGCCATATTTGAATTTAATGCTATATGAATTGATGCTATGAGTGACATATTTGAATTTGAATTATGTTAAGATATCAAATGCTTACATCGAAATATATGATAAATTAGTGATAGAATTGCTATGATTGCCATATTTACAATATGCCATATTTGTACTATGTTAAGATATCTAGAGCTTACATCGCAATTCTACATACTGATATCTTATCATGTGATGAAATGCTATGATTGTTAAACACTTGAAATGTTTGTATTATGTTAAGATATTAAGAACTTACATCGCAGTTTTACATGTTGATATCTTACCATATCATTAATTGCTATGATTGCTATCTTTCACATTTGAAATGTAAAACTTGAAAATGGATGTCAAGCCTTGACATCATTTTTAAAGAAATACATCATTATAGAAATCATGATGCGAGAATTGATAAGGTTAAACGATCTTAACTTATCAATATGTCTCTTGAATTCAAAGGCTTTGAATTCAAGAATTACTTATCTCAAGTATGGCATAAAGATAGGGGGAGTTAAGGTTAACTCCATTATCAATTAATTGTCATCATCAAAAAGGGGGTGATTGTTGAATCTCATATTTTGATGATGAAGTAAATTGTCATTTGGTATCTAATCCATATGTTGAGATAAGTGTGTAGGATTAACTACGATGAAAGTAAGACATGCAGCAGAAGTTATGCCGGAGTCAAGACCATGATCACGTTGGGGGTTCGAGAGTTCAACGGAAGTCCAGACGGTCGTCGGAGGTTCTTCGGGAACAAATCCGAGAAGTCCAAGAGCTTGCCAAAGAAGCTCGTCGGAACTTGCCAAGTGGATCGTCGCAAGTCCAGGAGTTTGCCGGAAGTCCACCAGAGTGGCATCGCCTAGGAGACTTGGTCTCCCAAGAATTCTAGGCGGTAGTACCGCCCTTGTAAGGCGGTGGTACCACTGGCAATTATTATTGCCAGCGGTGGTACCGCCCTTGTCAAGTGGTGGTACCACTTGAGCTCAGTCTCTGAGCGATGTCAGGTGGTAGTACCGCCCAGACTGAGCAGTAGTACTGCTCAGTGATAGATGATAGGTGGTAGTACCACGCTAGGACCCCGAAAAACCAGGAGATGAAACTTTTTAGCTCCAAATTCAAACCAGTTGAGGCCTATATAAACCCTACCCTTTCTTGCATGAAAGGGCACCAAAAGCTTGATCTTACTCTGTGATTTTAGAGCTCAAAAGTGTTGTAAAGGCCAAAAGTTCTCCTCCCTCTTATCTTCCAAGTTTTGATCATTCAAGAGAGGAGTGAAAATTTTATAAGGGTTATCTCCTAAGCCTGCCAAAAGGAGTGAAATTGTAAAAGGGTGGTTGGCCTTCACCTATTGAAAGAAGGCCTCTAGTAGATGCCAGTGACCTCGTTGGAGGAGGAAGCCGAAAGTGGATGTAGGTCACGTTTGACCGAACCACCCTAAAATCTGGTTTGCATTTCCTTTGTGCTATTTATCTTAACTGCAAATTGCCTTCTTTACTTTACTTTAAAAATATTTTCGTAAGCTTTCAAAGTTATTATCTACATAAAATGACTTTTACATTGGAATCAGATTTCAATGTACGAATGCAGTTTTAATTGTCGAAAGTTTTCCGCTGCACTAATTCACCCTCCCCTCTTAATGCTCTTGATCCTAACAGGAAGGATCCAAAGTTGCTAAAGGATGGATATATAGATCCATTCAACTATAAGTCATATTCAACTTGTGTGCTGTGCCTTCATAGAAAATTGATCAACTTTCCTTTTAGTGGAACTAGAGAGAGAGCCACTGAGCTATTGGAACTTATATATAGTGATATATGTGGACCCATGTCAACTCATGCCATAAGTGGTTACTCTTACTTTAATACTTTTACTAATGATTTCTCAAGGTATGAACATGTGTACTTGATGATTCACAAGTCTGAGGCCTTTGAGAAATTCAGAGTGTATAAGAATAAAATGGAGAACCAAACTAAAAAGAGTATCAAGACTTTTTAATCAAATCGAGGAGGTGAGTACTTGAGTACAGAGTTTACCTAATTCCTTAACGACCATTAGATTCTATCCTAATGGATGTCTCCTTATACACCTCAGCTCAATGATGTATCTGAAAGGAGGAATCGTATAATGTTAGACATGGTACGGTCCATGATAAGTTTCGCTGACCTACCCATCTCATTCTCGGGATACGCCCTAGAGACCGCAGCTTACCTTCTGAATAGAGTTCCAACTAAATTGGCAGTGTCTAAAACGTATGAGATATGGAAAGGGAAACAACTCGATCTTAAGGTTGTTAAGATTTGGGGCTGCCCTGCCCACGTTAAAAGACACAAAACCCTGATAAGTTGGATTCGAAGACGGAGTGGTACAAGTTCGTGGGATACCCTAAGGAAACTTGTGGATATTATTTCTATCATCCTGAGGACCAAAAGGTCTTTATAGCCAAAAGAGCAGTGTTCCTTTAGAAGGAACACAATCTTAATTGAGATAATGGGAGCTTGATAGAGTTGAGTAAGATTGGAGAACCTAGCCAAGCACCACTCCACATAATATCTCATAAAATATGAGAGATATTAGAGTAGAGGATGTTGAGGATATTGATCCTTAGACCTATAAGGAGGCTATTATGACTATAAACTCCGAGAAGTGGTAAGAAGTCGTGAATTCTGAGATGGATTCCATGTGCTCCAATAAGGTTTGAAACATAGTTGATGCACCCGAGAGTATTGTATCCATCGGTTACTATTGAATCTCGAATTTTGATGATAAAAACTAATTGATAATGTTTATGATTTGATCTACATTTTGAGTGATGCAGAAAACTTTGATCAAGGTGAGACAATTAAAGCAGGAAGAATCATGTTGGGCTGGAGAGAAACATGTCAGATGATTGAATGTCTAGTTGAAGGATCGGTCGACGTATCGGTGGAAGGTTTCGGGCCATGGGTTCGAGCATCGGGCCAAGAAGAGTGAAAACTACACAAAGTAAATTGGAGTTATGGAGGTTAAGTGGTCAATTGGGCAATAGGCCGCAAGAGAGGACGATGTACCAAAGATTTGAATGAAGCGCTGATGAACCAATGACATGCCGAACAACATTTGATTTGCTTTGTAATAATTGTCTAGATCGAAGTAGGTTTTAAGTGTGCAGGATTAACTATGATAGCAATCAAGGCATAAAGAAAAATGAAGTCCTAGAGTCAAGAATGAGATTTCGTTGGGAGTTCGAGAGTTCGCTAGAAGCTCGGACGTTTGTCAGATGCTCTATCGGAATTGACCGAGAAGACCAGGAGCTTGCCAAATAAGCTTGTCAAAACTTACCAAGAAGATCATTGTGAAGTCCAAGAGTTTATTAGAAGTCCATTAGAACATTGCCAAGAGATCGTCAGAAGTTCGTCAGAAGATCGTTGGAAGCTCGTCGGAAGAAACCTAGACTTACCAGACTTATTTAGCTTAGTATATGCCTTAAAATTTGTAGTTAGCACATAATTGAGTTGGAATTGGTCCAATTCAATTAGGGGCCAATTGGGCCTAAATTAGGAGTGATTTGGGCTTATTGGGAGGCCCATTCAATGACCCAAATGTTAAGCTGCAGGCAGTGGAACCACCCGTACACGTAAGACCCGGACATTTGAATTTTTAGTTCCATTTTTGAAATCATTTGAGGCCTATAAATACCCCACTTGGGCAGCAAGAATGAAGCGAGAATTCTAGAGGAAAAAACTAAGTAAACTTTGCCAAAACTTTGAGTTCCCTCCTCCTAGTGTTTCGATTTAGTCCTAAGGGAGGTGCGTGAGGGAATACTTATAAAAGAGTGACTTATAAATGTTATCTCCTAAACCTGTGAAAAGAAGAAAGTGTTATAAGAGGGTAGTTGGTCTTCACCCATTGAAGGAAGACTGATAGTGGATGCCGGTAGCCTCAACGGAGGATGAATCGGGAGTGGATGTAGGTCACGACGACCGAACTAATATAAACTCAGTTTGCATTTTTGTTTTGCTCTTTAATTTAATTGTAAAATATCATACTTCTTCATTACTTTAGCTACACACTCTTATGAATGTGTTTCAAGTTAATATCTTTTCAAGATCGCTTTTAATTGAACGAACGATTTTCAAACCGACGTTTTTATCTACTGCACTAATTCACCCCCCCTTAGTGCTGACTCATTCCTAACAGTTGGTATCATAGCCTCATTATTTCTTATTTGGTTTAACACCTAAGAGAAATAGCTCTCTTTGGCTTTCAAGAGGGCTTTTCTATCGTTCGTCCCCCCATGTTCAATAGGACGGACTACACTTATTGGGGAACTTGGATGAGAGTTTTCTTGCTTTCTTTTGATTTAAATTTATGAAATATTATCGAAAATGAATTTTATAAGTCTTCTCTTCCAATGAATGATTGGAATGATTTGGAGAAGAAGACTTCCTCTTTAAATGCAAAGGCTATGAATGTCTTATTTTGCACTTTAAATAAAAATGAGTTAAATTGAGTGTCAATTTGTGATATGACTTTTGACACATGGCACATACTTAAAATCACACATGAAGGCACGAGTAGAGTAAAAAAAGTCTAGAATAAATCTTTTGATGTATGATTTTGAGTTGTTTCGAATGGTACCAAGCGAGATTATTGGAGACATGTACACCCGTTTTACGGATGTCGTCAATAGTCTAAAAGTACTTGACAAATATTTTTTAAAATTTGAACTCGTTAATAAAATATTGAGATCCCTTCCAAAGAGTTGGGATCCTAAAGTAATGGCTATTCAAGAGGCCAAGAATTTGAACTATTTTCCACTTGAAGAACTTATCGGGTCGTTAATGACATATGAGATGACTTGCAACACTTATAAAGAGCTCGAGTATAACCTTCCAAAGAATATGAAGGATTTGGGACTTAGAATAATTGAAGACCACTCGAGCAAAAGCTCAAGTGATGGTGAACTTGAACTCCTCACTATGAAATTTAAAAAGTTCATGAAACAAGAATTAAAGAACAAAAAGAAACTTAAAAAGAATGCAACTACTTGCTATGAACATAAGAAGAATGAAGTACTTTGGGATGAATAAAGTTCATCTGAAGATGAAGAATAAAACAACAAAGACAAGGTGGCAAACTACGTCTTAACAACTTTCGACAATGAGATAACCAAAACCCATTTGCTTTATTTTAAAATTACTTGATGTATTTCATATGTTGTTTTTAAATTAGTATATAAAATACAAAAAAAAAATAAATAAAAGGGGATCATGATTTCTTTTTTTAGCTATTTTAAAAAAATGATCATGACAATTGCATGTTTTGTGAAAATACAACAAAATGTTAATCTAATGCTTGTACAACTAGTAAGATTAATCTTATGTATGTATTTTAGAGAAGCAATAATGAGTATCTTGATGATTTCAATATTGATTTTCAATGACGATGCATGGCTTTTGTATGGAAGGCTTGATGATTTTTGTGATGAACATTGTCTTTGGTTTTTGATTTTAAACATGATGTATGGTTTTGACATAAGAACAATAATTTGGGCATGCAAATATAAAGTCAATCACACAAATTGAAACTAAAAAGTTTAGATATCTTTAAGAATCATTCAACATTATGTTCAATGAAACCATGCTTGATGTTTTAATGAAAATATTAAGAGGCTTAATATCATGCTTAATGAGTTTATAGTTTGAAATTATGCATGTTATACCTTGAAAACTTGAAACCATGATTTGGTATCATGCCCAAAGTAATTATGCATAATGATCATGCTTAATGAGTTTATATTTCAAAATTATGCATGATGATTCTTGTAATTTATGGCTTATCGATCTTTGCCATAATGATAGTTGCTTTTCGGTTTTAAACATGATGGATGGTTTTCATATGAAAATTTTGAGCATACTTATATGAAATCAATCACATAAAATGAAACACATAAAAAGGAAAATGTATTATCATTAGAATTAAAATGATAAATCAAATCTCTTGTTTAAAGAAGCCTTATGTTTAATGTGTTATATTTTTAGTCATGAAGATTTTTGTGATGAATTTTGTCTTTGTTTTTTGGTTTTAAATGATGATGTATGTTTTTGTTTGGCATAAATGAAAAAGGCATGCTTCTATGAAATAAATCACATAAATTGAAATAACTAAAAAGAGGAAAGCTTTCTCCTTGAAAAATTTCTTTTTTCCTACCTTATCGAGTTTTCAAAAGGAGAGATTGGTAAATCTATTTGTATCATTTTTATATATCTCTTGGACTATGAAAATGATTTTGATGATTTGAATTTAAATGAGTTTTATCCAAATCATTATATTGATTTCTTGGAATTACTTTAGATTTTTTTAATCAAGATCTCTTCTTTGTACTCCTATATGATTTTTTCTTGGTATTTTATTTAATAGGAGATTTACTATATGAATCATGCCTTTTGGTATTCACATGATCTTATACTTCATGATATGACTTTTTTTAATTCCTTGAATTCATGAAGTATATCTCATAACTAATTTTTTTTTATATCTTCAATGTGATAACTTGAATATTTATACCTTTGTGCTACTCCCTCTTTTTGCCTATGACAAACGTAAGAAAGGAAATCACTAGCATTTCAAGAGATCGATAAATCTCTTCATTTCATTTTGAATCTCTTGAGATGGACTTTGTTGATTTGACAAATTGAATGAGTTGAAAAATAACGATGAATGTTTTTAAAAATTTTAATATCTTAGCATCATGAATGTTATGCCCAAAATGATGTATCATGTATGATATGCCCATAGTGATGATTGATTTATTTTTGGTATCATGCATGAAGTAAGAATGAAATGAAATGTTTTAAAATTGTACATGTTTTAATTTGAAACTATAATGATACACAACCATACTCAAAAAGGATTAATACTTTAACTTTGTTATGATTTAAAAATTGATATAATGGAAAAAGAATTATAACATTGTATTCTTCCCTTCTTTTTGATAATGACAAAGGGGAGAAAAATTGCTAGCTCAAGATGCAAAATTTGAAAACTTGCACATTGGAAAAGATGCGAACTGGATAGCTTGCTCATCTCTAAATAGAAGCAAGACGTGCTATCTTGTAAATCTTAAGAGAAGCAATGTTTACTAAGTTACACATTTCAAGAAGATGCAAAATAGTCTATCTTGCACATCTCAAAAGATGTAAAATTTTACTAACTTTCATATGTGTAAAATTTGATAGCTTGCATACTATAAAATGATATAAATTTGCTAGCTTGCATATTCTAATATGATGTAGAACTTGCTATCTTGAACATGACCAAGAATTGCTAGCTTGCAATCTCAAGAGAAGCAGAAGTGCTATATTGCCTATCTCAAGAAGTGAAACATGCTAATCTAGCAAAATTTACAAACTTGTAAAACTTAAAATTATTGCTAGCTTGTATATAAAATGATGTAAAATTTTGCTAGCTTACGCTTTGCCAAGGAAGTAAAAATTACACTTCTCAAAAGAGAAGAAAAAAATTACTTGCTTGCATGATGATAAAACTTGAGATTATATTTATAATACAATGATTTGAAACTTGATAGTTGCACTTCTCCTTTTCGTTGATGACAAAAGGGGAGAAGTTATGATGATAATCATGTATAGAATTATGTACTTGGATATTTTCATTATGCATGAGTTTATGCTGCATGCAATGATATGATTAATTGGGTCCTTCAATATTCATGATGCATGAAATGGTGAAATACTTATAATTTAATGAGTTATAAAGTTCTATCAATATAGCATATTGATAGGGAGAGTTAAGGTTAACTTCGTCATTAATTGGTTGTCATCATAAAAAAGGGGGAGATTATTGAATCTCGGATTTTGATGATAAAAACGTTTATGATTTGATCTGCATTTTGAGTGATGTAGGAAACTTTCAATCAGGGTGAGACAATTAAAGCAGGAAGAATCATGTTGGGTTAGAGAGAAACATGTCAGATGATTGGACGTCGAGCCGAAGGATCGGTTGACGTATTGACAAAAGACTTTGTGTCATGGGTTCAGGAGAGTTAAGGTTAACTTCGTCATTAATTGGTTATCATCATCAAAAAGGGGGAGATTGTTGAATCTCGGATTTTGATGATAAAAACGTTTATGATTTTATCTGTGTTTTGAGTGACGTAGGAAACTTTCATCAGGGTGAGACAATTAAAGTAGGAAGAATCATGTTGGGTTAGAGAGAAACATGTCAGATGATTGGACGTCGAGCCGAAGGATCAGTTGACGTATTGACAAAAGACTTTGGGTTATGGGTTCGGGTATCGGGCCAAGAAGAGCAAAAATTATGCCAAGTAAATCGAAGTTATGGAGATTAACTGGCTGATTGGGCAATAGGCCGCAAGAGATGATGATGAGCCGAAGATTCGAACAAAGCGCCGATGAACTAATAACATATCAGACAACATTTGATTTTCTTTGTAATAATTATCCAAGTCAAAGTAGGTTTTAAGTGTGCAGGATTAACAATGATAGTGATCAAGGCATAAAGCAAAATGAAGTCCCGAAGTCGAAGAATGAGATTTCATTGGGAGTTCGAGAGTTCGTCGGAAGTCCGAACATTTGTTGGATGTTCTGTCGGAATTGACTAAGAAGACTAGGAGCTTGCCAAAGAAGCGCATTAGAACTTGCCAAGAAGATCATCGTAATGCCCGGGAGCTTGCCGGAAGTCCGTTGAAACATTATTGAGAGATCGTCGGAAGTTTGCCGGAAGATCGCTAGAAGTTCGCTGGAAGAAACCTAGACTTACTGGACTTATTTAGCTTAGTGTATTCCTTAAAATTTATAGTTAGCAAATAATTGGGTTGGAATTGGTCCAAGTCAATTAGGGGCCAATTGGGCCTAAATTATGAGTGATTTGGGCTCATTGGGAGGCCCATTCAATGACCCAAATGTCAAGTTGCAGGTGGTGGTACCGCCTGTTGGGAAATCTTGGGGGCGACATCAGATGCACAGCGGAAGAGCAAGAAAACAAAATCCCTGATTCCCAAAGAGATGTTTTTCGTCATGCGAAGATTGGTGCGCAAAATCTGCGAAACTGAAAAACTACATATAGAATAGATTGTGTTACCTAGAGAGATCGTATATCCCTGTTTCCTTGCAGATCCTTAGGAGAGAGTGAAGGAGGTCAAGCATCCTCCTCTCTAGCGATAATCCACATAGCAAGGCTGCGACGACTTTCCTCAAAACTCCAGGCCTACTTTGAGGTGGAGAGGGGAAGGAGAATAGGTGAGGCAAGCAAAGGCTCTAGCTTATGAGGCTCTGAATCCCTCCTATTTATAGAGGTCCCCTGTCAAACCCTAATGGATCCTCCCCTAGTGGCTATTGGATCTATATCCAATAACCCAAGCCTTTTAGATTAGTGGATCTCTATCCAATAATCTCTCATAGGCTCTTATTGGATCTCGTCCATGGGATCCAATAATTCAGGGGCTTATTGGATATCTAATAAGACAAGGGCTCAATCGGATATCTCATATCCGAACCTCTACTCATCGCAATGCCTACCATATGTGTGTGACCCTCTAGGCCCAATATCGAGCTGGCCATGAGTCATACCTGTTAGAACTTCTTCTAACTCAGTGAATTATTATCTCTGTAATAATTCACTCGACTCATCGACTATGGACGTACTAGGCCGCTACGCCGTAGTCCCCAAACGATATAGGGGAATCCAATCCGTTGGACCTGTTTGTCCTTAGTTACCATGTACCTATAGTCCCTCATCCATCTAATATCCTAGAGACCGTTTATCGAGCATGGTGCTGTCAGACCTATACGGTTTCTACTCGAGTCTCGCTCTAATCGGATTCTCACGGAGAACTCTTTCTCTCTCAACTCGAATGACCCTGGCTAGGGATTTGTCTGAGCAAGAACACATAGGATATTCCTCTCATGATGTTGAGAGTGGATGATCCTCTATCGACACTCAATAGCCCTCGTAAGGTCGACTACTACTCCCAATGACCAACTGTACTAGATATGGGACAACCAAACCTATAAGTCTAGTAACAAAGAGTGGAGCACTCATATATGACATCCTTGGTGTCTCAAGTCTAAGGACTAAATACACCACTGGGACTACGGAATTACTATCTGACAATAAGGCATCATCAACCATCTAGTATTCCGTAAGCGAATCAATCAGTGGACTCATTCTCCAATGAGCACCTGTACTATATCCCTAGTGCCCCTACACAAGTAGCTATGAGACCATCTGCATCCATCATATGGATGGGTATACAACACACCGGTCTATCCGGTTATCACGATATCCCTCTCGAGTAACCTATGACCGGGATTATTTAGGATATGTGTTTAAAGGTGAATCAATCTCATTTTCGTGATCTCATCACGATCCGATTCCCATTGCACAAATCCAAGGACATCACAATATATATATGCATATGTGCAATAGTTATAAAGTGATATATGCCAAAATATAATAAGCAAAAAGATTTTTTATCAAGTCACACGTGCCATCACTCACGTGATTGACTTGCTGGGCACTTATGACTAGCACTGCCCAATGTACACGATGGTACCACTCATACCCAAAAGACTCTGAAGTTTAAATTTTTTGCTCCAGTTTTAAAACCTTTTGGGACCTATAAATACCCCACTTAGGGAGCAAGAATTTTAGAGGAAAAAACTATGTAAACTCTACCAAAACTTTGAGTTCCCTCCTCCTAGTGCTTTGAGTTAGTCCTTAGGGAGGTGTGTGAGGGAATACTTGTAAAAGAATGACTTATAAAGGTTATCTCATAAACATGTGAAAAGGAGAAAGTGTTATAAGAGGGTAGTTGGTCTTCACCCATTGAAGGAAGACTGATAGTGGATGTCAGTGGCCTTAATAGAGGAGGAATCTGGAGTGGATGTAGGTCACGGTGACTGAACCACTATAGACTCAGTTTGCATTTCTGTTTTGCTCTTTAATTTAATTGCAAATTCTATACTTCCTCATTACTTTAGCTAAACACTCTTATGAACGTGTTTTAAGTTAATATATTTTCAATATCGCTTTTAATTGAACGAAAGATTTTCAAACCGTTGTTTTTATCTACTATACTAATTCACCCCCCTCTTCTGCTCTAGTTGTAATACGCCTCTTGGTTCCCAACAGCTTTCTGCTACTGTTGTGGAGTAGTCAAACTTTTGATCCACCATACTACTTCAACTCGCCAATGACTCTGACTTTAGTGTGGGGTTGGCTGAGTTATGTTGATCCCTGTTGGTTCTTACGGATCCTTCAAATTAAGGAAAAGATCATCCTTACTATGTGCTAATCTCTCAAATGCCTCATACTGCTTAACCTGGGTGGATGCTTGTTGGAGCTTTAATGAGCATCACCTCATAAAATTTTTAAAGTTTTTAGGTCCTTCCTCCATAAATTTTCTCCATCGACTCTTCTTTCACTTAGTTATCACTTTCAAGTAAGTTCGCATCACTTTCGTCACTTCTAAGTAGGTTCGCATCACTTTCGTCACTTCTGTTGGGAAATGAAACAGATAATCTTCTCTCAGTAGCACTGATCACCATTGGTGAGGATTTGACAACTATTGTCTTCCATTTGATTTCTTCGAAGGGTCATTGAACATATGCAGAGCTCCTTTGCTGGATAGATAAGAGAATTGGGGTACTTGGTTTCGCCCATTCTCTTAAGAGTTGAGAAGGCAAAGGTTACTTGACTTCGCTTGCCTCCTCGAGGGTTGTACTCCATGCATCGAGCTGGTTACAAGCATTTACCCACTCTTTGTTCACACTTCTAGAGCACTTGAAGTGTTTACGCTCCTTGTGTTGCGTTAGCTGCTGTGTTTCACTTCTCAATGCCATCGAACTTCTGAAATGCATGAAATTTTCACCCCAACTTAGAGTAACTCTCTAATAGTTTTGGTCGCCTCTGAGATTATACCGTCTTCTCCATCAACCCTGCTGACTACATTGAGTAGCAAAGGTACAACACCACATACTGCTGACTTCGTTCCTTAGTCGTGTACTCTTGCATGACCCAAAGTCCTGTTAGGATCAAGAGCGTACTAAGAGGGGGGGGTGAATTAGTGCAGCAGAAAACTTTCGATATTTCAAAAATCTTGTTTCGATTAAAGCTGATTCAATGAGAATGATTTCAACTCAATTCATTTCGCAAGGAATTTGAGCTTGAAGTCTTAAGTGAAAATGCAAGAGAGGACTAAGGTGATTTGCAACAATGTAAATCACACAAATGAAAAAACGTAGATTTTGCAAAGTCTTCATAGAAAGCTGATCTCGGAAGATGTTTTATGTCAAAGCGAATGTAGACGTATTTAAAGCACAGTAAGGAGGAGAGGCAATTTATTATAAAGGAAAGATGCTTAAACTAAATGTAAACCGAGATTTTAGAGTGGTTTGGTCAACGTGGTCACCAGTGTCCACTAGAGGCCTTCCTTCAACAAGCGAAGGCCAACTACCCTTTAATAACTTTTCTCCTTTTGATGGGCTTAGGAGATAACCCTTGCAAGTTTTCACTCCTCTCTTGGATGATCTTAACACTTAGAAAGAAGGAGGAGAACTCTAACTTTTACAACACTTTAAGGCCTCAAGGCTCAAGAGTAATTCAAGAATTTCGTTGCCCTTTCATGTAGGAAAGGGTGGAGATTTTATAAGCCCCAATGAGTTCAAAAATGGAGCCTAAAAGTGTTTATTCCCGGATTTTTGGGGTCCTGGCGCCACCGCCATTACTGGGTGGTACTACCACCTGTCATCGGGCACTAGGTAGTACTACCACTCAGTCTGGGTAGTACTACTGCTTGACAATGCTCGAAGACCGAGCTTTAGCGGTACCACCGCCTGATAGGGGCAGTACCACCGTTGGCAGTAAAAACTGCCGGCGGTACTATCACCTGACAGGGGTGGTACCACGGCCCAGAATTCCTGGGAAATCGAGTCTCCTGGACGGTGCCACCATCGGCCAGGAATTCAGGGGCCGAATGGGCTGTTCCATTATGCCCAATTTGGGTATGTTAAGGGCCCAGTTGGCCCCTAATTAAGTTAGTGGGATTACCTCCCAATCATAACTTAATCTATACTCTAACTATGATAATTAAGACATAATTACTATAATTTATGTTCCGGTGCATCAATCGCATCTTCCGGCGAGCTTCTAGCGAACATCCGATGAACTCTCGGTGATGCTTCAACGGACTCCTGGCAAGCTCTTGGACTTCGCGACGATCTTCTTCGCGAGTTCCGATGAGCTTCTATGGCAAGCTCCTGGACTTCTCGGTTGGTTCCTGCAGAACTTCTGACGAACATCCGGACTTCCGACGAACTCTCGAACTCCCAATATGATCTTAATCTTGACTCTGGCATAACACTTGTTGCATGTCTTACTGCCATCATAGTTAATCTTGCACACTTTTCTCAATATATGGATTAGATAAACAAATAACAATTGACTTCATCATCAAAATCCGAGATTCAACAATCTCTCCTTTTTTTATGATGATAATCAATTGATGACGGAGTTAACTTTAACTCCCCCTATCTATATGCCATACTTGAGAAAAGTTTTCTTGAATTCAAAGCCATTGAATTCAAGAGACATATTGATAAATTAAGTTCATTTAAACTTATCAATACACCCATCATGATTCTGATCATGATGTAACTTTCTGAAAATGATGTCAAGGCATGACATCCATTTTCAAATCTTATATTTCAAATATGAAGGATAGCAATCATAGCAATTCATTCTACGATAAGATATCAATTTGTAATATTTTAAATTAAGCTCTAGATATCTTATCATAATGTAAACATTTCAAGTGTAAAGTTGCATACATTTATCATCAATTTACCATATATTTCTCTCCCTTTGTCAACAACAAAAAGGAGAGCGATTCAACAATAAATTCACGTGTGGTAAAAATTCATGTCATAAAAAAAAATCATACCAATCATATTTCAAGCATTCATGATATGGTATCATCCAAAAGTTCTCACATTAAAGAGATAGCTTTCATTACTTCTTCCTTTTTCTTTATCATCAAAGCTTTGCATGAAGGAAGAAAGTAAGGAGGAAAAGCTATTGAGAACCAACTTTGAATGAAGTTAAAAATGATAAGAGATTTTCATTAAATCATGCTTCATTTTTCACAAGGATCAAGATATACATGTGAAATTAAATCCTTGCAAGTGTTCATCTCAAAAAATTCTTCCTTCATCAAGAAGGAATTCATGGGAAAGAATCATTATATCAAATCTATTTCTCAATTAAAATTCACAAACAATAAATCCATGAGAGATGCATTTGTCAATTAATTCCATCTATCAAAAAATATTAAGTGATAGAGCATGGATATAAAATAAATTAGATATGGCATAGACTTATGAAAGCTCCATTCAAGAAATACATTAAGTCTGGAAGAAAAATATAACAAAATCATGCATTCGGACAATGTTTTGTCATAGCTTTTCATCACTACTTACATGAGGCAAAAACATTAGTGCTTTGTAGTGCTCAAAGATTAAGAATCCGATGTATGATTAAAACATCTCAAATCACAATCATGAAAGTATAACATGCTCATCATCATGGAAACTTTTAGCATCAAGGCACAAAATTTCCAACATCAAAGTAAATATGTTATTAAAGCACACAATCTTACCATCATGTAAAATTCATATCATAAAATTTTCAGCATCGAATTTAAGTGATCAAGGAATCAAGAAAGTCCGAAAATGAAGTTCAATAAATTCATGTATTCGGACAAATCAACATTCCTAATTCTCTTCTAATAAAATCAAATTGTTCTTCACTTAACAGCCTTGTAAAAAATCAGCTAATTGATGTTTATTATTAATAAACTCTAGGATTACATCACGATTAGTGATATGATCTCGTATAAGTGATGCCTAATATCAATATATTTTGTTCTAGAGTGTTGAATGAGATTCTTTGTTAAACATATTACACTAGCGTTATCACATTTTATGGGGATATTTTTAAGATGAATCTTATAATCCTCTAAAGTGTTTTTCATCCACACAACTTGTGCATAGCATACACTAGCTGCAATGTACTCAACTTCGGTTGTAGATAGTGCAACCGAGTTTTCTTTTTTGGATGACCAAGAAATAAGGGCATGTCCCAAAAATTGACATGTTCCTGATGTGCTTTTTTTATCTAGTCTACATCTAGCAAAATCCGCATCAGCATAAGCAATTAACTCAAAATTCTCGGATTTTGGATACCATAATCTTAGATTCGTGGTTCCTTTAAGATATCTAAGTATTCTTTTAACTGCTTTGAGATGAAATATCTTAGGATTAGATTAAAACGTAGCACATAGTCTTACACTAAACATGATATCCGGTCTAGTTGCAGTGAGGTAAAGTAAACTTCCTCTCATACCCCTATAAGCTTTTTGATCAAAGCTTTCTCTACTTTTATTAATTTCTAACTTAGTGGAGGGGCTCATAGGTGTGTTGATAGCTTTTAAGCTATCCATATTAAACAATTTTAGCAAATCTAAAGCGTATTTTGTTTGACTAAGAAAGATGCCATTACTTAGTTGTTCGATTTTTAAGCCCAAAAAGAAAGTTAATTCCCTCATCAAACTCATTTCAAATTCAAGACTCATACTTTTAGCAAATGATTCACAAAGAGATTCATTCGTTGAACCGAAAATAATATGATCAACATAAATTTTAACAATAAGAAAATTATTTTCAAAATTTTTGATAAACAATATAGTATCGACCTTGCCTTTAGAGAAATTATTTTCAATAAGAAATGAACTAAGTCTCTCATACCAAGCCCTTAGGGCTCATTTTAAACCATAGAGAGCTCTAGTCAGTTTACCACATGATTAGGGAAACTATCAATCTCAAATCCGAGAGGTTGTTTAACATAAACTTCTTCGGAAATAAAGCGATTAAGAAAAGTACTTTTAACATCCATTTGAAATAACTTAAAATTATTACTACTAGCATAGGCAATGAGCATCCTTATGACTTCTAATCGAGCCACAGGAGTGAAAGTTTCTTCATAATCGATACTTTCTTCTTAGTTGAAACCTTTGATCACTAATTTAGCCTTGTTTCTGTCTACGATACCATATTCATCTTGCTTGTTTCTAAAGATCCATTTAGTACCAATAACTAAATGGTCATTTGGCCTAGGAACAAGCTTCCACACCTTATTTCTCTCAAATTGATTTAACTCATCTTACTACAATAATCCATGAATCATCTTTCATGGCTTCGTCAATACATTTAGGTTCAATTTGGGAGAGAAAAGTGGTGTCGGCACAAAATTTTGTAAGAGAAGAACGTTTTTGAACCCCTTTAGATGTGTCTCCTATGATTAGCTCCTTAGGATGAGCATCTATATACTTTCAATCCTTGGGTAAGGATGTTACAAAAGTGGATGCATCCAAGTTGCTAGTTGGAGAAGGAGTTCCATTTAAATTCAAAGTATCAAAGTTAACATCATCATCCAAATTATTTTTCTTAATTTCGGAAATCTCATTAAAAAAACATGAATGGATTCTTCTATAATCAAGGTTCTTTTATTAAAGATACGAAATACTTTAGAAATCAAAGAATAGCCAAGAAAATTTCCTTTATCGGACTTAGCATCAAATTTTCCTAAGGCATCTTTTTTATTCAAGATAAAACACTTGCACCCAAAAACTTTAAAATATGAAACATTAGGGTTTTTGTTGTTCCACAACTCATAAGGAGTTTTGGTAAGTAAGGGTCTTAATAAAACTCTATTCATGATATAGCATGTTGTGTTTATGGCTTTAGCCCAAAAATATTTGGGAAGGCTATGTTCATTCAACATGGTTCTAGCTATTTCTTATAAATTTTTATTCTTTCTTTCTACTACTCCGTTTTGTTGAGGATTTCTTGGGGTAGAGAAGTTATGGTTGTATACATTAGATTCACAAAATTCTTGGAAATCATGGTTTTAAAATTCACCACCGTGATCAATTCGAATTGACAAAATTATAAAACCCTTTTCATTTTGAACACATTTGCAGAACTTAGAAAAATACCTAAAGCATTCACTTTTGTGTGCCAAAAAATAAGTCAAAGTGTATCTACTATAATTATCTACAATAACAAAAGCATATTTGCTACCTCTTAGGCTTGATGTAGAAATTGGTCCGAATAAGTCCATCTGGATCAATTGCAAAGGTCTAGAGGTGCTTAATTGATTCTTAGGTTTAAAGCTATTTTTTATTTGTTTTCCTAATTGACAAGCATCACACATATTATCTTTGACGAACTTGATATGAGGAATTCCTCTTACAAGTTCTTTAGATGAAATTTAGGTGATTAGTTTCGGGCTAGCATGACCTAATCTCCTATGCTAAAGCCAAGTATCATCATTCAAAATTGAAAAATATATTTTATTGCAAAGATCATTAATGTCAATGGTGTATACGTTATTTTATTTTAATGCAATCATAGATGTGTTTTTGTGTGATTTTTCAATAATGCAAGCATTAGATTCAAATTTAACAATATATCCTTTATCACATAATTGACTAATGCTCAAGAGGTTATGTTTTAAACCATCTACTAACAAAATATCTTCAATAAAGAAGTTGGATTTGTTACCTATGGTTCCTTTGTTAATGATTTTACCCTTGTTGTCTTCGAATGTGACATATCCTTCGTCTATGCTAGTGAGCTTAGAGAATTGAGATGGATCTCTGGTCATATGCCTTGAGCATCTACTATCAAGGAACCATCTGTTAGGATCAAAGCGACACTAAGAGGTGGGGGTGAATTAGTGCAGCGGTAAAGTACGATAAACTTTCGACGATTTAAACACTTTCAGAAACTTCGTACGATAAAAGCAACATTTCATTTGAAACTGTTTTGATTGCATTTTAACTTGAAAGCATACATAAGAAGGAGACAAAGAAGTAGAGCATCAAAGTGAAGATGGTTTGTAGTAATATAAATGATAATAAGATAAACGCAAACCGATTTATAGTGGTTCGGTCATGCGACCTATATCCACTTGCGAAGCCT
The DNA here is from genome assembly GCA_900464855.2 of Musa schizocarpa. Taxonomy (NCBI): domain Eukaryota; kingdom Viridiplantae; phylum Streptophyta; class Magnoliopsida; order Zingiberales; family Musaceae; genus Musa; species Musa schizocarpa. The sequence continues at coordinate 23,910,499 of LS990923.1, read as the reverse complement.
TCTTCGATAAGGCTCTCAAATTCCACTACCAAATCACTTTGAAGGGGAAGGACAAATACCCCTCTTACAACCTTTTATAAGTGGTTCACCCTCTTACAGATTTTCAAAGAGAAAGAGGGAGGTGAACACTCAAGCTATTGAAAACAAAAACTTGCTAAAGGCTTTGCTAAGGCTTTTATCTCAATCTCTTGCTTCTCAAAGGTTGTTATCTCAGTTGAGAATTGAGGGGTATTTATAGGCCCCAAGAGGATTCAAATTTGGGTTTCAAATTTTGAATTCTCTTGGGTTTCCGAGGCTGGCGGTGCCACTGCCTATCAGTGTCTAACACTGACGGTGTACTGGCGGTGCCACCGCCGGACCTCTCAGGTGCTGGGCGGTGCCACCACTTAGTCCAACGGTGCCACCACTCGGTTCTCGGGTTCTAGGCGGTGCCACTGCCTACACTATTTCAGCTCACTGGTTGGGCTCCAAACTTGGCCAAAACCAGTCTGAACTCGGGCCCAATTGTCCCCTACTTGGGTTATAGGATTAACACCTAATCCTAACCCTAATTAATATGCTAACTACAAATTTAAAGATATTTCCTAAGCAATTACAAAGTCCGCAAGTCAAGACTTCTTCCAGCGAGCTTCCGGCGAACTTTCGACAATCTTCCGATAAACTCTTGAAAACCATTCTGCGGACTCCAAGCAAGCTCCTAAACTTCACGATTTGATCCTGGCGAGTTCCAATGAGCTTCTTCAAGAAGCTCTGATCTTTCTCGGCAAGCTCCACAAACTTCCCACGAACCATCCGCCGAGCTTTCGAAAAACCCTTCGGCAAGCTCCCTACTCATTCTCGGCTAGTTCTGGCAGCATTCCCGACGAACCTTTGGATTTCCGTCGAACTCTCGAACTCCCAACGAATCCTTCGTGCTTGACTCCGACACTTTGTTTCACTTTATGTCTTTGTCATTATCATAGTTATTCCTGCACACACAAACTAAAACTCTACTCTGATCTAGACAATTATTATAGCACGAATTGACATTCTGTTGCCCGGCACGTCATTGGTTGGCGCTACGTCCAATTCTTCAGCACATCGTCATCTCTTGCGGCTTGTTGCCCAATCGGCGGTTGTAACATCCCATTAGTCCCACATCGGAAGTGGGGAATGTGTATGATTAGCTTATAAGGGCCTGATGAGTGTACTACGTTACCTCCCGCTTAAGCATTTTGGTCCGTGATTGCAAGGACCAAAATGGAGTTATTGGACAGTTAGCTCATCAGACCTGGGTCGTGACATTTGGTATCAGAGCCGACCTAGAATTTAGGCAGGGTGAGAAGGCTCGAGTAGGAAAGGGCTACCCGTGGATGGAGTCGAGAACTCATCACGGCCAGAGCCACCATCGAAGTTAAACCTCACATGCACCGCGTGCTAGGGTTCGATCTGGGATATGTCTGGCCTTGACGAGGACGTCAAGCTAATTGAGTTAGGGATAATGTAACATCCCATTAGTCCCACATCGGAAGTGGGGAATGTGTATGATTAGCTTATAAGAGCCTGATGAGTGTACTACGTTACCTCCCGCTTAAGCATTTTGGTCCGTGGTTGCAAGGACCAAAATGGAGTTATTGGACAGTTAGCTCATCAGACCCGGGTCGTGACATTTGGTATCAGAGCCGACCTAGCATTTGGGCAGGGTGAGAAGGCTCGAGTAGGAAAGGGCTACCCGTGGATGGAGTGAGAGAACTCATCACGGCGTGGAGCCACCATTGAGTTAAACTTCACATGCACTGTTCTAGGGTTCGATCTGGGATATGTCTGGCATTGACGAGGACGTCTAGCTAATTGAGTTGGGGATAATGTAACATCCCATTAGTCCCACATCGGAAGTGGGGAATGTGTATGATTAGCTTATAAGGGCCTGATGAGTGTACTACGTTACCTCCCGCTTAAGCATTTTGGTCCGTGGTTGCAAGGACCAAAATGGAGTTATTGGACAGTTGGCTCATCAAACCCGGGTCGTGACATTTGGTATCAGAGCCGACCTAGCATTTGGGTAGGGTGAGAAGGCTCGAGTAGGAAAGGGCTAGACCAAAATGGAGTTATTGGACAGTTAGCTCATCAAACCCGGGTCGTGACATTTGGTATCAGAGCCGACCTAGCATTTGGGTAGGGTGAGAAGGCTCGAGTAGGAAAGGGCTACCCGTGGATGGAGTCAGAGGACTCATCACGGCGTGGAGCCACCACTGAGTTAAACCTCACATGCACTGTGCTAGGGTTCGATCTGGGATATGTTTGGCCTTGACGAGGACGTCAAGCTAATTGAGTTGGGGATAATGTAACATCCCATTAGTCCCACATTGGAAGTGGGGAATGTGTATGATTAGCTTATAAGGGCCTGATGAGTGTACTACGTTACCTTCCGCTTAAGCATTTTGGTCCGTGGTTGCAAGGACCAAAAAGGAGTTATTGGACAGTTAGCTCATCAGACCCGGGTCGTGACATTTGGTATCAGAGCCAACCTAGCATTTGGGCAGGGTGAGAAGGCTCGAGTAGGAAAGGGCTACCTGTGGATGGAGTCAGAGAACTCATCACAGCGTAGAGCCACCACTGAGTTAAGCCTTGACGAGGACGTCAAGTTAATTGAGTTGGGGATAATGTAACATCCCATTAGTCCCACATCGGAAGTGGGGAATGTGTATTATTAGCTTATAAGGGCCTGATGAGTGTTCTACGTTACCTCCCGCTTAAGCATTTTGGTCCGTGGTTGCAAGGACCAAAATGAAGTTATTGGACAGTTAGCTCATCAGACCCGGGTCATGACATTTGGTATCAGAGCCGACCTAGCATTTAGGCAGGGTGAGAAGGCTCGAGTAGGAAAGGGCTAGGCTACCCGTGGATGGAGTCAGAGAACTCATCACGGCATGGAGCCACCACTGAGTTAAACCTCACATGCACTGTGCTAGGGTTCGATCTGGGATATGTCTGGCCTTGACGAGGACGTCAAGCTAATTGAGTTGGGGATAATGTAACATCCCATTAGTCCCACATCGGAAGTGGGGAATATGTATGATTAGCTTATAAGGGCCTGATGAGTGTACTACGTTACCTCCCGCTAGCATTTTGGTCCGTGGTTGCAAGGACCAAAATGGAGTTATTGGACGCTTAGCTCATCGCACCCGGATTGTGACATTTGGTACGAGCCGACCTAGCATTTGGGCAGGGTGAGAAGGCTCGAGTAGGAAAGGGCTACCCGTGGATGGAGTCAGAGAACTCATCACGGCGTGGAGCCACCAGTGAGTTAAACCTCACATGCACTGTGCTAGGGTTCGATCTGGGATATGTCTGGCCTTGACGAGGACGTCAAGCTAATTGAGTTGGGGATAATGTAACATCCCATTAGTCCCACATCGGAAGTGGGGAATGTGTATGATTAGCTTATAAGGGCCTGATGAGTGTACTACGTTACCTCCCGCTTAAGCATTTTTGTCCGTGGTTGCAAGGACCAAAATGGAATTATTGGACAGTTAGCTCATCAGACCCGGGTCGTGACAGCGGTTGACCTCCGCAACCTCGATATCCTTGGCGTAATTCCACTCTCCTTGGTCCGCCTTCTGCTGTCCAATATCCTGACGTGATATCCTCCGGTGCAACGTTAATTCCTCCTGCGTTAACTGTCTAATCCTAATCGAGTAGACCTGCACAAGCTATGAAGTTTACTTTCATTTTCAATGCACAAGCTAGCAAAACCTTCTCCCCCTTTATCAAAGTCAAAGAAAAGGATGACTCAATGGCTAAAAATTTCAACCATTCAACATGCTAAATATGCAAAGAATTCATGAAATATATCAATAAGGATCAATTCATGAATACCAAAGATATGATTCATGGTTCATTAAAATTCTTCTTAACAAGTTCACGATCAAGATTCATATAATTCATAATAAAGCAAATTGATGTACAATCATCACATAAGGCACAAGGCAAAGAAATATTGTTATTTCTATATTATGAAATATATGATATGAAGGCTCATGATTCATTTAAAAAGATATAGCACAAAGAGCAACTTGAAACATTCTTATCAAGATCACATTTTAAAATATTCCAAGTATCAAGTGTTAAGAGATAAAAATTTCAATACATTGTATGCAAAAAATATAATATCAAGTTTTATCATCATGCAATGTAGCAATTAAAGATGTGCAAGTTTAGCATTTTTGCTTTTCTTGAGATAGCAACTGTTTGCTTCTCTACAAGCTAGCGATTTTTACGATATGCAAGTTTTACTACATACAAGCTAGCAAATTTAAAGGTTTGCAAGTTAGCATATTTGCTTTTCTTTGCGATGTGCATGATAGCATTTCTTTGTAATGTTTAAGATAGCAAATTGTACATTATGCTAGCTAGCAAATTAAAAATGTTCAAGAAAGCAAACACTTTCTTCTCTTTTGAGAAGTGTCATTTTTGCTTCCTTAGCAAAATGCCAACCTAGCAAGTGACAATGTTTTACATGAGGTAAGGAAACAATTTGGCAAGTATTACATTTGCATCTTCTCTTTAGATGTGTAAGAAAGTAAGAAAGTTTTTGCATTTTCTTGACTTGTGCAAGCTAGCTAATTTCTTTTTGAGATGACCCTTTACATCAATTCAAGATAGCACATTAGCAACTCTTTCTCCCCCTTTGTCATTGGCAAAAGGAAAGGAAGATTCAAGTCATGAATTTGAGCAAAATAATTTTCAAGAATGTTTTCCTCTTTTTGGTTGTTTCAAAACATATGATTTTGTTTTATTTATGCTAAAAAAAACATATATCATGTTTAAAACCGAAAGTGTAAGATTTGTTACAACAAAGATTAATAAGGCACTATCATTATGGTAAAAATCAATAATCCATAAATTACAAGATTCATCATGCATAATTTCAAAATTTATTAAGCATGATCGTTATACATGACATAAAATCATCAAAATACACATGCATGGATTAATCCTAAGCATTATCACATATCATATAATTATCATCCCTAATGTTGCATACATCATTCAACATTTCAAAACATAACATGCATGAAACCTTAGCAATATACTTTTCATGATCAAAATTTTTTAATTTTTCAAAAGATGCTAAAAAGAAAAACATGATATAATTTTTGAAAAATAATTTTTTATTTCCTATTTCTACTATCTAAATTAAGCACTCATGAAAAACTTCAAGTAATTTCAAAATAATTCAAGAGAGTTTAGTTACTTACCTTGTAGTTGAAGCCCATCAAAGCCCAATTCATCGTTTCACCTTTGGAAGTTCTTGATTCATCCTTGGTTGCCTTCCTCTTCTTTGGCCTCTTCCTCTGTTCAAGTTCATTGTATATTTTAGATTTTTATTTAATGAACTTATTAAGATTTAGTGTTTAAAATTTAAGTTCATCATTGTCCTCATCACTTGAGTCATCGCTCAAGTGGTATTCATTTGTCCGGAGTTCCAAATCCTTTCTATTCTTTGGAAGGTGGTTCAAGTGCTCATCGGGTTCAAAATGTTCCAAAAGTGTCATTTCATAGGTCATTAATGACCCGATTAATTCTTCTAATGGAAAAATATTTAAATTTTTTTATCTCTTATAATGCGGTTATTTTAGGATCCCACCTTTTTGGAAGGGATCTTAAGATCTTGCTTACGAGATCAAAATTCAAAAAAGATTTACCAAGAACTCTTAGATTATTGACGACATCCGTGAAATGGGTGTACATTTCGCCTATAGTCTCGCTTGGTTGCATTCGAAAAAGCTCAAAATAATACAGTAAAATATTAACTTTCGAGTCTTTGACTCTACTAGTTCCCTCGTGCGTGATTTCAATTGTTCGCCAAATATCAAAAGCCGTTTCGCACGTAGAAATTTGATTGAACTCATTTTTCTCTAAAGTGCAAAATAAGGCATTCATAGCCTTTACGTTTAAAGAAAAATACTTCTTCTCCAAATCTGACCATTCGTTCATCGGTTAAGAGGGAAGTTGAAAACCGTTTTCAATAATATTCCATAAATCTAAATTCATAGAAATCAAGAAAACTCTCATTCGAGTTTTCCAATATATGTAGTCCAATCCGTTAAACAAAGGTGGATGAACAACCGAAAAGCCCTCTTGAAAGCCATGAAGAGCCATTTCTCTCCGGTGTAAATACGAAATGAGAAATACCGGGCTCTAATACCAATTGTTAGGATTGGAGCGGCACTAAGAGGGGTGGGTGAATTAGTACAGCGGTAAAGTACGATAAACTTTCGACGATTTAAACACTTTCGGAAACTTCATACAATAAAAGAAACGTTTCGTTTGAAACCGTTTTGATTGCATTTTACCTTGAAGGTATACGTAAGAAGGAGACAAAGAAGTAGAGTATCAAAGTGAAGATGGTTTGCAGTAATATAAATGACAATAAGATAAATGCAAACCGATTTATAGTGGTTTGGTCATGCGACCTACATCCACTTGCGAAGCCTTCTTCAATGAGGCTCTCAACTTCCACTAACAAATCACTTTAAAGGGGAAGGACAAATACCCCTCTTACAACCTTTTACAAGTGGTTCACCCTCTTATAGATTTTCAAAGAGAAAGAGGGATGTGAACACTCAAGCTATTGAAAATAAAAACTTGCTAAAGGCTTTGCTAAGACTTTTATCTCAATCTCTTGCTTCTCAAAGGTTATTATCTCAGTTGAGAATTGAGGGGTATTTATAGGCCCCAAGAGGATTCAAATTTGGGCTCCAAATTTTGAATTATCTTAGGTTTCCGAGGCTGGTGGTGCCACCGCCTGTCAGTGTTTGACACTGACAATGTATTGGCGATGCCACCGCCCAGTCCGGCAATGCCACCGTCGGACCTCTCGGGTGCTGGGTGGTGCCACCGCTTAGTCTAGCAGTGCCACCGCTTGTTTCCCGGGTTCTAGGCGATGCCATCGCCTACACTATTTTAGCTCACTGGTTGGGCTCCAAACTTGGCCCAAACCAATCTGAACTCGGGCCCAATTAGTCCCTACTTGGGTTATAGGATTAATACCTAATCCTAACCCTAATTAACATCCTAACTACGAATTTAAAGACATTTCCTAAGCTATTACAAAGTTCGTAAGTCAAGACTTCTTCCGGCGAGCTTCCGACGAACTTTCGGCAGTCTTCCGATAAACTCTCGAAAACCATTCTACGGACTCCCGGCAAGCTCCTAAACTTCACGATTTGATCTTGGCGAGTTCCAACTAGCTTCTTCGACAAGCTCCGATCTTTCTCGGCGAGCTCCGCGAACTTCCCACGAACCTTCTGGCGAGCTTCCGAAAAACCCTTTGGCAAGCTCCCTACTTATTCTCGGCTAGTTCCGGTAGCATTCTCGACGAACCTTCGGACTTCTGTCAAACTCTCAAACTCCCAACGAATCCTTCGCGCTTGACTCTGACACTTTGTTTCGCTTATGTCTTTGTCATTATCATAGTTATTCCTGCACACACAAACTAAAACTCTACCCCGATCTAGATAATTATTACAACACGAATTGACATTCTGTTGCCTGGCACATCATTGGTTGGCGCTTCGTCTGATTCTTCAGTGCATCATCCTCTCTTGCGGCTTGTTGCCTAATCGGTGGTTGACCTCCGCAACCCCGATATCCTTGGCGCAATTCCGCTCTCCTTGGCCCGATGCTCAACGTCCGAAGCCTTCTGTCGTCCAATATCCTGACGTGATCTCCTCCGGTGCATTGTCAATTCCTCCTGCGTCAACTGACTAATCCTAATCAAGTAGACCTGCATCACTCAAAATGCAGTTTAACATCTAAACACAATCAATTAGTTTCATTATCAAAATACGAGATTCAATATCATCTCTTTCTCCTAACTTGTGATGGTATACGTTTCTACTAAAGAGGATGATTTTTCGGTACTCATTTGACCTTGGGTGCCTCAAAAATCGATTTATATTGCTTATCATGTTACATGGAATTCTTTATGGTTCCATGATGTGCACAATCATCTGTTGTTATTGTAAACTCCTTATGTTACTCACCATGATGTGCTTTGCCTTGATCCTTGATATGGTTACCTGATATATTTTGAGCATATGTAGAGTTGTAAACATCTATCGTGGTAAATATATGCCTTGTGCCTTGTGGTAAATATAAACTAAATGGTTATCTCGGATTTTATATTGAAACTAAAAGTTTTGAAAACCTTGTGCTTTGATTTCCATGATATAGTTTGAAAAAGTGATATACCAATACAGTGATAAGTCATTGCCATTGATACTAAACATCAACTAGCTGACATTTTTACAAAACCTATAAGTGAAGAACAATTTGATTTCATAAGAAGAGAATTAGGAATGTTGATGTGTCCGAATAGATAAACTAGTTAAAATTATTTTTCGGACTTTATTGAATGATCAAATCACTTGATTGCCATTACATAACATGTGTTGAAATGTTTTGTCTTCATGATTGTATTTGAAAATCTGTAGCATAGTCTTGTCCGAATGCATGAAAGAGTTCATCTCATTTTCAGATTCGCTTAACAGTTGAAATACTAAAAATCAAATTTTCTCATACACTCTTATGAAAAATATTTTTTTTCTGAAATGGATTTGATGAAATGATTCCTGCTTATGAATTCCATCTTGAAATATGGATGATAGTATTTTTACTTGCAAAAAGCTATTTCAAACACATATCTTGACTCAAAGTAAACTCACAAATAGCTGGAATCACAAATGGCTTTCCTCCTTCATGCACAAAGGATTATAACAAAAAAAAGGAAGGAAGAAGTATTCAAAGTAATCTACGTATCATGCCTTTCTTTATATGCTTGATAACTTGCTTATATTGTTTTCCTGGTATCACAACTACCATGCTTTTTGTTGATGACAAAGGGGGAGAAATATATGAATTGATGCTATAAACACTGATGCTATGATTATACCATGCTTGCATCACCAAGAGATATATGAACAGATGCTATAATTTGCATTATGCCTTGAGTTGATATCTTACCATGTGAAGAAATGCAACACTTGCTAAAATATTTGAAATGTGTACATCATGTAATGATATCAAAATCTTACTTCACAGCTTTACATGTTGATATCTTACAATATGATGAATTGTTACTATTACCATCATTCAAACTTGTAATGTAAAATCTGAAAATGAATGTCAAGCCTTGACATCATCTTCAGAGAGATACATCATGATGGGAATCATGATGGGAGTATTGATAAGTTCAAATGATTTAACTTATCAATATGTCACTTGAATTCTTAGGTCTTGAATTCAAGAATGACTTATCTCAAGTATGACATATAGACAGGGGGAGTTAAGGTTAACTCCATTATCAATTGATTGTCATCATCGAAAAGGGGGAGATTGTTGAATCTCGGATTTTGATGATGAAGTCAATTGTCATTTGTTGTCTAATCTATGTGTTGAGATAAGTGTGCAGGATTAACGATGATGAAAGTTAGACATGCAGCACGAGTTGCGCCGGAGTCAAGACAATGATCACGTTGGGAGTTCGAAAGTTCGACGGAAGTTCGGACAGTCGTCAGAGGTTCTGCGGTAACAAATCCGAGAAGTCCATAAGCTTGCCAAAAGAAGCTCGTCGGAACTCGCCAAGTGGATCATCTCAAGTCCAGGAGTTTGTCGGAAGTCCGCAGGAGCATCATCGAGGGTTCATTGGATGATCGACGGAAGTTCGCCGGAAACTCGCCGGAAAAAGCGATTGACGTACCGGAGCAAGCTGTAGAAATTGTCTTAGGATTTATCGTTGTTAGCACAATGATTAAGTTGAAAATGGGAGGTGATCCCATTAGCTTAATCTTGGGGCAATTGCGCCCCTGAAAAACCCAAATTGGGCCGAATGGATCTACCCATTCGGACCCTGATTGCTGTGGGAGGTGCAACCGCCCAAGCCAGGAGGTAGCACCACCTAGGCTAAGTCTCCCAGGGAGACTGGGTGGTGCAACCACCCCAGCCAGGAGGTAGCACCGCCTGGGCTCAATCTCCCAACGAGACTATGCGGTGCAACCTCTCCTGACAGGAGTTAGCACCGCCTGAGCTCAGTCTTCGAGCTCTGGCAAGCGGTGCAACCGCCCCAGTCAGGAGGTGCAATCGCCTGAGCTCGATCTTCGAGCTCTGGCATAGAGGAGCAACCGCCCCTGACAGAGGTGGCACCGCCCAGAGGCTCAGTCTTCGAGCTCTGCCAAGCGGTTTAACCACCCCAGTCAGGAGGTGCAACTGCCTGATCCCAGAATTCTGGGAATTGACAGTTTTGAGCTCCAAATTTGAACTGGATTGGGGCCTATAAATACCCCACCCATTCAGCACTGAAAGAACAAAAATAACACTCGAAATCTTGATCTCTTTCTGTGATTCTTAGAGCTCAAAATTGTTGTAAAGGCCAAAAGTTCTCCTCCCTCTGTTCTTCAAAGTTTTGAGTTGTAAAGAGAGGAGAGAAAATTTCTGTAAGGGATGTCTCCTAAGCCCGTCAAAAGGAGTGAAACTGTAAAAGGGTGGTTGGCCTTCGCCTATTGAAGGAAGGCCTCTAGTTGACGTCGATGACCTCGTCGGTGGAGGAAGCCAAAAGTGGAGTAGGTCAAGATTGACCGAACCACTCTAAATCTCGGTTTGCATTTACTTTGAGCATATTATCTTTACTACAAACCTCCTCTGAAGCTTACTGCTTTCTGCGCATATACGATCGGGTTTCAACCTTTGCACTTTCCGAATCAGCGTTTAGACGTAAATCTGCTTTTTCGTACGATCATAATATTTCATATTTTGTTTACGTTTTTATTTTTACCATAACTGCAAACTACCTTTATGTTGGGAAATCAAGGGGGCGACATCATATGCGCAGCGGAAGAACAAGAAAACAAAAATCCCCGATTCCCAAAAACATGTTCGTCGTCGTGCAAAGATTGGTGCGTAAAAATCCGCAAAACACAAAACTGCGTATAGAGATTGTGTTACCTAGGGAGATCGTATATCCCTGTTTCCTTGTAGATCCTTAGGAGAGGGTGAAGGAGGTCAAGCGTCCCCTCTCTAGCGTGATCCACACAGCAGGGGTTTAGCACGACCCTCCTCAAAACTCCAGTGCCTCTGAGGTGGAGAGGGAGAGGAGAATAGGAAGGGCAAGCAAAGACTCTAGCCTATGAGGCTGTAAATCCCTCCTATTTATAGAGATCCCGTGTCAAACCCTAATGGGTCCTTCCCTAGTGGGTATTGGATCTGCATCCAATAAGACAAGGGGCTTCACCGGATATCTCATATCCAGAACCTCTACTCATCGCAATGCCTACCATATGTGTGTGACCCTCTAGGCCCAATATCGAGCTGGCCGTGAGTCATACCCAATCGAAATCCTTCTAACTTCGGTGAATTATTATCTCTGTAATAATTCACTTTCGACTCATCGACTTCTGACGGACGTGCTAGGCCACTCTGCCGTAGTCCCCAGCACGATCTGAGGGGAATCCAATCCATTGGACCTGTCTGTCCTCGCCACCATGTACCTATAGTCCCTCATCCATCTAATATCCCGGAGACCGTATATCGAGGCATGGTGTTGTCATGGACCCATACGGGTTTCTACTCGAAGTCTCGCTCTAATCGGATTCTCTCTGAGAACTCTTTCTCTCTCAACCCGAATGACCGCCGTGGATTTGTCTCGAGCAAGAACACATGGGATATTCCTCTCATGACGCCGAGAGTGGATGATCCTCTATCGACACTCAATAGCCCTCGTAAGGTCGACTACCATTCCCAATGACTAGCTGTACTAGATCTGGGACAGCCAAACCTATAAGTCTAGTATCAAAGAGTGGAGCACTCATACAGGACATCCTTGGTGTCTCAAGTCTAAGGACCAGATACACCACTAGGACTACTGGATCATCATCGACAATAAGGCATCATCAACCATCCAAAGCATTCCGTGGCCAGGATCAATCGATGAACTCATTCTCCAATGAGCACATGTACTGTATCCCTAGTGTCCCTACACGAAAGCAGCTTTGAGACCAGGTTGCATCCATCATATGGACGGTATACAAAGACACCCAGTCTATCCGGTTATCACGATGTCCCTCTCGAGTAACCTATGACCGGGATTATTTAGGATATGTGTTTAAAGGTGAATCGATCTCATTATCGTGATCTCATCACGATCCGATTCCCATTGCACAAATCCAAGGACATCACAATATATATATGCATTTATGCAATAGTTATAAAGTGATATATGCCAAAATATAATAAGCAAAAAGATTCTGTATCAAGTCACACGTGTCATCACTCACGTGATTGGCTTGCTGGGCACCTATGACTAGCACTTTATACCCTTGCTTAAACAGCATCTCGCCTAATCAAGTGATTTACGAATCAGCGTTTCGACGTAAATCAGTTTCTTCGTAAGAACGTCGTATTTCAGTTTGCGCTTATATTCTGGTTTTCATCATAACTGCAAACTGCCTTCATAAATTGACTTTAACATCATCTTGCTTGATCTTAAGTTAAAGTAATCTTAGAATCGGCTTTCAAACAGAAATCATTTTTATCGTTCGAACGTAGTTTCATTTTAATCATGAAAAGTTTTCCATGCACTAATTCACCCCCCCTCTTAGTGCTCTTGATCCTAACAATTAGTATCAGAGCAGGGTTAGGTTAACTCTCTAATGGATTAAAACCCAAGAGAGATGACATACGCTGGAAACCAAGAGGGCTATTCTATTACACGTCCACCCATGTTCAGTGGGACGGACTACACCTATTGGAAGACCCGAATGAGGATCTTTTTTTATTTCTATGGATTTTGAACTTTGGAATCTTGTCGAAAACGGATTTTCGAAGTCTTCTCTTCCAATGATCGATTGGAATGAATTGGAGAAGAAGGCTTTCGCTCTTAATGCAAAGGCTATGAATGTCTTATTTTGTGCACTTCATAAAAACGAGTTTAACCGTGTTTCAACTTGTGAAACGAATTTGATATTTGGCACACACTCGAAGTGACTCACAAAGGCACAAGTAGAGTGAAAGAGTCAAAAATCAATCTTCTGCTACATTCTTTCGAACTTTTCCGGATGAAACCGAGTGAAACCATTGGCGACATGTTTACCCGTTTCACGGATGTCGTCAACGGTCTAAAAGGACTCGGAAAAAGTTTTTCGGATTTTGAGCTCGTAAATAAGATTCTAAGATCCCTTCCTAAGAGTTGGGATCCTAAAGTCACTGCTATTCAAGAGGCAAAAGATCAACGCAACTTCCCTCTTGAAGAACTAATCGGGTCATTAATGACCTACGAGATGACTTGTAAAGCTCATGAAGAGCAAGAAGACATCCTTCCAAAGAACAGGAAGGATATGACACTTAAAACTTCAGAAGGTCACTTGAGAGAAAACTCAAGTGATGAGGACTATGATGATGACTTGGCACTTCTAACAAGAAAATTTTAAAAAAAATTTAAAAAAAACAAGTTTAAGGATGACGTAAAAAATAAACTTGAACCCAAGAAGGACCAAGTTATTTGCTATGAGTGCAAAAAGCCGGGACACTACAAGAGTGATTGTCCCTAAGCCAAGAAGAGAACATCCAAGAAGAAGGCGCTCAAAGCAATATGGGATGATTCGAGCGCATCCGAAGAAGAGGAGTCCAACACCGAGCAAGTTGCTCATTACGCCTTAATGGCCATCGGAGACGAGGTAACAAATTTAATTGATGAAGATTTACCTTATCATGAATTATTAAATGCTTTCCATGAATAATTTGATAAATGTAAGACAATTAGTAGAAAATACAAATTGCTAAAAAAGGAGCATGATAGTCTTATTTGTAATTTCGATAAGTTAAAAGCTGAACATCATGATAGTTTTAGCTCATGCATAAAATGCCATGATCAGAAACTCTCCAAAAGAAAAACTTGCTACTTAAGGACACCTTGAAGAAATTCGAGGTTGGTAGCAAGTAATTAAACATGATCCTTGCAAACAAGGGTCACGTTCCCAAAAGAAGTGGAATTGGATTTGTGAGAAGTCCTCACCAAAATCCAACCACCTTCATAAAAGGCCCCATCTTACATGTTCGACATCAAAACAAATGTAACATTTGTTGCAAATTTGGACACAAGACGCACTATTGTCCATTCAAGAAAATTAGTCCAAACAAATTGATTTGGGTTCCTAAAGGAACCATGAGAAATTCTATGCAACATGATAGACAATGTAGATCTATTTGTGAGGCACCCAAAAGCAAATGGGTATCTAAAAATCATCCCTTCCTGTAAAAACATTAAAAACATAAAAATTTTAGGCTGGAGCAAGAAATAATATTCTGCTCCTTGATTCTCGATAGTCATGACCCAAGATCTAAAAAGGAACTCGCAATGCTCTCTAGCCTAAATAACAGATGGCGATTATAAATTTAAAATCACAAATGCGATTTAGATACAACCTTATTTGACTTTTCGAATTAGAAACGATGATTCCCAAATTCACATATCCTCTCCGGATTTTCAACCCATCAATTTCATCCGTTCATAACCTTGAATCCAACTCTGTATCATGAAGTAACTAAGTCTGTCATGAACTTGCAAGGCTTACCAACGTGTACAAACTATCACAAACATGTGTACGACATTGAGAGTATGCACGTTAAAAAAGATCTATCTTGATCGTATAAAAGTCCTTGCCTTAAAACGAAAACTCTTACGTAATTACGTAAGTAAAGTTGATTGCTCTTAATGAAAATTCTTCTCAAGACAAAAAAACTCTCGGATCAGATCACACGATCAGAACAAGTGCTCACCGCTGCGGGTGGTGGCACACCCACTGAGGTAGCACCTCCAATCGTCCCGATGTTACTGGCGGTTGCACCGCTCCAGCCAGAGGTGCAACCGCCCGCAACTCTGCCCTTTTTAACCCAAGCTAGGGCCGACGGTGAAACCGACCCCAACTCACTCCCTTCCCTCCTCTACTCTTCCAAGCCTCCTCTATCCCTATTTCACCCCTCTTAACATCCCAAATACCCCTCATTTCGAAGCAAAACATCAACAATCCTTCCCTCTCTTGAAGATCTCACTAAGGTACTCTCTAAGAAGCCCTTAAAATTTTTTTTATTTACTCTTGCTCATCACTATTCCTCAAGGGACAAAGGAAAGAGGAGATTAGTAGAAGATTTTGATCTCACCCTTTTCGATTCAAAATACCATGCTGAAAAATTTTCCTCTTTCGAACTTAAGAGTGTCAATAAGGGAAAATACGTAGATTTAAATGAACTAAGAGACTTAGAGACAATCCAATGGTTTGCAAACTTAGATCTACTTCTAATTTTATAAATTAACGAACTCATCTATCCAAGACTTGTTAGATTGTTTTACAACAACATACAAATAGATGAAGAAGAAAGAATGTCCACCTATCTTTTAGGATAACACATCTCAATTACGGATAGATTCATTTGCGACATGATAGGCATTCCCATGAAAAGCAGAGGACTTTACTTTAGAGGATCATGGGATGATGAAACTGTTGGAACAACATATGTTGAAGCCTTAGGAACAAATTTTGCCAATCCCAACTTAGCATTTGTTCCTAAAAGTTGTGAACATCTACTGCCTCTGAACACTAAGGTACTTCATCATATCCTAACTAGCATCATTCTCCCTAAACAATACCATCATGATGAAGTAAGTCAATTAGAATTAGGAACTATGTATTTGATCATGAAAGGACATGACATCTGTCTTGGTTATCTTATCCAACAAAACATGTTAGAACTATCTAAGAAAGATATGATGCTCCCATATGGTGGTATAATCACTAGAATAATGAAAGCCTACGATATTCTAATACCACCGGAAGAAGAAGTAATAAAAATAGATAGATTTAGCATAATAAATAAAAATCTACTTCACCGATTAAGATATTTTTATAGAAACAGTAACTGGGTTAGAATGCCAAGAAGAACTGATCCCCCTCAACCTGAAACAGAACCGGAAACACCAGTATTTAGGGGTACCCAATCTCCTCCGATCTGTCCCTTTGAGGAAACACATCCATTTGAGCAAACTCATACATCATCTGTCGAAGATATTGGGATTCGGATGGATCGATTCAAACAAAGACAAGAATGGCTTGAACAACGACAAAATCAAATTCTATCTGACCTGTAGTAAATTCATCGTCAATTTGACTCCTTGTTTAGGCACTTTAATTTTTCACCTCATGAATGAGCTTGTATGAACACAATCATCTGTTGTTATTGTAAACTCCTTATGTTACTCACCATGATGTGCTTTGCCTTGATCCTTGATATGGTTACCTGATATATTTTGAGTATATGTAGAGTTGTAAACATCTATCGTGGTAAATATATGCCTTGTGCCTTGTGGTAAATATAAACTAAATGGTTATCTCGGATTTTATATTGAAACTAAAAGTTTTGAAAACCTTGTGCTTTGATTTCCATGATATAGTTTGAAAAAAGTGATATACCAATACAGTTGATAAGTCATTACCATTGATACTAAACATCAACTAGCTGACATTTTTACAAAACCTCTAAATGAAGAACAATTTGATTTCATAAGAAGAGAATTAGGAATGTTGATGTGTCCGAATAGATAAACTAGTTAAAATTATTTTTCGGACTTTATTGAATGATCAAATCACTTGATTGCCATTACATAACATGTGTTGAAATGTTTTGTCTTCATGATTGTATTTGAAAATCTGTAGCATAGTCTTGTCCGAATGCATGAAAGAGTTCATCTCATTTTCAGATTCGCTTAACAGTTGGAATGTGAAAAATCAAATTCTATCATACACTCTTATGAAAAATATTTTTTTTCTGAAATGGATTTGATGAAATGATTCCTGCTTATGAATTCCATCTTGAAATATGGATGATAGTATTTTTACTTGGAAAAAGCTGTTTCAAACACATATCTTGACTCAAAGTAAACTCACAAATAGCTGGAATCACAAATGGCTTTCCTCCTTCATGCACAAAGGATTATAACAAAAAAAAAGAAAAAGAAGGAAGAAGTATTCAAAGCAATCTACGTATCATGCCTTTCTTTATATGCTTGATAACTTGCTTATATTGTTTTCCTAGTATCACAACTGCCATGCTTTTTGTTGATAACAAAGGGGGAGAAATATATGAATTGATGCTATAAACACTGATGCTATGATTATGCCATGCTTGCATCACCAAGAGATATATGAACAGATACTATAATTTGCATTATGCCTTGAGTTGATATCTTACCATGTGAAGAAATGCAACACTTGCTAAAATATTTGAAATATGTACATCATGTAATGATATCAAAATCTTACTTCACAGCTTTACATGTTGATATCATACAATATGATGAATTGTTACTATTACCCTCATTCAAACTTATAATGTAAAATCTGAAAATGAATGTTAAGCCTTGACATCATCTTCAGAGAGATACATCATGTGGGAATCATGATGGGAGTATTGATAAGTTCAAATGATTTAACTTATCAATATGTCGCTTGAATTCTTAGGTCTTCAATTCAAGAATGACTTATCTCAAGTATGGCATATAGACAGGGGGAGTTAAGGTTAACTCCATTATCAATTGATTGTCATCATCAAAAAATGGGAGATTGTTGAATCTCAGATTTTGATGATGAAGTCAATTGTCATTTGTTGTCTAATCTATGTGTTGAGATAAGTGTGCAGGATTAACTACGATGAAAGTTAGACATGCAGTAGGAGTTGCGCCGGAGTCAAGACAATGATCACGTTGGGAGTTCGAGAGTTCGACGGAAGTTCGGACAGTCGTCGGAGGTTCAGCGAGAACAAATCCGAGAAGTCCATACGCTAGCCAAAAGAAGCTCGTTGGAACTCGCCAAGTGGATCGTCGAAGTCCAGGAGTTTGTCGGAAGTCCGCAGGAGCATCACCGAGGGTTCATCGGATGATCGACGGAAGTTCGCCGGAAACTCGCCAAAAGAAGCGATTGACGCACCGAAGCAAGCTTCAGAAATCGTCTTAGGATTTATCGTAGTTAGCACAATGATTAAGTTGGAAATGGGAGGTGATCCCATTAGCTTAATCTTAGGGCAATTGGGCCCCTGAAAAACCCAAATTGGGCCGAATGGAACTACCCATTCGGACCCTGATTGCTGTGGGAGGTGCAACCGCCCAAGCCAGGAGGTAGCACCGCCTGGGCTAAATCTCCCAGGGAGATTGGGCGGTGCAACCGCCCTAGCCAGGAGGTAGCACCGCCTGGGCTCAGTCTCCGAGCGAGACTAGGCGGTGCAACCTCTCCTGACAGGAGGTAGCACCGCCTGAGCTCAGTCTTCGAGCTCTGGCAGGCGGTGCAACCGCCTCAGTCAGGAGGTGCAATCACCTGAGCTCGGTCTTCGAGCTCTGGCAGAGAGGTGCAACCGCCCCTGACAGAGGTGGCACCGCCCAGAGGCTCAGTCTTCGAGCTCTGCCAGGCGGTGCAACCGCCCCAGTCAGGAGGTGCAACCGCCTGATCCTAGAATTCAGGGAATTGACAGTTTTGAGCCCCAAATATGAACTGGGTTGGGGCCTATAAATACCCCACCCATTCAGCACTGAAAGAACAGAACGAACACTTGAAATCTTGATCTCTTTCTGTGATTCTTAGAGCTCAAAATTGTTGTAAAGGCCAAAAGTTCTCCTCCCTCTGTTCTTCAAAGTTTTGAGTTGTAAAGAGAGGAGAGAAAATTTATGTAAGGGTTGTTTCGTAAGCCCGTAAAAAAATGTGAAACTGTAAAAGGGTGGTTGGCCTTTGCCTATTGAAGGAAGGCCTCTAGTTGATGTCGGTGACCTCGTCGGTAGAGGAAGTCAAAAGTGGAGTAGGTCAAGATTGACCGAACCACTCTAAATCTCGGTTTGCATTTACTTTGAGCATATTATCTTTACTGCAAACCTCCTCTGAAGCTTACTGCTTTCTGCGCATATACGATCGGGTTTCAAGCTTTGCACTTTCCGAATCAGCGTTTAGACATAAATCTGCTTTCTCGTACGATCATCATATTTCAGATTACGTTTACGTTTTGATTTTTACCATAACTGCAAACTACCTTTATACCCTTGTTTAAACAGCATCTCGCCTAATCAAGTGATTTACGAATCAGCATTTAGACGTAAATCAGTTTCTTCATACGAACGTCGTATTTCAATTTGCGCTTATATTCTGGTTTTCATCATAACTGCAAACTGCCTTCATAGATTGACTTTAACATCATCTTGCTTTGATCTTAAGTTAAAGTAATCTTAGAATCGGCTTTCAAAAAAGAAATCATTTTTTATCGCTCAACGCATAGTTTCGTTTTAATCATGAGAAAGTTTTTTTTTGCACTAATTCACCCCCCCCCCCCTCTCTTAGTGCTCTTGATCCTAACATTGTTAGCAATGATCATGTTCAAGGACTTGCTATCAACCTTAAATTTCTTCAAGGTATCCTTGAGTAGTAAGTTTTCCTTTTGAAGTATTTCTAATTCATGGTATTTCATACATGGAGCTAAGCTATCATTATGCTCAATTTTTAATTTATCAAAATTGCTAACAAGAGAATCATGCTTCTTTTTTAACAATTTATATTTTTTACTAATTATTTTGCATTCATCAAATAAATCATGAAAAGTATTTAATAATTCATTAAATGATAAATTTGCATTAATTGAACTTATACCTCCTCTCCAAAGGTCATTAGTGCATAGTGAGCAACTTGCTCGGTGTTGGGCTCCTCTTCTTCAGATGCGCTTGAGTCATCCCATGTTGCTTTGAGCGCCTTCTTCTTCGGTGCCCTCTTCTTGAATTGGGGACATTCATTCTTGTAGTGTCCCGGCTTCTTGCATTCATAGCAAATTACTTGATCTTTCTTGGGTTTAAATTTACTTTTAGTGTCATTTTTAAATTTATTTCTTTTAATATTTTTTTTGAATTTCCTTGTTAAAAGTGCCAAGTCATCATCAAAATCCTCATCACTTGAGTTTTCTCTCAAGTGGTCTTTTTATGTTCTTAGTGTTATATACTTCTTATTCTTTGGAAGGATGTCCTCAAGCTCTTCATGAGCTTTGCATGTCATTTCATAGGTCATTAATGATCCAATTAATTATTCAAGAGGAAAGTTGTTTAAATCTTTGGCCTCTTGAATGACCGTGACTTTAGGGTCCCAACTCTTTGGAAGGGATCTTAAAACTTTATTAACGAGCTTAAAATCTGAAAAGCTTTTACCAAGTCCTTTTAGACCATTGACGACATTCGTAAAACAGGTGTATATGTCTCCAATGGTCTCATTCGGTTTCATTCGAAATAATTCATAAAAATGTACTAAAAGGTTGATTTTTGACTTTTTCACTCTACTCGTGCCTTCGTGAGTCACTTCGAGTGTGTTAAATATCAAGTCGTTTCACAAATCGAAACTCGATTGAACTCGTTTTTATCTAATGCACAAAATAAGACATTCATAGCCTCTGCGTTTAAAGCAAAAATCTTCTTCTCCAATTCATTCCAATCGATCATTGAAAGAGAAGACTTTTGAAAATATATTTCCTACAATATTCCAAAGCTTAAAATCCATAGAAATTAGGTAGATCCTCATTCGAGTCTTCCAATATGTGTAATTCGTCCCATTGAACATGGACGGGCATGTAATTGAGTGACCCTCTTGGTTTCCGACAAATTGTAATATCCCTCACTTTTAAAAATTATTAATAAATATTTATTTATAAATCAGAGGATCTATATGTAAATATAAAAATTTCAAGGACTAAACTGTTAAGTTATAAAAAAAAAAAGAGAAAACCAAAAATTTCGATTTTATCCCACCGCCTCCCACGCTCTCGAGAAATAGAGAGAGGAGCAGTGGGGCGTGGGGAGAAGAAGAAGAGAAGTAGAGGGAGAAGAGAAGAAAAGAAGAAGAGGGAAAAGAAGAGAGGTAGAAGAGGGAGAAGCGAAGAAAAGAAGAAGAAGAGAGGGAAGAGGGAGAGGAAAGAGAGATAGATGCAGCAGCTAGGGCTGCAGCACCTCTGTTTCATGTAAGAGGAAACAGAGGAGTTCATGTGTGGGGTGTCGGGGAGGAGAAGAAAAGAAGCAGAAGAAGAAGAAGAAAAGAGGAGGTGGCTGCGGCAAGGGCTACAGCGAGGAGCTGTGGGGCATTGGGGAGGAGAAAGGAAGAAGAGGAGAAGAAGAAAAGAAGAATAGGGAAAAGAAGAGAGGAGGAAGAAGAGAGAAGAGAAGAGAAGAATAGAAGAAGGAGAGGAGCGAGAGGTGACAGCAGCTAGGGCTGCAGCACCTCTGTTTCCCGCAGGCGGTAACAGTCAAGAGGAGGTGTGGGGCGTTGGGGAGGAGAAGAAGAAGAAGAGGAAAAAGAAGAAGAGAAAAAAAAAAAAGGATGACAAGCATGCATGGGCTGCAGCGAGAAGGTGTGGGGTGTCAGGTAGGAGAAGGGAAGAAGAGGAGAAGAAGAAGCTGAAGAAGGAGAAGAGGAAGAGAAGAAGTAGAAGCGGGTGAAGAGGCGGCACCTCTATTTCCTGCAGGAGGAAACGGAGGAGAGGAGGTGCTGTTCGTCAGGGAGAAGAAGGGGAGGAAGGAGAAGAAGGGGAGGAAGGAGAAAGGAAGGAGAAGGAAGAGGAGAAGGGAAAGAAGTAACTGCGGCTGCGGCTATGGCAGCTGCAGCTTTGGCAGGGAAAGAAGAAGAGGTTGCGGCTATGGTGGTGGCGGCTGCTGTGTTTGGGAAAGAAAAAAGTAGGGATGAGAGAAGGGAGGAAGGAAGTAGTGCAGTGGAAGGGGCTGCTGTTGTGACAGCAGTTGCGATCGTGGCTACGATCGTGGTAGTGGTAAAAGCGATGGCTACGATAGCTACGTTTGAAAAAGAAAATGAAGGAATGAGAGTAAAAGAGAGCAGGTGACTATACCTCTATATTCTACACGAGCTACAGTTGTGGAAGAAAAAAAGAAGACATATGTAGAAAACGAAACAGGGAGAGGACACAGAGGAAAAGTAGAAGGATTTGGGCTGACACCTTTTTTGGATCTTCGGATCAAAATCTTTGAAAGGCATGTGTTCCGATTCTTCCTCTTGCAAGCTTTCTAAACTTTCCTATTGCAAGTGTCTTGATCTTTTCATACTACAATTTTATCTCTACATTTGCTTTGAATATGAGGAACTTTGAATTGTTCTAGTTTTGCATTTGATATATCTCCTGTTTAGACGTAACGATTCGAATCTGTGCAACTTTTGAGATTCTGACCTTTCTATTTTGTTATGGTTATAACTTCATGTATTGACCTCTGATTTAGACAAAACTTATTTGATCAGAATATAGACTGAAAAACCTTTCTTTTGATAGCTTAGTTTAAGAATTCGGAGTAAGTTTGTTTGCCCAAAATTCTATTTCAAATGAGCCTATAGATTCTAGAAAACAGGGATCGTAATTTCTAACCTTTTGATACCGAGCTACCTATAAGTCAATTTTGGAAACTCCGATTTGTTCAAAACAAATTTCATTAGAAATTAGACTCGTAGATCTTTCTTTTTATATATGGATTGAAAGATTTTGGGTCCAAACACCTGCCCAATTATCTGTTGAATTATGCCAAACTGAGATTTTAGTCTCCGACCCTTGTTTACCAAATTATTTGTAACTCTCTATTGGATAGTTCAATTCATTTGAAGCTTATTTTATCTGAAAGTAGATTGAAATATCTTTCCAATGATATATTTCTGAGTAAATTGGAGCACGATTGATTGTTTGAATCATTTGTTCAATGTGCCTCTTGAATTCTACCAGAAATCGTGCTTTGGTCAATTTCGCATATTTTAGTTTCATTCCTTTGGAAATTGATATCCTTTAGCTTTTTATTCAATTGAGCTTTATATTACAGCTTTGAATTCTTGTATACTCTTATTCTTAAAATTATTTGTATTCTTGAAAACTATTGTGTAACGTTTATGCTATATCATATTGACTCATATAGGCACATGTATATCCCATTGTTCCGCATTTGCTTTTGATATGTGCCTATTCCAGTTTCATTCCTTTGGATATTGAATTCATCTAATATTCTTATTTTAATTGAGTTATATGTGATTGCTTTGAATCCTTGAATGCTCTTGCTTTCATTTCCTTTCAAATCTGAATACAAATATGAAAGATTATTGCTTACTTTGTATTGACTTGTAAAGGCACATGTACCTTTTGTTGTTCCACGTGTACTTTCGATATATGCTATTTATTATTCATACTATCCTTTTGTACTATGGTGTCTATGGGATATTGTGAACCTTTGCCAGAAATGGTGAAGGGAGTTATACATAGAGCTTGTGATGCTCTGTCGACACTTATGACTTCACTCAGACATGGGTGGATGGAGCTTCCAGACGTGGAAGCCTTATGTTTGGTGATCATTCAGAAATAAATGTACCATATTATGTTATGATCCCAATTCACCTTCTGTATGTTTGATATGATATCCAGAGCTTTGGTTATGTGTTTCTATAAATGCTTTGGATAAGAATGATATGAATGCAAAGTCAAATTCAACGTTTGAGCTTCTGTTTCATATTTGTTCTTTGATATGCTCCGAAATAATTTATATGCCATTGATATGCTTTGAAATGTTTAATAAACCATTGATATGTTCCAAAATATTTTATTTGTTATTGATATGCTCCGAAACATTTTATACCCCATTGATATGCTCAGAAATGTTTCATATGTTATTATTATGCTTCGAAATGTTCCATGTCATTGATATGATCCGGAACATTTCATACGCCATTGATATGCTCCAAAATGTTTCATCTGCTACTATCCCAATTTATTTTTCACAATACCCTTTTGTACTCTCGTGTTTGTGGGATTATTTGGACCTTTGTCAGAAATGGTAAAGGGTATGTGCTTAGAGCCTACGATGCTCTAGAATATGTTTGGTGGTCATTCAGAAATGGATGGACCATATTATGTTTGGAATCCCACTTCACCTTCTATCTATTTCATATGTTATTGTTATGCTTTGAAATGTTCCATATGTCATTGATAAACTCTAGAACATTTCATACGCTAATGATATGCTTCAATTACTCTATGCTCCATTTGCTATAAACTGATATGTTCTGAAATGTCCTATTTGCCATTTATATGCTCCAGAACATCTTGTACGCTATTGATATACTCCAATTACTCTATGCTCCATTTGTTATGAACCAAATATGTTATGAATGAAATGACATTTGCGATTCTGTATCTAATGAGATGATATCCTTAAATCTCTTGGATTATGTCTTGCATTGTGATATCTTGTTTGTTTGAGACTATCCCTTCTCATGCTTGATATGCTTTGTCACTTGCTGAGCTATTTTTAGCTCCCTCCGTTGTTATATAAATCTTTCAGGTCAACTTATCACTCTTTGAGATGTTTGAATTGGGTTGAGGTAGTGGAGAGCTATTCAAAATTATGGGCAAGTCTTGTTAGTTATTATGTTATTATTGTATAAGCATATTTTGTATGTAATGAAATGTTGTTGATGAACCGAAATGGATATACCTTGTAAAAGTATTAGATGATCTCTCTTATTTATAATTTCAGAATATTAAGTCTAGTTTACGATGATATGAACTTGTGGTAAATGGTTGGAGTTCTGATTGTATAAATTACTTAGCTTGTGGATTTATAAATGTTGTTCATGTTTATTAAGTTGGCTTGGGTTGCCATAAATATGAATTATCGAGAGATGTGATATATGTTTATAAACTGCATAGGTTTTATAGATGTAAATTTGATAGAATGTTTTTCAGTGTCCTCAAATGTTAGTTTGGATCCTGGATTGGTTTGTGTTGAAAAAATTTTAATATTATCGATATTTTTTAAGGGCGTGACAAAGGTGGTATCAGAGCATGGTTTGAGGATTACTGAAATATTTGATATGTTGACGTGCAAAATATATTGAGGTCTAGTGAACTATAGTGCTTGGTGGAAATTTTCTTTGATGTATTTTAGGAATCTAGGATTATGAGGATATTTGGTCCTCCTATTTCATTTGTTTCTGATTAATTAAGGGGGATGAAAGGGTTGATCGAAGATACTAAATCAGAGTAGCGCAATGAAAGCATGGTAGACCTAATTTCATTGGTGGTAGAAAAATGGATGATGCAAATGGAGAAGATATTTGATGTACAAAATTGTTCTGATGATCAAAAGATTTCTTTTGCCACCTTATATTGGATGTAGAGGCTAATCATTAATGGCAACAATGAAAAGAATTTTTGGAGAAGAGTGGCAAGAATGATAAGGACAAGTTTACCAATAAAAATATGATTGGAAATGAATCAGAAAGTAATAACAAGAGGGTCAAGACATTTGGATTTTAAATGGGAAGTCACCACAAAAGACTCAATCATGTGTGAATTACAAGTTAAATTATGAAACAAATTTGTATTTTTGGGTGACTGAAGTCTATTTTGTTTGTAGAAAGTTGGATCATAAAATAAAAGATTGCCCTTTGAACAAGAAGAAAGAGTCACTACCTCTTAAATCATCAGCCCATGTCAGAGTGTATGCTATCACTGAATATGATTCTAAAACTTCTGAATTAGTAGTCGAAGGTATTATGCATGTTTATAAAAGAATGCAAATATTTGTTTGACCATGGGTCCTATCTACGATTTGATTCATAATATTTTGCTTATCACTTGGGCATTCAACCTAGACCACTACATTATGTGATATATGTAAAATACAATCATTGGAGGTTCTTTGATAACAAACTTAAATATGTTGAATCTCTTATTTTGATGATGACGTCAATTGTCATTTGTTACCTAATTCATATGTTGAGATAAGTGTGTAGGATTAACTACGATGAAAGTAAGATATGCAGCAGGAGTTATAACGAAGTCAAGACTATGATCATGCTAGGAGTTCTAGAGCTTGACGGAAGTTCGGACAGTCGTCAGAGGTTCTACGGGAACAAATCCGAGAAGTCCAGGAGTTTGTCGGAAGTCCGCAGGAGTATCGCTGGAGGTCCGTCGGATGTTCGTCAGAAGTTCACCGGAAGCTCGTCGGAGGAAGCGATTGATGCACCAGAGCAAGCTGTAGTAAAAGTCTTAAGAATTGTCGTAGTTAGCACGATGATTAAGTTAGAAATGGGAGGTGATCCCATTAACTTAATCCAGGGGCAATTAGGCCCTTGAAAGAACCAAATTGGATCGAATGGATCAACCCATTCGGACCCAGATCTCTCGCCTAGAGGTGGCACCGCTTGGGTCGGTGGTGGCACTGCCCAGGGCTCAGTCTCCGAGTTATGGCTGGGCGGTGCAACCGCTTGAGCTCGGTCTCTGAGCTTTGGCTGGGCGGTGCAACTGCCCCAGTCAAGAGGTGGCACTACTTGAGCTTGGTCTTCGAGCTCTGCCAGGCGGTGCAACCACCTCTGACAAGCGGTGCACCACCCAGAGGCTCAGTCTTCGAGCTCTGTTAAGTGGTGTAACCGCCCTAGTTAGGCGGTGCAACCGCCAGACCCCGAAATTCCAGAAAATGATAATTTTGAGCTCCAAATTCAAACTAGTTTGGGGCCTATAAATACCCCATTCTTCCAGCAATAAAAGAGCAAAGAAAAACCACCAAAATCCTGATCTTACTCTATAATTTTTAGAGCTCAAAAGTGTTGTATAAGCTAAAGGTTCTTCTCCCTCTTTTCTTCCAAGTTCAGATCTTTCAAGAGATGAGAGAAAAGTTTGTAAGGGTTGTCTCCTAAGCCCTTCAAAAGGAGTGAATCTATAAAAGGGTGGTTGGCCTTCACCTATTGAAGGAAGGCCTCTAGTGGACGTCGGTGACCTCATCGATGGAGGCTAGAAGTGGATGTAGGTCAAGATTGATCGAACCACTCTAAAATCACGCTGCTCTCTGGTTTGCATTTACTTTGAGCTTATTATCCTTACTGCAAACCTCCTTCATAGCTTATTGCCCTCTGCGCTTTTACGATTGCATTTCCAAACTCAGTATTTTCCGAATTGGTGTTTAGACATAAATCGCTTTTCTCGTACAAACATTGTATTTCGGTTTGTGCTTACATTCTGATTTCCATCACAACTGCAAACTGCATTCATAGATTCGTTTTAACTGCTTCTTGCCTAATCACAAGTTAAAGTGATTTACGAATCGGCTTTTCTACTAAAATCGCTTTTACCGTACGAACATCGTATTTCAGTTTGCGCTTATGTTCTGATTTATATCATAACTGCAAACTGCATTTATAGATTTGTTTTAACTGCTTCTTACCTGATCTCAAGTTAAAGTAATTTACGAATCGACTTTTCTACCGAAATTGCTCTTGTCGTACGAATGCAGTTTTAAACGTCGAAAGTTTTTCACTGCACTAATTCACCCCTCTTAGTGCTCTTGATCCTAACATAATCTGATCCTCTTATTTGATTTTATTGGAGAACTTGAACTTTTTGCTAATTTAGTTCTCCTAGAGATTTGAAGTTTTGATATTATACTTGGTATGAATTAACTATCTTCCTATCATACCAGTATGGATTGGTATATAACAAATGATCACTTTTTGCATATTTGATCAGTCGATCTTTTATTTTGAGAGTATTGGACATGATTTATCTCCTTACCTATTGTATCATAGGATGACTTGCTTGGATTACCTCTAAACGTGACTTTGCTTTTGATTTGGTCCTTTGGACAATCCCAAAATCTAAGCTTCTCTACAGAATGACATCATTTGAGTATGTGGAATTAGAAAAGCAACTACAAGGACTATCAAATAAGGATTTTATTTGGCTTAATATTTCATCATGGGGTGCTCCGGTGTTAGTTAAAAAGATGGATGGAACATTGAGGCTTTGTATTGATTATAGACAATTAAATTAGGTGACCATAAAAAACGAGTATTCTCTAAGGTGACGACTTGTTTGACTAACTGCAAGGTGCACAACTATTTTCAAAGATTGATTGATGGTCAAGTTACCATCTATTGAGGATCAAGGAGGAGAATATTTCGGTCACTCTTGGATAATTCTACAATTGTATTGTATTAATGAAACTATTTGAGAGCATAAGGAGGAAATAAAGAAATCATAATCATCATCTTTTTATCGATTCAGCTATGACCAATTTAAAGGACTAAATTTTCTTTTAAGGGGGCGAGAGTAAAATATCCCTCACTTTTACAAATTATTAATAAATATTTATTTATAAATCGAAGGACCTATATGTAAATATAGAAATTTCAAGGACTAAACTGTTAAGATACAAAAAAAAAGTGAAAATAAAAAATTTTAGTTTTATCCAACCGCCTCTCACACTCTCTGTTTCTCAGAAACAGAGAGATGAGCAGTGGCGTGTGAGGATAAGAAGAAGAGAAGAAAAGAAGAAGAAGAGGGAAAAGAAGAGAGGAAGAAGAGAGAGAAGTGAAGAAAAGAAGAAGAAGAGAGGGAAGAGGGAGAGGAAAGAGAGATAGATGCAGCAACTAGGGTTGCAGTACCTCTGTTTTGTGTAGGAGGAAATAGAGGAGTTCATGTGTGGGGCGTCGGGGAGGAGAAGGGAAGAAGAGGAGAAGCAGAAGAAGAGAATCAGAAGGAGAAGAAGAAGAAGAAGAAGAAGAAGAAAAGAAGAGGTGGCTGCGGCAAGGGCTGCAGCGAGGAGCTGTGGGGCGTTCGGGAGGAGAAAGGAAGAAGAGGAGAAGAAGAAAAGAAAAAAAAGGAAAAGAAGAGAGGAGGAAGAAGAGAGAAGAGAAGAATAGAAGAAGAAGAAGAAGAAAAAGAGAGGGAAGTGGGAGAGGAGCGAGTAGTGACAGCAGCTAGGGCTGCAGCACCTCTATTTCCTGCAGGCGGAAACAGGCGAGAGGAGGTGTGGGGCGTTGGGGAGGAGAAGAAGAAGAAGAGGAAAAAGAAGAAGAGAAAAAGAAAAAAAAAAATGATAGCTGCGGCATGGGCTGCAGCGAGAAGGTGTAGGGTGTCGGGGTAGGAGAAGGGAAGAAGAGGAGAAGAAGAAGGAGAAGAAGGAGAAGAGGAAGAAGAGGAAGAGAAGATGTATAAGCGGGTGAAGAGGCGGCACCTCTGTTTCCTGCAGGAGGAAACAGAGGAGAGGAGGTGCTATGTGTCAAGGAGAAGAAGGGGAGGAAGGAGAAGAAGAGAAGAAGAAGAAAGGAAGGAGAAGGAAGAGGAGAAGGGAAAGAAGTATCTACGGCTGCAGCTATGGCAGCTGCAGCTATGGCAGGGAAAGAAGAAGAGGTTGCGGCTGCGATGGTGGTGGCTGCGGCTGCGACAGCTGTGTTTGGGAAAGAAAAAAAGTAGGAATAAGAGAAGGAAGGAAGGAAGTAGTGTAGTGGATGGGGCTGCGGTTGTGACAGCAGCTGCGGTCATGGCTATGACTGTGGTAGTGGCAGCGGCGATGGCTGCGATAGCTGCGTTTAAAAAAGAAAACAAAGGAATGAGAGTAAGAGAGAGCATGTGACTATGCCTCTATGTTCTGCATGACCTGTAGTTGTGGAGAAAAAAGAGAAGACATATGTAGAAAACGAAATAGGGAGAGGACACAAAGGAAAAGTAGAAGGATTTGGGCTCACACCTTCTTTGGATCTTTGGATCAAAATCTTTGAAAGGAAAGTGTTCCGATCCTTCCTCTTGCAAGCTTTCTAAACTTTCCTATTACAAGTGTCCTGATCTTTCCTTACTGTAATTTTATCTCTACATTTGCTTTGAATATGAGGAACTTTGAATTATTTTATCCTTGCATTTGATAGATCTCCTGTTTAGACGTAACAATTCGAATCTGTGCAACTTCTAAGATTCTGACCTTTCTACCTTGTTATGGTTATAACTTCATGTATTGACCTTGATTTAGACAAAACTTATTTGATCAGAATATAGACTCATAAATATTTCTTTTGATAGCTTATTTTAATAATTTGGAGTAAGTTTGTCTACCCAAACTTCTGTTTCAAATGAGCCTACAGATTCTGCAAAACAGGGATCGTAATTTCTTACCTTTTGATATCGAGCTGCCTATAAGTCGATGTTGGAAACTCCTATTTGTTCAAAACTAATGTCATTAGAAACTAGACACGCAGATCTTTCTTTTGATATATAGATTGAAAGATTTAGAGTCCAAACTCAGGCCCAGTTATTTGTTGAATTCTGCCAAACAGAGATTTTGTTCTCCGACCCTTGTTTACCAAATTATTTGTAACTCTCTATTGGATAGTTTAATTCTTATGAAGCTTGTTTTATCTGAAAGTAGATTAAAATATCTTTCTAATGATATATTTATGAGTAAATTGGCGTACGATTGATAGTTTGAATCATTTGTTCAATGTGCCTCTTGAATTCTTTCAGAAATCGAGCTTTGGTCGATTTCGCATATTCTGGATTCATTCCTTTGGAAATTGATATCCTTTAGCTTTCTTTTTCAATTGAGCTTTATATTACTACTTTGAATTCTTATATACTCTTGTCCTTAAAATTATTTGCATTCTTGAAAACTATTGTGTAACATTTATGCTATATTGTATTGACTCTTATAGGCACATGTATATCCCATTGTTCTGCATTTGCTTTTGATATGTGTCTATTCCAGTTTCATTCCTTTAGACATTGAATTCATCTAACTTTCTTATTTAAATTGAGTTATATGTGATTGTTTGGAATCCTTGAATGCTCTTGCTTTCATTTTCTTTTAAATCTGAATACAATTATGAAAGATTATTGCTGACTTCGTATTGACTCGTAAAGGTACATATATGTTTTGTTGTTCTGTGTGTGCTTCCGATATGTGCTATTTATTGTTCATACTATCCTTTTGTACAATGGTGTTTGTGGGATATCGTGAACCTTTGCTAGAAATGGTGAAGGGAGTTATGCATAGAGCCTGTGATGCTCTGCCGGCCTTTATGACTTCACTCAGATGTGGGTGGATGAAGCTCCCAAACATGGGAGAGCTCCCAAACGTGGGAGACTTATGTTTGGTAGTCATTTAGAAATGGATGTACCATATATTGTTATGGTCCCACTTCACCTTTTGTATGTTTGATATGATATCCAAAGCTTTGGTTATGTGTTTCTATACATGTTTTGGACAAGAATGATATGAATGCAATGTCAAATTCATAGTTTGAGCTTCTGTTATATATTTGTTCTTTGATATGCTCCGAAATGATTTATATGCCATTGATATGCTTTGAAATGTTTAATAAACCATTGATATGTTCTGAAATATTTCATTTGTTATTGATATGCTCCGAAACATTTCATACCCCATTGATATGCTCTGAAATGTTTCATATGTTATTATTATGCTTCGAAATGTTCCATGTCATTGATATGCTTCGGAACATTTCATACGCCATTGATATGATCCAAAATGTTTTATCTGCTACTATCCCAATTTATTATTCACAATACCCTTTTGTACTCTAGTGTTTGTGGGATTATTTGGACCTTTGCTAGAAATGGTAAAGGGTATGTGCTTAGAGCCTACGATGCTCTAGATTATGTTTGGTGGTCATTCAGAAATGGATGGACCATATTATGTTTGGAATCCCACTTCGCCTTCTATCTATTTCATCTATTATTGTTATGCTTTGAAATGTTCCATATGTCATTGATAAACTCTGGAACATTTCATACGCTAATGATATGCTTCAGTTACTCTATGCTCCATTTGCTATAAACTGATTGTTAGGATCGAGAGCACTAAGAGGGGGGGGGGTGAATTAATGCAGCGGAAAACTTTCTGCGATTAAAACCGAAAGCTGCGTTTGAACGATAAGGACAACTCTGTATGAGAGTTGATACTAAGCAAGGTTACAGTCTATCTATACAGGCAGTTTGCAGCAATGATGAAAACCAGAATATCGGCGCAAACTGAAATCCGACGTTCGTACGAAGAAACAGATTTAGGTCTAAGTGTCGATTAGTAAATCACTTGTTTAGATAACACGCAGTTCAAGCAGAAGTATAAAGACAGTGTGCTGCTATTGTACAACTCAAAAAGTAATCTGCAAAAAGCAGATTTACGTCTAAACGCAGATTTACGTCTAAACGTAGATTTACGTCTAAACACAGATTTACGTCTAAACTTTGAAACTCGTTTGTAAAATCGTAGAAGGCAGTATGCAGTTGAAATCAAGATGTAAACGTAAACTGAAATATGATGATTGTACGAGGAAAGCCGATTTACGTCTAAATGCAGTTTTACGTCTAAACGCAGTTTTGCGTCTAAACGTAGTTTTACGTCTAAACGTAGTTTTGCGTCTAAACGTAGTTTTACGTCTAAACGCAGTTTTACATCAAAGCGTAATTTTACGTCTAAACGCAGTTTTGAACTTTGAAAAGCGTTTTATGAATACGTAGAAAGCAATTTGCAGTTATAAATGGAATCTAAATGTAAGCGTAAACTGCAGCGTAAAAGATCGTCATGCGAAGACACCGATTTACGTCCCGAATGCAAATTCGGAAAGATCAGAATTTAGAGACTGCGTTAAATTAAAAGCGCAGAGGGCAGTAGCTATGTAGGAGGTTTGCAGTAATGATAAAGTGCTCAAAGTAAAAGCAAACCAGAGATTTAGAGTGGTTCGGTCAGTCTTGACCTACTCCACTTTTGGCTTCCTCCTCCGACGAGGTCACCGACGTCAACTAGCTGCCTTCCTTCAATGGGCTAAGGCCAACTTCCCTTTTACAGTTTCTCTCCTTTTGATGGGCTCAGGAGACAACCCTTACAGATCCTTTCTCTCCTCTCTTTACAACTCAAGAATTAAAGAACAGAAAGAGGAGACTTAAAGGCTTTACAACAATTTTGAGCTCAAGGATCACAAAGAAGATCAAGATTTCTGTGTAGGTCTCTTGCTCTATCTGTGTTGAATGAGTGGGGTATTTATAGGCCCCAACCCAGTTCAAATTTGGAGCTCAAAACGATCAAATCCCGGAATTTCGGGATCGGTGGTTACACCTCGATTTGGAGAGGTTGCACCGCTTGGCGAGCTTCGGAGATCGAGCCCAGGCGGTTGCACCTCTTCGTCGAGGCGGTTTCACCGAAGTCTGCTCGAGATCGAGCCCCCAGGCGGTGCCACCTCTTGATCGGCGCGGTTGCACCTCTCTCGCCGAAGTCGAAGACCGAGCTCGGCGGTGGTGCTACCTCACTTTGTCGGGGAGGTTGCACCGCCAGTCTAGCTCAAGATCGAGCTCTGGGCGGTTGCACCTCTTGGCTGGGGCGGTTGCACCGCCCAGTCTCGCTGGGAGACATAGCCCTGGCGGTTGCACCTCCTAGCTTAGGCGGTTGCACCGCCTGGTGCAATCAGGGTCCGAATGGTTAGCTCCATTCGGCCCAATTTCAATCTTTTCAGGGGCCCGATTGCCCCAAGATTAAGTTAATGGGATCACCTCCCATTTACCAACTTAATCAACGTGCTAACTACGATTAAATCTAAGACAATTTCTGCAGCTTTGCTCGATCGTCAATCGCTTCTTCCGGGCGAAGTTTCGGCGAACTTCCGTCGATCATCCGATGAACCCTCGGTGATCCTTCCTGCGGACTTCCGGCAAACTCCTGGACTTTTCATGCAATCCACTTGGCAAGTTCCGACGAGCTTCGGCAGGCGGGCTTCGGACTTCTCGGATCTGTTCTCGCGAGAACCTCCACGGCAAGCCCAAACTTCCATCGAACTCTCGAACTCCCAACGTGATCATGATCTTGACTCGGTAGCAACTCCTGCTGCTTGTCTAACTTTCATCGTAGTTAATCCTGCACTTATCTCAACACATAGATTAGACAACAAATGACAATTGACTTCATCATCAAAATCTGAGATTCAACAATCTCCCCCTTTTTGATGATGACAATCAATTGATAATGGAGTTATCCTTAACTCCCCCTATCTATATGCCATAGTTGAGATAAGTCAACCTTGAATTCAAGACCTAAGAATTCAAGTGACGTATTGATAAGTTAGATCAGTTAAACTTATCAATACTCCCATCATGATACCTATCATGATGTATCTCTTCGAGAATGATGTCAAGGCTTGACATACATCATCAAGTTTGTATGATTGTGTTTGTAACTATTCATCATGTAATTGAATATTATCATATAAAGCTGCGAAGGACTAATACATGATGCATACATTTGAGATTTTCTAGCAAGTTTGCATTTACTTCACAAGATAGGATATCAACTCAAGACATAATGCAAACTATAGCACATGTTCATATATCTCTTGGTGATGCAAGGATGGCATAACCATAACATTGTTTATAGCATCACTCAAGTATTTGCAACTATGACATAGACATGATTATGACAGTGTTTATCAATTCATATGTTTCTCCCCCTTTGTCATCAACAAAAAGCATGATAGCATTATCAAAAAGGAAAGTCATTTTTCAAAAGGAAGGCATGACACATATAATGCTTTGAATATCTCTTCTCCTTGTTATAGTTCGTTGCTTGAAGGAGGAAAGTCATTTTTCAAAAAGTTTTCATAAGAGTGTACAGGAAAATCCCATTTTTAGCATTCAACCGAAAAATGAACTTCTTACATGCATTCGGGTATGAGTAAGCTACTGATTTTTAAAAACATTTGTCACATAATTTCCAACATGTTTGATCAAGTGATGTCAAGGCATGTAATAGTAATAACGTCCGAAAAATAATTTTAACTAGTTTAAGTATTCGGACACATCAACATTCCTAATTCTTTTCTTATGAAATCAAATTGTTCTTCACTTAGGGGTTTTGTAAAGATATCAGCTAGTTGATGTTTGGTATCTTGATACAGGGCATATAGCAATGATAGCAATCATATATTTCTTGGTGATGCAAGTATGGCCTAATCATAATACCAGTGATAGCAACCATATTAACATCAGTAATAGCAACCATATCAATGTCATATTGCTGACTTATCAACTATATTGGTATGTCACTTTATATTTTTCAAGGCATAAGGTATTTAAAACATTTTAGTTTCAATGTACCACCCGAGATAAACAACAAGAGATATTTGTAAATTTGCATATGCTTACAGATCAAGGTAAAAGGTAACATATGGAGTTTACAACATATCAGGTAACCATATCAAAAACAAAGTCTTTTATGATGAGTAACATAAGGAGTTTACAACATGCCAGGTAACCATATCAAAAACAAAGTCCTTCATGATGAGTAACATAAGGAGATTACAACAACAATGGATGATTGTGTTCATATAAGCTCATTCATGAGGTGGAAGGTTGAAGTGCCTAAATAAAGAGTCAAATTGTCGATGGAATTGCTGTAGCTCAGTTAGGATTTGATCTTGTCGAAGTTCAAGTCGTTCTTGTCTTTGTTCGAATCGGTCCATCCGAATCCCAATATCTTCGATGGATGATGTGTGAGTTTGCTCAACCGGATGTGTTTCCTCAAAGGGACAGATCGGAGGAGATTGGGTACTCCTAAAGACTGGTGTTTCCGGCTCGGGTTCAGGTTCAGGTTCAGGTTGAGGGGGATCAGTTCTTCTAGGCATTCTAACCTAGTTACCGTTTCTATAGTGACATCTTAGTCGGTGAAGTAGATTTTTGTTTATTATGCTGAATCTATCTACTTTCATTACTTCTTCTTTTGGTGGTATTTGAATGTCGTAAGCTTTCATTATTCTAGTAATTATACCACCATATGGGAGCATCATATCTTTCTTAGATAATTCTAACATGTTTTGTTGGATAAGATAGCCAAGACATATGTCATGTCCTTTCATGATTAAGTACATAGTTCCTAATTCTAATTGACTCACTTCATCATGATGGTATTGTTTAGGAAGAATTATACTAGTCATGATATGATGAAGTATCTTGGTGTTTAAAGGCAATAGATGTTCACAACTTTTAGGAACAAATGCTATGTTAGGATTGGCAAAGATTGTTCCTAAGGCTTCAACATAGGATGTTCCAATAGCTTCTTCATCCCATGATCCTCTAAAGTAAAATCCTATGCTTTTCATGGGAATGCCTATCATATCACAAATGAATCTATCAGTGATTGAGATGTGTTGTCCTAAAAGATAGGTGGACATCCTTTCTTCATCATCTATTTGCATGTTATTGTAAAACAATCTAACTAGCCTAGGATAGATGGGTTCGTTGATCTGCAAGATTGGAAGTAGATTTAGGTTTGTAAACCATTGGATAGTCTCTACGTCTCTTAGTTCATTCAGATCTACGTATTTTCCCTTATTGATGCTTCTTAGTTCGAAGGAGAGAAATTTTTCAGCATGGTTTTTGGAATCAAAAAGGGTAAGATCAAATTCTTCTACTAATCTCCTCTTTCCCTTGTCCCTTGAGGATCTTCTAGAACCCATAACTACTGCTGTTTAGATGGATAAAGTTGAACAAGAGTGAATGAAGAGCAAAACAGAATTTAAGAGGTTCTTTAGAGAATACCTTAGTGAAATCTTCAAAACAGGGAGCGATTCTTGATGTTTTGCTCCGAAATGGGAGGTATTTGGGAAGCTAAACGGGGTGAAATGAGGATGGAGGAGGCTTGGAGGAGTAGAGAATGAAAGGGAGGTGAGTTGGGGTCGGTTTCACCGCCGGCCCTAGCGTGGTTTAAAAAGGTAGAGTTATGGGCGGTTGCACCTTCTGGTGGAGCGAGTGCAAACCGCCGGCAACCCATGATGGTTTGAGGTGCCACCGCTGGCTGGAGAGGTGCCACCGGGTGGAGAGAGGTGCCACCGCTGTGGCGATGAACACTTCGTTGTGATTTGATCAGAGAGGTTTTGTCTTGAGGAGAGTTTTCATTCAGAGCAATTTACGTTACTTACATGATTACGTATACGTTTTTATTTCAAGGCAAAAAAAAAATGCTTGTACGATCAAGATAGACTTTTTAACATGCATACTCCTAATGTCGTACATATGTTTGTGATTGAAAAGTCACATTAGGTTGTATCCAAATTGCCTTTGTGATTTCATAATTTCCACTCGTTGTTGTATTCAAATTGCATTTGGGTCATGATTATCGAGAATCAAGGAGCAGAACATTAGTTCTTGCTCTAGCCTATGGTTTTAATGTTTTTGTAGGAAGGGATGCTTTTTAGGTACCCATTTGCTTTTGGGTGCCTCACTAATAGATCTAGATTTTCTATCATGTTGCATAGAATTTGTCATGGTTCCTTTAGGAACCCAAATCAATTTGTTTGGACTTAATTTCCTGAATGGACAATAATGCGTCCTGTGTCCGAACTTGCAACAAAAGTTGCATTTGTTTTGATGTCTAACATGTAAGATGGGGCCTTTTACAAAGGTAGTTGTATTTTGGTGAGGACTCCTCACAAATCCAATCCCACTTCTTTTGGGAACATGACTCCTCACAAACCTCGAATTTCTTCAAGGTGTCCTTAAGTAGCAAGTTTTCTTTTTGAAAAGTTTCTAGATCATGACATTTGATACATGAATTTAAACTATCATGATATTCAATTTTTAACTTATTGAAATCACAAGTAAGACTATCATGCTCCTTTTTTAGCAATTTGTATTTTCTATTGATAATCTTGCATTCATCAAATAAGTCATGGAAGGCATTTAATAATTCATCGAAAGATAAATCAGCATCTAATAAATTCGTTACCTCCTCTCCGATGGCCATTAAGGCGTAATGAGCAACTTGCTCGGGGTTGGACTCCTTTTCTTCAGATGCGCTTGAGTCATCCCATGTTGCTTGAAGAGCCTTCTTCTTTGATGTTCTCCTTTTGACTTGGGGACAATCACTCTTGTAGTGTCCCGGCTTTTTGCATTCATAGCAGATCACTTGGTCTTTCTTGGGTTCAAGTTTATTTTTCGCATCATTCTTAAACTTGTTTCTTTTAAAGAATTTTTTAAACTTTCTTGTTAAAAGTGCCAAGTCATCATCACAGTCCTCATCACTTGAGTTTTCTCTCAAGTGGCATTCAGAAGTTTTAAGTGCCATATCCTTCCTGTTCTTTGGAAGGATGTCTTCTTGCTCTTCATGAGCTTTGCAAAGTCATCTCAGGGTCATTAATGACCCGATTAATTCTTCAAGAGGGAAGTTCTTGAGATCTTTTGCCTCTTGAATAACAGCGACTTTAGGATCCCAACTTTTAGGAAGGGATCTTAGTATCTTATTTACGAGTTCAAAATCCGAAAAACTTTTTTCCGAGTCCTTTTAGACCATTGGCGACATCCGTGAAACGGGTAAACATGTCGCCAATGGTTTCACTCGATTTCATTCAAAAAAGTTCAAAAGAATGCAACAACAGATTGATTTTTTGACTCTTTCACTCTACTTGTGCCCTCATGGGTCACTTCAAGTGTGTGCCAAATATCTAATGCAGTTTTGCAAGTTGAAACACGATTAAACTCGTTTTTTATCAAGTCGCAAAAATAAGGCATTCATAGCCTTTGCATTAAGAGCGAAAGCCTTCTTTTCCAATTCATTCCAATCGATCATTGGAAGAGAAGACTTTGAAAATCCGTTTTCAACAAGGTTCCACAGTTCAAAATCCATAGAAATAAGGAAGATCCTCATTCGGGTCTTCCAGTAGGTGTAGTCCGTCCCACTGAACATGGGTGGACGTGTAATAGAATGACCCTCTTGGTTTCCGGCGTATGCCATCTCTCTTGGGTGTTAATCCGTTAGAGAGTTAACCTGGCTCTGATACCAATTGTTAGGATCGAGAGCACTAAGAGGGGGGGGGGTGAATTAGTGTAGCGGAAAACTTTCTGCGATTAAAACCGAAAGCTGCGTTTGAACGATAAGGACAACTCTGTATGAGAGTTGATACTAAGCAAGGTTACGGTCTATCTATGCAGGCAGTTTGCAGCAATGATGAAAACCAGAATATCGACGCAAACTGAAATCCGACATTCGTACGAAGAAACAGATTTAGGTCTAAGTGTCGATTAGTAAATCACTTGTTTAGATAACACGCAGTTCAAGCAGAAGTATAAAGACAGTGTGCTGCTATTGTACAGCTCAAAAAGTAATCTGCAAAAAGCAGATTTACGTCTAAACGTAGATTTACGTCTAAACGCAGATTTACGTCTAAACACAGATTTACGTCTAAACTTTGAAACTCGTTTGTAAAATCGCAGAAGGCAGTATGTAGTTGAAATCAAGATGTAAACGTAAACTGAAATCTGATGATTGTACGAGGAAAGCCGATTTATGTCTAAATGCAGTTTTACATCTAAACGCAATTTTGCGTCTAAACGCAGTTTTACGTCTAACTACAGTTTTACGTCTAAACGCAGTTTTGCTTCTAAACGCAGTTTTACGTCTAAACGCAGTTTTACGTCTAAACGCAGTTTTGCGTCTAAACGCTGTTTTACGTCTAAACGCAGTTTTACGTCAAAGCGTAATTTTACGTCTAAACGCAGTTTTGAACTTTGAAAAGCGTTTTATGAATACGCAGAAAGCAATTTGCAGTTATAAATGGAATCAAAACGTAAGCGTAAACTGCAGCGTAAAGATCGTACGAAGACACCGATTTACATCTGAATGCAAATTCGGAAAGATCAGAATTTAGAGACTCTTTCGTAAAAGCGCAGAGGGCAGTAGCTATGTAGGAGGTTTGCAGTAATGATAAAGTGCTCAAAGTAAAAGCAAACCAGAGATTTAGAGTGGTTCGGTCAGTCTTGACCTACTCCACTTTTGGCTTCCTCCTCCGACGAGGTCACCGACGTCAACTAGCTGCCTTCCTTCAATGGGCGAAGGCCAACTTCCCTTTTACAGTTTCTCTCCTTTTGACGGGCTCAGGAGACAACCCTTACAGATCCTTTCTCTCCTCTCTTTACAACTCAAGACTTGAAGAACAGAAAGAGGAGACTTAAAGGCTTTACAACAATTTTGAGCTCAAGGATTACAGAGAAGATCAAGATTTCGGTGTAGGTCTCTTGCTCTATCTGTGCTGAATGGGTGGGGTATTTATAGGCCCCAACCCAGTTCAAATTTGGAGCTCAAAACGATCAAATCCCGGAATTCCAGGATTAGGCGGTTGCACCTCCTGACTGGAGATGTTGCACCGCCTGGCAGAGCTCGGAGACTGAGCCCAGGCGGTTGCACCTCTCTGTCAGGGGCGGTTGCACCGCCTGAGTCTGGCTCGGAGACTGAGCCCCAGGCGGTGCCACCTCCTGACTAAGGCGGTTGCACCTCTCTGCCTGAGCTCGAAGACCGAGCTCAGGCGGTGCTACCTCTCTGTCAGGGAGGTTGCACCGCCCAGTCTAGCTCGAAGACTGAGCTCTGGGCGGTTGCACCTCTTGGCTGGGGCGGTTGCACCGCCCAGTCTCGCTGGGAGACATAGCCCTGGCGGTTGCACCTCCTGGCCTAGGCGGTTGCACCGCCTGGTGCAATCAGGGTCCGAATGGTTAGCTCCATTCGGCCCAATTTCAATCTTTTCAGGGGCCCAATTGCCCCAAGATTAAGTTAATGGGATCACCTCCCATTTACCAACTTAATCAATGTGCTAACTACGATTAAATCTAAGACAATTTCTGCAGCTTTGCTCCGATGCGTCAATCGCTTCTTCCGGCGAGTTTCCGGCGAACTTCCGTCGATCATCCGATGAACCCTCGGTGATCCTTCTGCGGACTTCTGGCAAACTCCTGGACTTTGCGACGATCCACTTGGCGAGTTCCGACGAGCTTCGCTTGGCAAGCTTCTGGACTTCTTGGATCTATTCTCGCAGAACCTCCGACGACCGCCCGAACTTCCGTCGAACTCTCGAACTCCCAACGTGATCATGATCTTGACTCCGGCGCAACTCCTGCTGCTTGTCTAACTTTCATCGTAATTAATCCTGCACACTTATCTCAACACATAGATTAGACAACAAATAACAATTGACTTTATCATCAAAATCCGAGATTCAACACTGATATGTTCTGAAATGTCCTATTTGCCATTGATATGCTCTGGAATATCTTGTACGCTATTGATATGCTCTAATTACTCTATGCTCCATTTGTTATGAACCAAATATATTATGAATGAAATGACATTTGTGATTCTGTATCTAATGAGATGATATCCTTGAATCTCTTGGATTTTGTCTTGCATTGTGATATCTTGTTTGTTTGAAACTGTCCCTTCTTGTGCTAGATATGTTTTGTCACTTGCTGAGCTGTTTTTAGCTCACTCCGTTGTTATATAAATCTTTCAGGTTAGCTTATCACTCTTTGAGATGTTTGAATTAGGCTGAGACAGTGGACAGCTATTCAGAATTATGGGTAAGTCTTGTTAGTTATTATGTTATTGTTGTATCAGCATATTTTGTATGTAATGAAATGTTGTCGATGAACCAAAATGGATATACCTTGTAAAAGTATTAGACGATCTCTCTTATTTGAAATTTTGGAATGTTAATCTAGCTTACGATGATATGAACTTGTGGTAAATGGTTGGAGTTCTGATTGTATAAATTACTTAGCTTGTGGATTTATAAATGCTGTTCATGTTTGTTAAGTTGGCTTGGGTTACCATAAATATAAATTATTGAGAGATGTGATATATGTTTAAAACTGCACAGGTTTTATAGATGTGAATTTGATATAATGTTTTTCAATGTCCTCAAATGTTAGTTTGGATCCTAGATTGGTTTGTGTTGAAAATTTTTTAATATTATCGATATTTTTGAGGCGTGTGACACAAATGCCATCTCTATTGGGTTTTATGCCAACTGAGAGTGA
This sequence comes from Musa schizocarpa, assembly GCA_900464855.2. Taxonomy (NCBI): domain Eukaryota; kingdom Viridiplantae; phylum Streptophyta; class Magnoliopsida; order Zingiberales; family Musaceae; genus Musa; species Musa schizocarpa. Next base: position 23,868,787 of record LS990923.1, on the reverse strand, counting down.
ACCTCGCTCTGATACCAATTGTTAGGATCAATTGCGCACTAAGAGGGGGGTGAATTAGTACAGTGGAAAACTTTCGTTGTTTCAAAAACTTTGTTTCGATTAAAGGCGATTCAATGAGAATGATTTCAACTTAATTCGTGTCACAAGGAATTTGAGCTTGAGGTCTTACGTGAAAATGCAAGAGAGGACTAATGTGATTTGCAGCAATGTAAATCACACAAATGAAAAAACATAGATTTCATAAAGTCTTCGTAGAAAGCCGATCTCAGAAGATGTTTTACGTCAAAGCGAATGTAGACGTATTTAAAGCATCGTAAGGAAGAGAGGCAGTTTTGTCACGCCCCTCAAAAATATCGATGATATTAAAATTTTCATCACAAACCAATCCAGGATCTAAACTAACATTTGAGGATAGTGAAAAACATTTGAGGATAGTGAAAAACATTCAATTTATAATTCTATATCACATCACTCGATAATTCACATTTATGGCAACCCAAGCTAACTTAACAAACATGAACAACATTTATAAATCCATAAGCTAAGTAATTTATACAATCAGAACTCTAACTATTTACTACAAGTTTATATCATCGTTAACTAGACTTAACATTCCGAAATTTCAAATAAGAGAGATATTCTAACACTTTGACAAGGTATATTCATTTTGGTTCATCGACAACATTTCATTACATGCAAAATATGCTTATACAACAATAACATAATAACCAACAAGACTTGCTCATAATTCTGAATAGCTCTCCACCTTAGCCCAATTCAATGATAGGATTGGAGCAGCACTAAGAGGGGGGGGTGAATTAGTGCAGCGGATTAAAACTTCGATTTTGGAAAAAATCTTTCGTACGACAAAAACCAATATCGATAAAAACCGATTTAGAAGCTTGATAACTTAGAAGCGTATGAAAGCGTAGTGACTAAGTAAAGAAGTTTGCAGTATATAAATGGCAAGAGTAGAATGCAAACCAGATAACACAGCAGTTTTAAAGTAGTTTGGTCAAAATGACCTACATCCACTTGCGAAGCTTTCTTCGAAGAGGCTCCCAACTTTCACTAGCAAAATCTTTTTGTAGGGGAAGGACTAATACCCCTCTTACAACCTTTGCAAGTGGTTCATACTCTTACAATTCTTTTCAACAAGATGGGAGGAGGTGAACACTCAAGCAATTTGAAAAACAAGACTTGCTAAGACTTTTCTAAGGCTCTTATCTCAAACTATTGCTTTGCAAAAGGTGTTTTCTCTGCTGAGAATTGAGGGGTATTTATAGGCCTCAAGAGGATTCAAAATTTGGGCTCCAAATTTGAATTCCTCTTGTGTTTCCGAGATTGGCGGTGCCACCGCCTGTTGGTGGCGGTGCCATCGCCTATCAATGTCTGTCAGGCAAGTGTACTGGCGGTGCCACCACCTGTCGGTGGCGGTGCCACCACCTGTCAATGTCTGTCAGGCAGGCGTACTGGCGGTGCCACCGCCTGTCAATGGCTGTGCCACCGCTTGGTCTCGGGTGCTGGGTGGTGTCACCGCCTAGTCTGGCGGTGCCACCGCCTGACGCTTCGGGTTCTGGGCGGTGTCACCGCCCAGTCCGGCAGTTCCATCGCCCGTCCTTACAAATTTCAGGTAGGGCTTTACGTCCGACCCAAACCAAGTCTCTTTTGGGCCCAGTTGGCCCCTAACCAAGGTATAGGATTTGTCCCTAAATCCTAACCCTAATTACATGTGAACTACATACGTGAAAACATAATCCTAAGCAAGTGTTTAACCGGCCAATGTCAAGTTTTGTTTCGGCGAGCTTTCCCGCGTTCTTCCGGTGGACTTCCGATACGCCCTCGGGTTTCTTCCAGCGGACTCCCAGCATGCTCCCGATCTTGTGACGAGTTCAACGAGTAGCCGAGCCTTCTCGGTGATCTCTGTGAACCTCCAACGATCTCTTCGGCAGATTTCCGAAAGTTCCGACAGGTCTCCGATCTTTCTTGGTTGGTTCCGACAACATCTTTGATGAATCTTCGGACTCTCAAATGTCCATCAAACTTGACTCCGGTATCCTTGCTTTATGTTTTTAGGTCATTGTAATTAATCCTACACACTCAACTTCAATAATATGGATTAGATCAATTAACCCATCAATTGATTTCATCATCAAAATCTGAGATTTAACAATCTCCCCCTTTTTTATAATGACAATCAATTGATGACGGAGTTAAACATAACTCCCCCTATCTATATGCCATATTGTGAGAAGATAAAACCACTTGAATTCCATCCCGTTGAATTCAAGCATAAATTGATAAGTTCTAACATTGAACTTATCGTTGTCTTATTAAGCATGAGCAAATATGAACTTTCGTATTTCGCATATTTTTCGACTATTGAAAATCATTTTCTAGTCAAATGATAAGAGACAATTTTCACTTTGAAAAGAGATAAAAATATGATAAAGATTTTCAACATGAATTTCATGATCAACCAATCTTGCGATATACTCAAAGATTAAGATATATAAGACAAGCAAGGCATATAAGACAAGCTTTTGCAATTCATATAAGCCATGCTATTAATGCGCATAAGTCATACAAGTCATCACTTCTCCCTCTTTATCATCAACAAAAAAAGAAGAGAAGGAGATGAGACTTGAAGTACACGGTTTGTGATCATAAAATCAAAAGAAGTCAGCATAAAGTTTAATAATACAAAGTTCACCATTCAAAATTAATCTCGTAAGAAAAATTAAATCAGTAGTTATCCAGAATTTAGGAATACATCTGAAACAAAGGTTCAGTGTTTGTTCAAAAGAAGAAGATAGACTTCTAACTTCACATTAAGAGTAATCAGAACTGAATAAGAAATTACATTGATTAATCCTTAGGAGGCAAGCCACAGTGCTGATATATGACATCTATTTTTTGATTCATTTGTCGTAGTTCCTTCAAAATTTTAATTTGCTGGATTTGAATTTATTCTTGCTGCGACTTGATCTAATACAATTCTGCCATAATGAGTTCTTCAGATGATGAAACAAGAGTCGAAGGTGCTGTGCCAAAGGGACTAGGAGGAGGAGATTCATTTCCCCTAAGAATTGGTGTTTTGGGGTGTTCTACGGGTGGGGGAATTGGATTAGTCCTTTTAGGTTGCCTAACCCATATACCGTTGCTAAATATGCACCTAAGTCTTTTCAGCAGATTTTTATTGATGATGTTATACCGATCACTTTAAATTGTTTCTTCATCGGGTGGGATACAAATGTTATGGGCAAGTAGGAATCGAGTGATTAACCCTCCATATGGCAACATAGTGTCTTTAACCATAATATCCTGTATGTGTTGCCGGATTGAGTATCCAAAACAGTTATGTTGACCGGTCATAATCCAATACATGGTGCTTATTTCTACTAGACTCATTTTATCAAGATGAAATTGCTTAGGGAATAGTATGCTAGTTATGATATGATGAAGGACTTTAGAGTTAAAGGGCTGTAGGTGCTCACAACTCTTGGGTATTATGTCGAGGTCAGGATTTGCAAAAATAGATTCGACGACTTAGGAGTAAGTTGCTCCGATGATATTGACATCCCATTTACCTCTAAAATAACAGCCCCTATCTTTTTTAGTGATTCTAATTAGTTCATAAATAGTACTATCAAAAATTCTAATTTGTGTTCCTAGTAGGTAAGTACTTAGGCTATCATTATCCACATATAAGTTTGCATAAAATAGCCTAACTAACCTAGGATAAATTGGTTCATTTATTTGTAGCAGAGGTAGGGCATCTAGATGTGCAAACCACCTAATGGGTTCTAGGTTCCCTAGTTCATTGAGATCAATGTGTTTACCCTTATGGATACATCTTGTTTCAAAGTTTGGGAACCTAAGAGCTTCTTCTTTGGATCTAAAAAGGTCTTGGTCATATGAGCCTCCTTCAACTCTTTTCCCTTTTGATCTTTTAGGAGCCATTATCTAGACAAGATGATAGATGAAAAAAACTGTAAGGAGTAGGTAAAATAAGAGAAGAGAGGAAAAATTTTAGATTTTACCTTATTGAGAATCTCTTAGAAGATGGAGAGCTTGGATCAACAAGAATCACTCTTCAAGGCTTCTAAATGCTGGAATGAAGGTTTAGAGAGGATGTGGGAGAGCTTGAGGCATTTATCACGAGTTGGGGACGGTGTCACTATCGGCCCTAACCCCTTGACTTATAAAGGGGCTCTCGGGCGGTGCCACCGCCTGTCACCTGAGCGCTCAGGCGGTGCTACCGCCGATCCTGGCGGTGCCACCGCTGGCTTGTAGCGTAAGGGAAGAAAAAATTTTTCCTTCCCCCTACTTGATTTTCAGAGGTGTTTGACTCAAGATAGGTTGAGATATTGAGTTGTACTTCAATATATCGTTTTGAATCGAAAGAGAAAGATGAAATCAAATCCACAAAAGAACCGAACAAGGATGAGACATTTTTTAAAAAATACATTCAAACAAACTTATTTTCAGGGACAATTTAACATACCTAGTTCTCTTCTAATGAATTCAAATTAGTCTTCATTTAAGGCTTTTATAAAAATTTCTGCTAATTGATGCTTTGTGTCAATAAATTCTAGAACGACATTATTGTTAAGGACATGATCGCATATTAAATGATGCCTAATATCTATATACTTAGTTCTAGAGTGCTGAATCAGATTTTTGGTAAGACATATGGCACTTGTATTATCACATTTTATGGGAATATTTTTCAAGTGAAATCCATAGTCTTCTAATGTATTTTTCATCCAGACAACTTGTGCACAGCTTGCACTTGCAGCAATGTATTCGGCTTCCACCGTAGATAGTGTAACTAAATTTTGTTTCTTGGAAGTCCAAGAAACATGTGCATGTCTTAAAAATTGGCATGTTCCGGATGTACTTTTTCTATCTATCCTACATCCACCAAAATCGGCAACTGCATAAGCTATTAAATCGAATTTATCAGACTTTGGATACCACAATGCTAAATTTGGAGTTCCTTTAAGATATCTAAATATTCTTCACTCTTAAGATGAGATAATTTAGGATTAGATTGAAATCTAGCACAGAGTCCTATACTAAACATGATGTCCGGTCTAGTTGCGATGAGGTAGAGTAGACTACCAATCATTCCCCTATATATTTTTTGATCGAAATTTTCACTATTTTCATCCATATCTAACTTAGTCGAAGTACTCATAGGGGTGTTTACCACTTTTGAATTATTCATGTTAAATCATTTTAACAATTCTAATGTATATTTTGATTGGTTAAGAAATATACCATCCCTGAGTTGTTTGATTTGTAATCCCAAAAAGAAAGTTAATTCACCCATTAAACTCATTTCAAATTCGTGACTCATGGAACCGGCAAATGATTCACATAGTGATTCATCCGAAGAGGCAAAAATAATATCGTCAACATAAATTTGTACAATAAGAAAATTGTTTTCAAAGTGTTTGATAAACAATGTAGTATCAATCTTGCCTTTGGTAAAATTATTTAAAATAAGAAAGGAACTGAGCCTTTCATACCAAGCTCTAGGAGCTTGTTTCAAGCCATAAAGAGCCTTAGTCAATTTGAATACATGATTAGGAAGAAGAGAGTTTTCAAATCCGGGAGGTTGTTCAACATATACTTCTTCAGAAATAAAACCATTTAAGAAAGCACTTTTGATATCCATTTGAAATAGTTTAAAATTATTATTACTAGCATAGGCAAGGAGCATCCTAATGATATCTAATCTTGCCACAGGAGTGAAGGTTTCTTTGTAGTCGATACCTTCTTCTTGGTTGAAACCTTTGGCCACTAATCTAGCCTTGTTTCTAACCACGATACCGCATTCGTCTTGCTTGTTTCTAAAGACCCATTTAGTACCAATGACTAAATGGTCACTAAGTCAAGGAACAAGCTTCCATACCTCATTCCTCTAAAATTGGTTCAATTCTTCTTGCATTGCAATGACCCAAAACTCATCTTTTAAGGCCTCGTCAATGCATTTTGGTTCGATTTGAGAAAGGAAGGCGGTGTTGGCACAAAAATTCTTGAAAGAAGAGCGAATTTGAACCCCTTTTGATATATCTCCTATAATTAACTCCTTTGGATGAGCATACATATACTTCCATTCCTTGGGTAAGGAAATTTCGAAAGAAGATGCATCCAAGTTGCTATTTTGAGGAGGGGGTTCATTTAAATTCAAATTATCAAAACCAAGATCATCATCAAAATTATTTTTCTTTAAATTAGAAATTTCATTAAAAACTACATGAATAGACTCTTCTATAACTAAGGTTCTTTTGTTAAAAACATGAAAAGCCTTAGAAACAGAAGAGTAACCAAGAAAGATGCCTCATCGGATTTATCATCAACTTTTCCTAAGGCATCCTTTTCATTCAAAATAAAGCATTTGCAACCAAAAACTTTAAAATAAGAAACTTTTGGTTTTTTGTTATTCCATAATTCATAGGGAGTTTTTGATGAAGATGGTCTTATTAGAACCCTATTCATGATGTAGCAAGCTGTATTTATGGCTTCGGCCCAAAAATACTTAGGTAGACTATATTCATTTAATATAGTTCTTGCCATTTCTTGTAGATTTCTATTTTTTCTTTCAACTACTCCATTTTTTTGAGGATTTCTTGGAGTGGAGAAGTTGTGATTGTATCCATTAACTTCACAAAGATTTTGGAAATCATGGTTTTGAAATACACCACCGTGATCACTCCGAATTGATGAAATTATGAAGCCCTTTTCGTTTTGAGTGAGTTTACAAAATCTTGAGAAGCACTTGAAACAATCACTTTTGTGAACTAAGAAATAGGTTCAAGTGTACCTAGTATAGTCATCCACAATTACAAAAGCATATTTGCTTCCTCCTAGACTTGTTGTGTCAATTGGTCCAAATAAGTCCAAATGGATCAATTATAGTGGTCTAGTGGTGCTAATTTGATTTTTTGGTTTGAAACTAGTTTTTATTTGTTTACCTAGTTGACATGCATCGCATACATTGTCCTTAGTAAACTTCATATTTGGAATCCCTTGTACTAGTTCTCTAGATGAGATTTTGGATATTAATTTCATGCTTGCATGGCCTAATCTCCTATGCCAAAGCCAAGCATCATCATTTAGAGCAGAGAAGAACATTTCATTACTTAGTTCATCAAGGTTGATGGTGTAGACATTATTTTGTTTTAATGCAATCATAGTCATGTTATTATTAGATTTTTCAATAATACACATATTTGATTCGAATCTAACGATATAACCTTTATCGCATAATTGACTAATACTCAAGAGATTATGTTTCAATCCATCAACTAGTAAAACATCATCAATAGAAAAACTTAATTTGTTTCCTATAGTTCCCTTGCTAATGATTTTGCCTTTATTGTTGTCTCCGAAGGTGATGTACCCTTCTTCTTTGCTAGTGAGCATAGAGAAATGAGATGAATCTCCAGTCATATGTCTTGAGCATCCACTATCCAGATACCATCTCTTGCTCCTAGCTTGTGGGTCTGTCTACAAAAGAGGATGATTTTTAGGTACCCATTTGATTTTGGGTGCCTTAAAAATTGATCCACTAATTTTGTTATTCATTATTGAATCATTTCTAGTTCCTTTAGGAACCCATATTAATTTTTGTGGACTAATTTTCCTAAATGGACATTTGTAGGCAATATGTCAGGAGTTGCAACAAAAGTTGCATTTCTTATAAGATGAAACATGTAATGTAGGTCATTTTACGAAAGTGGTAGGATTTTGATGTGATCCTTTTACAAATCCAATTCCATTTCTATTTGCGACGCGACCCTGGTTTGCAAAGATCATATCTAATCTTTTGCTACCAACCTTAAACTTGTTTAAGGTTTCTTTAAGAAGCAAGTTTTTATTTTTTATTGCTTCTAAATGCTCACACTTAGAGCATGGAGGAGTTTGAAGACTATCAAACTTATTTTGTAGTAAAACATGCTCTTTCTTTAAGATACTTAACTTCTTACTAAGAGTTCTACATTTATCAAATAATTCATGAAAAGTGATAGAGAGTTCTTCAAAAGATAAATCTTCATTAATTAAATCATATACCTCTTCTCCTAGAGCCATTAACGCGAAGTTTGCCTCATCTTTGTTACTAGCTTCTTCACTTTCGGAATCACTTGAATCGTCCCAAGTCGCCTTTAGAGCTTTCTTCTTTTTTGGTTACTTCTTCTTTAGTTGCTTCTTCTTAGCTTGGGGGCATTCATTTTTAAATGCCCTGGCTTTTTGCATTCATACCATATCACTTGGTCCTTTTTATGTTCAAGTCCTTTTTTGGTGTTATTTTTAAATTTGTTCTTTCTTAAAAATTTTTAAAATTTTTGAGTCAAGAGTGCAATGTCATTTTCACTGTCCTCATCACTTGATGTTCCTTTCAAGTGATCTTCTTATGATGTGAGTGTCATATCCTTCCTGTTCTTTGGAAGGGGATTCTTGAGTTTGTCATGATCTTGACACTTCATTTTGTAGGTCATTAGAGACCTAATAAGTTCTTCAAGCGGGAATGTTTTGAGGTCCTTGGCCTCTTGAATGGCCGTAACTTTTGGATCCCAACTTTTAGGAAGAGATCTTAAGATTTTTTTTACTAGTTCAAAGTTAGAAAAATTTTTACCAAGAGCTTTGAGTCCATTGATGACATCCGTGAAACGGGTGTATATGTCTCTGATGGACTCACTTGGTTTCATTCGGAAAAGTTCATAAGAGTGCACAAGGATGTTGATTTTGGACTCTTTCACTCGGCTAGTGCCTTCATGAGTGACCTTAAGAGTTCTCCAAATATCAAAAGCTGAATCACAAATTGAAACACGATTAAACTCATTCTTGTCTAGTGCACAAAACAAGGCATTCATAGCCTTTGCGTTTAAAGCAAAAACCTTCTTCTCTGATTTATTCCATTCGCTCATCAGAAGAGAAGATTTTTGAAATCCAATTTTGACAATGGTCCAAAGCTCGAAATCCATGGAAATGAGGAAGATCCCTATACGGGTCTTCCAATACGTGTAATCAGACCCATTAAACATAAGTGGACGTGTGATAGAATGTCCCTCATGCATGCCAAAGTAAGCCATCTCTCTTGGGTATTAAACCAAATATGAGAGTGAGCCTTGCTCTGATACCAATTGTTACGATCGGAGGAACTAACTAAGAGGGGGGAATTAGTGCGATGGATTAAAACTTGATTTTGGAAAAAAAATTTTAAATGCGACAAAAACCAATATCGATGAAAACCGATTTGGAAGCTTGATAACTTAGAAGCGTATGGAAGCGTAGTGACTAAGTAAAGAAGTTTGCAGTATGTAAATGGCACGAGTAGAATGCAAACCAGATAACACAGCAGTTTTAAAGTGGTTCGGTCAAAATGACCTACATCCACTTGCGATGCCTTCTTCGAAGAAGCTCCTAACTTCCACTAGCAAAATCTCTTTGTAGGGGAAGGACTAATACCCCTCTTACAACCTTTACAAGTGGTTTACACTCTTACGATTCTTTTCAACAAGATGGGAGGAGGTGAACACTCAAGCAATTTGAAAAACAAGACTTGCTAAGACTTTTCTAAGGCTCTTATCTCAAACTATTGCTTTGCAAAAGGTGTTTTCTCTACTGAGAATTGAGGGGTATTTATAGGCCTTAAGAGGATTCAAAATTTGGGCTCCAAATTTGAATTCCTCTTGTGTTTCCGAGACTGCCAGTGCCACCGCCTGTCGGTGGCAGTGCCACCGCTTGTCAATGTCTATCAGGCAGGTGTACTGGTGGTGCCACTGCCTATCAATGTCTGTCAAGCAGGCGTACTAGCGGTGCCACCGCCTATCAGTGGTTGTGCCACCGCCTGGTCTCGGGTGCTGGGCGATGCCACCGCTTGACACTTCGGGTTCTGGGCGATGTCACCGCCCAGTCCAACGGTTCCACCGCCCGTCCTTACAAATTTCTGGTAAGGCTTTACGTCCAACCCAAACCAAGTCTCTTTTGGGCCTAGTTGGCCCCTAACCAAGGTATAGGATTTGTCCCTAAATCTTAACCCTAATTACATGTGAACTACATACCTAAAAACATAATCCTAAGCAAGTGTTTAACCGGCCAATGTTAAGTTTTGTTTCAGCGAGCTTTCCCGCGTTCTTTCGATGGACTTCCGATACGCCCTCGGGTTTCTTCCAACGGACTCCCAACAGGCTCCCGATTTTGTGACGAGTTCAACGAGTAGCCGAGCCTTCTCGGTGATCTCTACGAACCTCCAACGATCTCTTCGGCAGATTTTTGAAAGTTTCGACAAGTCTTTGATCTTTCTTGGTTGGTTCCGACAGCATCTCCGACGAATCTTCGGACTCTCAAACGTGCATCGAACTTGACTCTGGTATCCTTGCTTTATGTTTTTAGGCTGTCGTAGTTAATCCTACACACTCAACTTCAATAATATGAATTAGATCAATTAACCCACCAATTGATTTCGTCATCAAAATCTGAGATTCAACATTCAAAACATCTTAAAGAGTGACAAGCCAACCTAAAAGATTTATATAACAATGGAGTGAGCTAAAACAAGCTCAGCAAGTGACAAAGCATATTCAGAACAAAAGGAATGATTTCAATCAAGTAAGATATCATATTGTAAGACAAAATACAAGACTTCTCAAGGATACCATCTCATTATATACAAAATCATATGTGTCATTTCAATTGAAACATATTTGGTTCCAAAACAGAAGTAATCAGAGCATATCAATAGCGTAGGAAATGTTCCAGAGCATATCAACAGCATATGGAATATTACGGAGCATCCCAATAACAGAAGAAACATTTCGGAGCATATCAATAACGAATAAAACATTTTGGAGCTTATCAACGGTGTATGACATGTTTCGGAGCATATCAATGACAAATTGAACATTTCGGAATATATCAATGGCATATGGAATATTTCAAATAATATCAATGGCATAGGAACATTTTAGAGGCATAGGGAGCATTTCGAAACATATCAATAGCGTAGGAAATATTTCAAAGCATATCCACGGCATATGAACCATTTCAGAGCATATCAAAGAACGAATACGAAACAGAAGCTGAAATGTCGTATTTGACGTTGTATTCATATCATTCTTATCCAAAGCGCATACATAAATACATAACCAAAGCTCTGGATATCATATCAAACATATAGAAGGTGTAGTGGGACCATAGGCAGAATGTGATTCATTCATTTCTGAATGACCACCAGACAGAAGTCTCCCACATTTGGGAGCTCCATCCACCCACGTCTAGGTGAAGTTAGAGGGGACCGGTAGAGCATCGCAGGCTCTATACATAACTTCCTTTACTATTTCTAGCAAAGGTTCATATTATCCCACAACACTAGAGTACAAAAGGGCAGTATGAACAATAAATAGCATATATTGGAAGCACACGCGGAACAACAAAACGTACATATTCCTTTACGAGTCAATACGATGCAAGTAATAATCTTTCACAAATATATTCAGATTTGACAAGAAATGAAAGCAAGAGTACACATGGATTCCAAGCAATCAAATATAGCTCAATTCAAATAAGAAGGTTGTTGAATCTCATATTTTGATAATGAAACTAATTGATTGTATTTAGATGTTTAATTACATTTTGAGTGATGCAGGTCTACTCAATCAGGATTAGACAGTTGACGCAAGAGGAATTGACGTTATGCCGGAGGAGGTCACGTCAGGATATTGGATGGTAGAAGGCTTCGGACGTCGGGCATCAGGTCAAGGAGAGCGGAATTGCGCTAAGGATATCCGGGTTGCAGAGGTCAACCACCGATTGGGCAACAAGCCGCAAGAGAGGACGATGCGCTGAAGAATCGGACGAAGCGCCAACCAATGACATGCCGGGCAGCAGAATGTCAATTCGCATTGTAATTGTTAGGATCAAGAGCACTAAGAGGGGGGGGTGAATTAGTGCAGCGGAAAACTTTCTGCGATTAAAATCGAAAGCTGCGTTCGAACGACAAAAACGATTTCGATGTAAAATTTGATTCTAAGACTACCTTAGCTTAAGATTAAGTGAGATGATTTTAAAGTAAATCTACAAAGGCAGTTTGCAGTTTATGATAAAAATCAGAATGCAAGCGCAAACTGAAATGCGACGTTCGTACGATAAAACTGGTTTACGTCTAAACGTCAACTTTGAAGATACTAAACTTTGAGATATGTTTTGTAAATGCGCAGAAGGCAGTTTGCAGTTATAATTGGAGTCAAAACGTAAACATAAACTGAAATGTAACGATCGTACGAAAACGCCGATTTACGTCTTAACGTAGATTCTGAAAGTTCTGAACTTAGAAACTCGTTCGTAAAAGCGCAGAAGGCAGTAGCTATTTAGGAAGTTTGCAGTAATGATAAAATGCTCAAAGTAAATGCAAACCGAGATTTAGAGTGGTTCGGTCAATCTTGACCTACTCCACTTTTGGCTTCCTCCACCGACGAGGTCACCGACGTCAACTAGAGGCCTTCCTTCAATAGGCGATGGCCAACTGCCCTTTTACAGTTTCACTCCTTTTGACGGGCTTAGGAGACAACCCTTACAGAAATTTTCTCTCCTCTCTTTACAACTCAGAACTTGGAAGAAAAGAGGGAGAACTTTTGGACTTTATAATAATTTTGAGCTCTAAGAATCACAGAAAAAGATCAAGATTTCGGTGTATCTCTATTTCTCTTCAGTGCTGAATGGGTGGGGTATTTATAGGCCCCAACCCAGTTCAAATTTGGAGCTCAAAACTATCAAATCCCGGAATTCCGGGATCAGGCGGTTGCACCTCCTAACTGGAGCGGTTGCACCGCTTGGCAAAGCTCAAAGACTGAGCCCAGGCAGTTGCACCTCTCTATCAGGGGCGGTTGCACCGCCTGAGTCTGGCTCGGTGACTGAGCCCAGGCGGTTGCACCTCCTGACTGAGGCGGTTGCACCGCCTGCCAGAGCTCGAAGATCGAGCTCAGGCGGTGTTACCTCTCTGTCAGGGGAGGTTGCACCGCCCAGTCTTGCTCGAAGACTGAGCCCAGGCGGTGCCACCTCCTGGCTGGGGCGGTTGCACCGCCCAGTCTCCCTGGGAGACTTAGCCCAGGCGGTGCTACCTCCTGGCTTGGGCGGTTGCACCTCCCATAGCAATCAGGGTCCGAATGGGTAGCTCCATTCGGTCCAATTTCGATTTTTCAGGGGCCCAATTGCCCCAAGATTAAGCTAATGGGATCACCTCCCATTTCCAACTTAATCAATGTGCTAACTATGATTAATCCTAAGACAATTTCTGCAGCTTGCTTCGGTGCATCAATCGCTTCTTCCTGCGAGTTTCCGGCGAACTTCCGTCGATCATCCGATGAACCCTCGGTGATGCTCTTGCGGACTTCCGGCAAACTCCTGGACTTGCGACGATCCACTTGGCGAGTTCCGATGAGCTTCTTTTGGCAAGCTCCTGGACTTCTCGGATTTGTTGCCGCAGAACCTCCGACGACTGTCCGAACTTTCGTCGAACTCTCGAACTCCCAACGTGATCATTGTCTTGACTCCGGCGTAACTCTTGCTGCTTGTCTAACTTTCATCGTAGTTAATCCTGCACATTTACCTCAACACATAGATTAGACAACAAATAACAATTGACTTCATCATCAAAATCCGAGATTCAATAGTAATAATTGTCTAGATCGGAGTAGAGTTTTAATTTGTGTGTGCAGGAATAACTACGATAATGACAAAGACATAAAGCAAAACAAGTGTCGGAGTCAAGCGCGAAGGATTTGTTGGGAGTTCGAGAGTTCAACGGAAGTTCGAAGGTTCGTCGGGAATGCTGCCGGAACTAGCCAAGAATGAGTAGGGAGCTTCCCGAAGCGTTTTTCGGAAGCTCGCCGGAAGGTTCGTTGGAAGTTCACGGAGCTCGCCGAGAAAGATCGAAGCTTGCCAAAGAAGCTCGTTGGAACTCACCAAGATCAAATTGTGAAGTCTAGGAGCTTGCCGGGAGTCCGTAGAATGGTTTCCGAGAGTTTATCGGAAGACAGCCGGAAGTACGCCGAAAGCTCGTCGAAAAATGTCTTGACTTGCGGACTTTGTAATAGCTTAGGAAATATCTTTAAATTCATAGTTAGCATATTAATTAGGGTTAGGATTAGGTGTTAATCCTATAACCCAAGTAGGGGCCAATTGGGCCCGAGTTCGGACTGATTTAGGCCAAGTTTGGAGCCCAACTAGTGAGTTGAAATAGTGTAGGCGGTGGCACCGCCCAGCACCCGAGAGATCGGGCGGTGGCACTGCCAGCCTCGGAAACCCAAGAGAATTCAAATTTTGGAGACCAAATTTGAATCCTCTTGGGGCCTATAAATACCCCTCAATTCTCAATTGAGATTACAACCTTTGGCAAAGCAATAGTTTAAGATAAGAGCCTTAGAAAAGTCTTAGCAAGTCTTGTTTTTCAAATTGCTTGAGTGTTCACCTCCTCCCATCTTGTTGAAAAGAATTGTAAGAGTGTGAACCACTTGTAAAGGTTGTAAGAGGGGTATTAGTCCTTCCCCTACAAAGAGATTTGCTAGTGGAAGTTGGGAGCCTCTTCGAAGAAGGCTTCGCAAGTGCATGTAGGTCATTTTGACCGACCACTTTAAAACTGTTGTGTTATCTAGTTTGCATCCTACTCTTGCCATTTACATACTGCAAACTTCTTTACTTAGTCACTACGCTTCCATACGCTTCTAAGTTATTAAGCTTCCAAAATCAGTTTTCATCGAAATTGATTTTTATCGTATGAAAGTTTTTAAACCAACATTATTTTACCGTTGCACTAATTCACCCCCCCCTCTTAGTGTCGCTCCTATCCTAACAATTGGTATCAGAGCGCGGTATTTCTCATTTCGGATTTACACCCGAGAGAAATGACTCTTCATGGCTTTCTAGAGGGTTTATCGGTTGTTCGTCCACCGTTGTTTAACGGATTGGACTACACTTATTGGAAAACTCGAATGAGAGTTTTCTTGATTTCTATGAATTTCGATTTATGGAATATCGTTGAAAACGGTTTTCAACTTCCCTCTAAACCGATGAACGAATGGTCGGATTTGGAGAAGAAGTATTTTTCTTTAAACGCAAAGGCTATGAATGCCTTATTTTATGCTTTGGACAAAAATGAGTTCAAACGGATTTCTATGTACGAAACAACTTTTGATATTTGGCGAACACTTGAAATCACACACGAGGGAACTAGTAGAGTCAAAGACTCGAAAGTTAACATTTTATTGCACGATTTTGAGCTTTTTCAAATGCAACTAAGCGAGACTATAGGCGACATATATACCCGTTTCACAAATGTCGTTAATAATCTAAGAGTTCTTGGTAAATATTTTTTAAATTTTGATCTCGTAAGCAAGATCTTAAGATCCTTTCCAAAAAGGTAGGATCCTAAAATAACCGCAATACAAGAAATAAAAGATTTAAATATTTTTCCACTTGAAGAACTAATTGGTTCGTTGATGAGATATGAAATGGTGCACAATACACATGATGAACATAATGAACAAAATCACCTTCCAAAGAACAAGAAGGATTTGGAAATCCGGACAAATGAATACCACTTGAGCGATGACTCAAGTGATGAGGACAATGATGAACTTGAACTTTGAACACTAATTCTTAATAAGTTTACTAAACAAAAATCTAAAATAAATAATGAAATTGAACGGAGGAAGAGGCCAAAGAAGAGGAAGGCAACCAAGGATGAATCAAAAACTTCCAAAGGTGAAACGGCGAATTGGGCTTTGACGAGCTTCGACTACAAGGTAAGTAACTCAACTCTCTTGAATTATTTTGAAATTACATAATACTTTCATGAGTTATTTTTAATTTAGTTTAGGATTAATTTTCTTGAAAATTGCATGTGTTATGTTAATGTAATAAAATGTTAGATATAAATCTAATGCTTATACACCTAGTAAGATTAATCTTATGTATGTGCTTGAGAAGCAAGAATGTATATTTTGACGATTTCCATATTGATTTTCAAAGACGATGCATGGCTTTTGAAAGGAAGGCTTGATGATTTTTTTTTAACCTTGTCTTTGGTTTTCAAACATGAAGTATGGTTTTGACATATGAACAAAATTTGAGCATGCTAAGATAAAGTTAATCATATAAATTAAAACTAAAGAAGTTTTAGTTATCTATAAGAATCATTCAAAATTATGTTCAATAAAACCAATGCAAAATGATGGAATGAAAATATTAAATATTTTGATACCATTTTATACATGAGATTTTTAAAGTTATACATAATGATCTTAATGGTTTTTATGAAGAAATTTATTTTTTGATCCTAAATGATTGATGATATATATACTTTTTTTTTGGCACAAAAAGGACAAAGACATGCTTATATGAAACAACTAAATAGATAAAAGTATTTTCTTTGAAAATTCTTGGTTTGATGAATTTATTTTATCATCTTTTTATGAATATCTTGAAAATGATTTTGATTTGATGATTTGAATTTGAATGAGCTTTATCTTGATTTTTCAAGATTTATAACTTGAGATTTACTCTATAAAAATCAAGATCTTGTATCCTTAATGTTCCTTTTTAGCATCTACTATCCAAATGAATTATGATTGGTATCATTGCACTAAAGAGAAAATTTTCCTAAATTAATCGTGATTTTTCGGAACCACAATTCTTTTTATGATTCATAATCAATTGAGATATTTATTATGCTTAAATTAATATCTTGTTCTCTTATAAGATTGAATGAGTTTTATTTATATCATGATCTCCTAAGATTTTCCCTTGATTATTTAAGAGGAGATTTTTCAAAAGAAAACATGTCTTCTATTATTATCTTTTCATGATAGGATTTTTATGCAATTCCTTGTACTCATGAAATATTTATCTCATCACCCAATAACTCTTCTTGATATTCCTTATGTGATGAAACGAAATAATGCATGAAATACAAATAAGAAGTTAATGATCATGCATGATAGGATATAATAAATTTTGACATTTAGATACTATCATTTGAATAGCTATGATCATGTTGCCAAAATGATATATCATGAATGCTTGAATATCATGTATGATATACCCATATCGATGATTGAGTTATTTGTATCATGCATGAAAAATGAAAGATATAGTTTTGAAATTGTGCATGTTCGAATTTGAAAATATGATGATGCATAATGATGAAATTGTGTAATGAAAATATTAGACATTTTGAAACCATGTTTTAGTATCATGCATAATGATCATGCTTAATAAATTTTAAATTTATGCATGATGAATCTTGCGATTTACGGATGATTGATTTTTACTATAATGGAAGTGCCTTATTAATCTTTGTTGTAATAAATATTACACTTTCTGTTTTAAACATGATACATGTTTTTATTTGGCATAAATGAAATAAAATCATATGAATTGAAACAACTAAAAATAAAAAATATTTTTTCCTTGAAAATTATTTTTCTCTATGTTATTGATCTTGATGATTATTATGATAAATCTATGTATATCATTTTGAATCTCTTGAAAGTAATGTTGAGATTTTGATGAATTTGACGATTAGAATTTGAATGAGTTTGTATTCAAATTATGATCTTGATTTCTTGGATTTACTACTTGAGATTCTTTTTTAATCACAATCTCTTCTTTGTACACCTATAATTTTTATTATTTATAAAAGGAAGAGATTTGATAAAATGAATCATGTCTTTTGGTATTCAAATAATCTTATCTTTGATAATATGATTTCTTTGTATCTATGATATAAATGCTTTGAAATGATTGAAATATTTTACACTTTTATGCTCTTCCCTACTTCTTTCTTGTTTTCAATGATAAAACGGGGAGAAGTTTTGATCTTGCATGGTAGGATATAATTTGACAAAATTGATACCATCATGATATGAAACATTTATAATTTGCAATGATGCATGCAATACTTGTGCTTTCGAATTATGATGTGATGTATTGCATATGATGTAAATCATGATTTAAAATGCTATGAGTTGTTGCTAAAATGATAAATGTTGAGTTAATGTTTTGTATCATGAATGCTCTAAATGATGATTGTTTGGTATCATGATCAAAATGTTGATAAATAGTTAAAAATTTTAGTATCATGTATGATATCCTCATAATGTCGATCGATTTATTCAATATCGTGAATGAATGAAATATAAGGTTTTTGAAAATATGCATACTTTAATTTGAAAATATAATGATGCACAAATAAGATTGACACTTAACCCTTGTCATGATTTAAATATTATAGTAAAGGGAAATGAATTACACTAATTGTATTGTTATTCCCCTCTATTTGACAATGACATAGGGGGAGCAAATTTTGCTAGCAAGCTTGCAAATATCAAGAGAAGCAATGAGTGCTAAGTTACATATTTTGAGAAATATTGCTAGCTAAAAAGGCAAAATTTGGAAACTTGTATAATGCAAAAGAAGTAAAACTTGCAAGCTTACACTTCTCAAAAAGAGAAGAAAGATATTGCCTATCGAAAGAAGCAAAAAGTGCAAAACTTAGAAAACTTGCAACAAAATTGCTCTTGCCATGCTTTGTATCAAAAATATGTTGATATCCTTAAAAGTATCGCAATAAATTTTTTAGTGTATCGCAATGTATCACATGTATCGCAAATTAAATTTTTTGAGACTATTATTATATCATGTTTAACATTTGATATCTTTCATTAATATGATAAATTATCATATCATGATGTATCGCATAATGATATCATGATTTGCGATTGTTTCATATGATCCTTGGTGAATTTTCACACTGGTATCCTTCATGAAATAATTTCTTTGCATTATTATCTTGTATGCATCATGTGATGATTGAAATATTGATTGATGCAAAGTTGATGTAAAAGTCTAAATCATTGGTTCCTCTCCTTCTTTTTTACATTGACAAAGGGGGAGAAAGTTATTGCTAGCTTGCACACTTGTATGAAGAATTTGCTAGCTCGATCATTATAATGAAGAAATTTGCTATATCAAACATCATAAATATTGTTACTTGCAAAGAAAAGCAAAGTGCAATCTTGCACAAAAATTCAAGTGTTGAATTGCCTTGATTGAACTTAAGAATCTTGCTATGCTTTTGTGCTTATATGTTGTGATAAAAATCTAGCTTTAAGTTGCAAAAACTTGCATATCTTTTAAAATAGCTAGAGCTACTTCTCTTTTTTGTTGATAACATAGGGGGAGAAGTATATTGATGACTTCATGCATTGAATTGAATATTTTATATATTTGCATGATGGTTTAAATGTTTTTCATAACATGTGAAGAATGTTACTAGGATTTGGGATAATCCAAGTGTTCTATCAATAGCATATTGATAGGGGGAGTTTGGTTAAACTCTGGGGAGTTAAGTTTAACTCCGTTAGTCATCAATTAGTTGTCATCATAAAAAATGGGGAGATTGTTGAATCTCATATTTTGATGATGAAACTAATTGATTGTGTTTAGATGTTTAATTGCATTTTGAGCGATGCAGGTCTACTCGATCAGGATTAGACAGTTGACGCAGGAGGAATTGACATTGCGCCGGAGGAGATCACGTCAGGATATTGGACGACAGAAGGCTTCGGACATCGGGCATCGGGTCAAGGAGAGCAGAATTGTTCTAAGGATATCGGGGTTGCGGAGGTCAACTACTGATTGGACAACAAGCCGTAAGAGAGGATGATGCACTGAAGAATCGGATGAAGAGCCAACCAATGACGTGTCGGGTAACAGAATATCAATTAGCGTTGTAATAATTGTCTAGATCAGAGTAGAGTTTTAGTTTGTGTGTGCAGGATAACTACGATAATGACAAAGACATAAAGCGAAACAAGTGTCGGAGTCAAGCACGAAGGATTTGTTGGGAGTTCGAGAGTTCGATGAAAGTTCGAAGGTTCGTCGGGAATGCTACCAGAACTAGCCAAGAATGAGTAGGGAGCTTGCCGAAGGGTTTTTCGGAAGCTCGCCGGAAGGTTCGTTGGAAGTTCGCGAAGCTTGCCGAGAAAGAACGAAGCTTGCCGAAGAAGCTCATTGGAACTCACCAAGATCAAATTGTAAAGTCTAGGAGCTTGCCGGGAGTCCGCAGAATGGTTTCCGAGAGTTTATCGGAAGACCGCCGGAAGTTCGTCGAAAGCTCAACGAAAGAAGTCTTGAGTTGCAGACTTTGTAATAGCTTAGGAAATGTCTTTAAATTCATAATTAGCATATTAATTAGGGTTAGGATTAGGTGTTAATCCTATAAGTCAAGTAGGGGCCAATTGGGCCCGAGTTCGGACTGGTTTGGGCCAAGTTTGGAGCCCAACCAGTGAGCTGAAACTGTGTAGGCGGTGGCACCGCCTATAACCCGGGATCTGAGCGGTGGCACCACCACCGATAAGCGATGGCACGCCAGCCTCGGAAACCTAAGAGAATTCAAATTTTCGAGCCCAAATTTGAATTCTCTTGGGGCCTCTAAATACCCCTTAATTCTCAGTTGAGATTACAACCTTTGGCAAAGCAATAGTTTAAGATAAGTACCTTAGAAAAGTCTTAGCAAGTCTTGTTTTTCAAATTGCTTGAGTGTTCACCTCCTCCCATCTTGTTGAAAAGAATTGTAAGAGTGTGAACCACTTGTAAAGGTTGTAAGAGGGGTATTAGTCCTTCCCCTACAAAGAGATTTGCTAGTGGAAGTTGAGAGCCTCTTCGAAGAAGGCTTCACAAGTGGATGTAGGTCATTTTGACCGAACCACTTTAAAACTGTTGTGTTATCTGGTTTGTATCCTACTCTTGCCATTTACATACTGTAAACTTCTTTACTTAGTCACTACGCTTCCATACGCTTCTAAGTTATTAAGCTTCCAAAATCGGTTTTCATCGAAATTGGTTTTTATCAACCAACGTTATTTCACCGCTGCACTAATTCACCCCGCCCCCCCCCCCTCTTAGTGCCACTCTGATCCTAACAAAGGTTAGATAAATTCAATATCCAAAGGAATGAAACTGGAATAGGCACATATCGAAAGCAAATACGAAACAATGGGATTTACATGTGCCTATATGAGTTAATACGATATAGCATAAATGTTACACAATATATTTCAAGAATATAAATAACTTACAGACAAGAGCATACTAGAATTCAAGAATTAATATAAATCTCAATTGAGTGAAAACACTGAATGAAATCTATTTCCAAACGAATGAAAAAAGAATATGCGAAATTGACCAAAGCTCGATTTCTGATAGAGTTCGAAAGGCACATTGAACAAATACTTTAGATTATTAATTATTATCCAATACCCTTAAGAAAGCTATTGTTGAAAGATATATGAATCTATATTCTGATGAAACAAGTTTCGTATGAATCAAGGTTTCCAACAAGGAGTTACCATTGATTTAGTAACCAAAGGTAAAAAATAAAATCACTGTTTTGCAGAATTCATAGGGTCAGTTTCAATAGATAATAGGATAGGCTTTTGAATTCCAAAATTTTCAAACTATTTATCAAAAGAAAGATATACAAGTCTAGTTTCAAATGAAGTTAGTTTGGTATAAATTAAAATTTTCAATAGGGACTTATAGGCATTTTAGTATCTAAAGGCCAGAAATCTTGATCCCTATTTTGCAGCATCCATAGGTTCATTTGAAATAGAAGTTTGGGTAAGTATTCAGTGTCCAAAATTTTTAATATTAGTGTCAAAAGTAAAGTATAAGAGTTTAATTTCAAATGAATAAGGTTCTACCTAAATCCAAATTTGGTGCTAAAAATTATGGCTGAATAAATCTATAGGGGTCAGTTTACAAAAAAATTTCAGATCCACGGTTTTATGTCTAACAAGAGAAGTATCAGGTTCTAAGCAGAAATCTTTTAGATTATTCATAATTAATATAAGAACAGAGACTAATATTTCTATAGGATGGGATTAGAACAGTTTTCTTTGAGAATTATGACCCCAAATGGGAAGATTTGAGCAAAGAAAACCCTAAAGCCCCAAATTTCTCTTCTTCTTCCCCATTTTTTTTTTCTTCTTCTTTCTCTCTTCCTCTATTCTTCCACACATCTCCCTTCTCTGGTTCCTTCAGATCAAAGGCAGAGAGGCTTAAGGGGTGGTATTTGTAATTTTATATATTTTGCATTTTAGTCCTTGTATTATTATATTTACGATTAGGTCCTCGGGGTTTACCTATAGGTCCTCAGATTTTTTTTTTCTATTTAAACAGATCCCCAAATCTTATGAATAAGTTCTTAGATTTATACTTTAGCTCTTCTATCAAATTTAAAATGGATTCTTACATTACAACTAGAAATTTATACAAAAATTTAGAAATGAGGGATGTTACACTCTCCCCCCCTTAAAAGAAAATTTTAGTCCTCTAAATTTATCATACCTTTATCAATGAAAAGACGAGGATAAACCTTTTTCATTTCCTCCTCTAGCTCCCTGGTTGTTTCCTCTCTAGAATGATGTCTCCAAATTACTTTAACCAAAAGGATAACCCGATTCCTTAGGATATTTTCCTTCTTATCAACAATCTGAGTGGGCTCTTCCACATAAGATAAATCTTTATCGATCTTCATCAGCTCATACTTAATATTATGAGAAGGATCAGATAATACTTTTTAATCATCGAAATATGAAATATATTATGGATATGACACAACGATGGTAGCAAGGCAATCCTATAAGTGATAGAACCAACCCTCTTAAGGATCTCAAAAGGTCCAATAAATCTTGGGCTTAACTTTCCTTTCTTCCCAAACTTTACAATGCCTTTGGAAGGGGAGACCTTTAAGAACACAACATCTCTAATTTCAAACTCAATATTTCGTTTTCTATTGTCAGCATAACTCTTTTGATGACTCTAAGCAATTTTCAATTTTTTCCTTGTAACTTGAATTTTCTCGGTAGTTTCTTGTTTTTTGTCTAGTGCTAACAACTTTCTGTTACTAACTTCCTACTAACATATAGGTGTTATGCACTTTCCCCTATATAAAGATTCATAAGGAGCCATCTGAATGCTTGAATGATAACTATTATTATAGGTGAACTTAATAAGTGAAATATCTTTATCTCATTCACCTTTTCAATCCATAACATAGGCTCTAAGCAAATCCTCAAGTGTTTGAATTGTTCATTCTGACTGACCATTAGTCTGAGGATGATATGCAATGCTAAAGTTGACTTTATTGCCCATAGATTCCTGTAATCTTCTTTAGAACTTAGAGAGAAATCTGGAGTCTCTATCAGGGATGATCTCCTTTGGAATACCATGAAGTCTTACTATTTCATTGATATATAAATTTGCAAGTCTGTCAAGCGAATAAGTCATATTAATTGGTAGGAAATGTGTAGATTTTGTTAACCTATCAATGATAACCCAAATAACATCATGCTTTTGAGAGGTTCTAGGTAGTCCTGAAACAAAATCCATGGTAACATATTCTCATTTCCACTTAGGAATATCTAAAGGTTGCAACAACCCCCCAGGTCTTTGGTGTTCTCCTTTGATTTACTGATAAATCAAACATTTTGAAACATACATTGCAATTACCTTCCATGCCTTCCTATCAATAATGACTTTGGAGATCTCTATACATCTTAGTGCTTACAAGATGCATGGTGTACTTTAAAGTATGACTTTTTTTTAGGATTTTGTTCTTGATATCTGGTTCATTTGGTATACATACTCTATCCCCAAATCTCAATAGGCCATCCTTTGAAACTTGAAATTTTGGCTTCAATTTCCTTTCTACTTCATTCCTCAAATAGATTAAACATGGATATCATAATTGTCCTTCCTTAATTTGTTGAGTAAGATCATATTGCACTTGAATGGAGGCCATCAATATCATTGAGTCTTGCTTTTTCCTAATAGCATTCAAATCAAAATTTTTTTCTAGTAACTTCCATTGCTTCACGACCAAACTAGCCATAGAATTTGTAGATTTTCTACTAAGTGCATCAGCTACAACCTTGGCTTTGCCCGGGTGATAACGGATGGCATAATCATAATCCTTTAGAAGTTCTATCCATCTTTGTTGCCTCATGTTTAACTCTTTCTGAGTGAAAATATATTTTAAACTCTTGTGATCAGTAAAGATTTCAAATTGCCACCCATACAAATAATGTCTCCAAATCTTTAGAGCAAAAACAATTGCTGCCAATTCCAAATCATGAGTTGGATAATTCAGTTCATAACCTTTTAGTTGTCTAGAAGCATAAGCAATCACTCTCCCTTCCTACATCAAAACACATCTAAGGCCCTTTCTTGAAGCATCAATATAAACTACAAATCCCTCACTACCACTTGGAATAGTGAGAATAAGGGCACTAGTCAATCTTCTTTTTAACTCTTGAAAACTTTACTCACAATCATCAACCCAAACAAATTTCACATTCGTTTTAGTGAGTTTGGTGAGAGGTTGAGTGATTTGAGAAAATTCCTCCACAAATCTTCTGTAATAACCTACCATGCCCAAGAAGCTTCTAACTTCTGATACATTTGTTGGTACTTCCCATTTAACTACAGCTTCTACTTTCTTTGGATCAACAGATATGCCCTTCCCTGAAATCACATAGCCTAAGAAAGCAACTTCATCGAACCAAAATTCACATTTGCTGAACTTTGCATACAACTTCTTTTCTCTTAGTATGGACAATACATTTCTTAAGCGTTCCTCATACTCTTGATTACTCCTTGAATATACGAATATGTCATCAATGAATATAATTACACAGTCATCCAAGAGTGGTTGAAATATCCTATTCAATAGTTCCATAAAAGCTATAGGGGCATTAGTCAAACCAAAAGGCATCACCAAGAATTCATAGTGACCATATCGAGTTCTAAAAGCTATTTTTGGAATATCCTTCTCCTTGATCTTCAACTGATAGTAACCTGACCTCAGGTCAATCTTAGAGAATACTTGTGCACCCTACAGTTGATTAAACAAGTCGTCACTTAGAATACTCATTTTTGATGGTTACCTGATTCAATTGTCTAAAATTAATGTAAAGTCTCAATGTTCCATCCATCTTTCTAACTTACACCAGAGCACCCCATAATGAAATATTAAGCCAAATAAAATCCTCGTTTAATAGTCCTTGTAGTTGCTTTTTTTTTCAATTCCACTTACTCAAATGATGTCATTCTGTAGAGAGGCTTAGATATTAGGATTATCTCAAGGACCAAATCAAAGGCAAAGTCACGTTTGGAGGTAATCCTGATAAGTCATCCTGGGATACATTAGGCAAGGAGATAAATCATGTCCAATACTCTCAAAATAAGAGATGAGCTGATCTAATATGCAAAAGTGATCATTTGTTATATAATAATCTATACTGGTATGATAAAAAGATATCCAATCCATACCAAGTATAATATCAAAACTCAAAATCTCTAGGAGAACTAAATCAACAAAAAGTTCAAGTTCTCCAATAAAAATCAAACACGATGACCAAATTCAAGTTCCTTATCAAAGAATCTCCAATAATCGTATTTTCATATAGCACATAATGTAGTGATCTAGGTTGAATACCCAAGTGATAAGCAAAATATTATGAATCAAATCATAGATGAGACCCATGGTCAAACAAATATTTGCATTCTTTCATAAACATGAATAATACTTTCGACCACTAATTCAGAAGTTTTAGAATCATATGCAGTGATAGCATATACTCTGACATGGGCTGATGATTTAGGAGGAAGTGACTCTTTCATCTTGTTCAAAGGGCAGTCTTTTATTTTATAATCCAACTTCCCATAAGCAAAATAGACTCTAGCCACCCACAAACACAAACTTGTTTCATAATTTAACTCGTATCTTACATAGGATTAAGTCTTTTATAGTGACTTTTATTTTTATATTCAAATGTCTTAACCCTTTTGTTATCACTTTCTGATTCATTTTCAATCATATTTTTATTGGTAAACTTGTCCTAGCAATTCTTGTCCTTGATCTCCAGAAATTCTTTTCATTGTTCCCATTAATGAACAACCTCTACCTTCCAATATAAGGTGGCAAAAGAAATCTTTTGATCATCAGAATAATTTCTTACATCAAATATCTTTTCCATTCGCATCATCCATTTTTCTGCCACCAATGGATTAGGTGCACCATGCTTCTGCTACGCCAATTTGATTCAATATCACCGATCACCCCTTTCATCCCACTTAATTAATCAAAACCAGATAAAGTAGGAGGACTAAATGTCCTCGTCATCCTAGATTCCTAAAATATATCAAAGAAAATTTTCACTGATTACTATAGTTCACTAGACCTCAATATATTTTGCATGTCAACATATCAAATATTTCAGTGATCCTCAAATCATGCTCTGATACCACCTCTGTCACGCCCTTGAAAATTATCGATGATATTAAAATTTTCATCACAAACCAATCCAGGATCCAAACTAACATTTGAGGACACTGAAAAACATTCTATCAAATTCACATCTATAAAACATATGCAGTTTATAATCATATATCACATCACTCGATAATTCACATTTATGACGGTCACGCCCCTCAAAATATCGATAATATTAAAATTTTTTCAACACAAATCCATCCAGGATCCAAACACACATTTAAGGTCACTAAGAAAACATTCAGATCAAAATTTCACCTCTATAATCTACAAATTTATAAACCCTATGCAGTTCATAAACATACAACATATCGCTCGTTGATTCATAAAATCTGAACCCAACTCACCAAAATAATAACCACAATATAAATTCACAAGTATGGGAGTCTATACAGTTACAAAACCAACGTTTACCATAAGTTCATATCATTACACGTATTAAACTTAACATTCCAGAATCCTAAACATGAGAGGTCCTTTAAACTTATACAAAATCCACAAGGTTAGATTCATCGTCAACATTTCCTTAGATGTAGAGTGTGCTTATACAATAAAAACATATATACTAATAAAGATCTGCCCAAAATCTTTTAGCTTTCCACTACCTCAGCCCAATCTTAACATTTAAGCAAGCGACAAGTTATCTTGAAAAATTTATACAGCAACGGGATGAGCATATAAAGCTCAGCAAATGACTAACATATCCATGGTAAAAGAGGAAAATTTTCAAACAAATAAGGTTTCATAATGCAAGGCAAAATATAAGAATCCATAGACATAATCTCATTAGGTGTAGAATCACAAATATCATTTCAATCAAACATATTTGGTTCATAACAGACGGAGCATAGAGTAATTGGAGCATATCAATAGCATATGAAATGTTCCGAAGCATATCAATAACATATGGAACATTTCGAAGCATAACAATAGCAAATGAAACATTTTGGAGCATATCAAAGGCACATGAAATGTTTCGAAGCATATCAATGATAAATGAAATATTTCGGAATATATCAATGGCATATGGACCATTTCGGAACATTTCAAAGAACGAATATGAAATAGAAGCTTAAATGTCGAATTTGACGTTGCATTCATATTAATCTTATCCAAAGTATGTATAGAAACACATAACCAAAGCTTTGGATACCATATCAAACATACAGAAGGTGAAGTGGAACCATAACATAATATGGTACATCCATTTCTAAATGACCACCAAACATAAGTTCCCACGTCTGGGAGGTCTCCCACATCTGGGAGCTCCATCCACCCATGTCTGAGTGAAGTCAAGGGTCGGCAAAGCATCACAGGCTCTATGCATAACTCCCTTCACCATTTCTGGTAAAGGTTCACAATATCCCACAAACACCAAAGCACAAAAGGATAGTATGAACAATAAATAGTATATATTGGAAGCACACGCGGAACAACAAAACGTACATATGTCTTTACGAGTCAATACGAAGTAAGCAATAATCTTTCACCATTGTATTCAGACTTGAAAGGAAATGAAAGCAAGGGCACACACGAAATCCAAGCAATCACATACAACTCAATTCAAATAAGAAGGTTAGATGAATTCGATATCCAAAGGAATGAAACTAGAATAGGCACATATCGAAAGCAAATGCGGAACAATGGGATATACATGTGCCTATATAAGTCAATGTGATATAGCATAAATGTTACACAATATGTTCAAGAATGGAAATAATTTATAAACAAGAGCAAATGAGAATTCAAGCATTAATATAAGCCTCAATTGAGTGAAGGGAACTGAATAAAATCTATTTCTAAACGAATGAAAACAGAAGATGCGAAATCGATCAAAGCTTGATTTCTGACAGAATTCGAGAGGCACATTGGATAAATACTTTAGATTGTCAATTATGCTCCAATACCCTCAAGAAAGCTACTGTCGAAAGATATATCAATCTATGTTCTGATGTAATAAATTTCATATGAATCAGGGTTTCCAACAAGGAGTTACCATTGATTTAGTAATTAAAGGTCAAAAATAAAATCACTGTTTTGCAAAATTCATATGGTCGATTTCAACAGATAACAAGATAAGCATATGAATTCCAAATTTATCAATCTCTAAGTCAAAAGAAAAGTCTAGTTTCGAATGAAGTCAGTTTTGTATAAATCAGAATTTCCAACAGGGACTTATAGGTACTTTAGTATCGTAAGGTCAGAAATTTTGATCCCAGTTTTGCAACATCTATAGGCTCATTTGAAATAGACGTTTGGGTAAGTATTCGGTGTCCAAAATCTTCAAAGTCAGTGTCAAAAGAAAGATATAAGAGTCTAATTTCAAACGAACAAGGTCCTGCCCAAATCCACATTTGGAGCTAAAAATTATAGCTAAAATAGTGTATAGGGGTCAGTTTACCGAAAAATTCAAGATCCATAGTTTTATGTCCAAAGAGAGAAATATCAGGTTTTAAGTAGAAATCTTTCAGATTATTTAGAATCAATATAAGAACAGAGACTAATATTTTCTGTAGGATAGGGTTAGAACACTTGCCTTTTAGAATTATGACCCCAATTGAGAAGATTTGAGTAAGAAACCTCAAAGCCCCAATTTTTTTTCTTCTTCTTTTTCCCCCTTTTTTTTCTCTTCTTCTTTTTTCTTTCTCTATTCTTCCATGCAGCTACCTTCTCTGGTTCCTTAAGAACGAAGGCAGAGAGGCTTAAACGGTGGGATTTGTAATATTATGTATTTTCTAATTTAGTCCTTGTATTATTATATTTACGATTTGGTCCTCAGGGTATACATATAGGTCCTCAGATTTTTTTTTTTTAACAAATCCCCTAAATCTTATGAATAAGTTCTTAGATTCATACTTTGGCTCTTTTATCAAATTTAAAATAGATACTTATATTACAACTAGAAACTTATACGAAAATTCAGAAATGAGGGATGTTACAATGGCAACTCAAGCCAACTTAACAAAACATGAACAATATTTATAAATCCACAAGCTAAGTAATTAATACAATTAGAACTCCAACTATTTACCACAAGTTCATATCATCGTAAACTAGACTTAACATTCTGAAATTCCAAATAAGAGAGATCTTCTAACACTTTTACAAGGTATATCCATTTTGGTTCATCGAAAACATTTCATTACATACAAAATATGCTTATACAAAAATAACATAATAACCAACAAGACTTGCCCATAATTCTGAATAGCTCTCCACTACCTCAGCTCAGTTCAAAACATCTCAAAGAGTGACAAGTTGACCTAAAAGATTTATATAACAACGGAGTGAGCTAAAAATAGCTCAACAAGTGACAAAGCATATTCAGAACAAAAGGAACAATTTCAAACAAGTAAGGTATCATAATGCAAGACAGAATACAAGACTTCTCAAGGATACTATCTCATTAGATACAAAATCATATGTGTTATTTCAATCGACACATATTTGGTTCTAAAACAAATGGAGCATAGAGTAATTGGAGCATATCAATAGCATAGGAAATGTTCCGGAGCATATCAATGGCATATGGAATATTTTGGAGCATCCCAATAACATATGAAATATTTTAGAGTATATCAATAACAAATGAAATATTTCACAGCTTATCAA
Source organism: Musa schizocarpa (assembly GCA_900464855.2). Taxonomy (NCBI): domain Eukaryota; kingdom Viridiplantae; phylum Streptophyta; class Magnoliopsida; order Zingiberales; family Musaceae; genus Musa; species Musa schizocarpa. Next base: position 23,838,768 of record LS990923.1, on the reverse strand, counting down.
TGGCGTATGAAATGTTTCGAAGCATATCAATGACAAATGGAATATTTTGGAATATATAAATGGCATATGAAATATTTCAAAGCATATCAATGGCGTAGGAACATTTAAGAGGCATAGGGAGCATTTCAGAACATATCAATAGCATAAGAAATATTTTAGAGCATATCAACGGCATATGAACCATTTCAGAGCATATCAAAGAATGAATACGAAACAGAAGCTGAAACGTCGTATTTGATGTTGTATTCATATCTTTCTTATCCAAAATGCATATATAAATACATAACCAAAGCTCTAGATATCATATCAAACATACAAAAGATATAGTGGGACCACAGACAGAATGTGATTCATCCATTTCTGAATTACCACTAGACAGAAGTCTCCCACGTTTGGGAGCTCTATCCACCCACGTCTAGGTGAAGTCAGAGGGGGCTGGTAGAGCACCACAAGCTCTATACATAACTCCCTTTACCATTTATGGCAAATGTTCATATTATCCTACAACACCAGAGTACAAAAGGGTAGTATGAATAATAAATAGCACATATCAGAAGCACATGCAGAACAACAAAACGTACATCTACCTTTACGAGTCAACACAATGCAAGCAATAATCTTTCACAATTGTATTCAGATTTGACAGGAAATGAAAGCAAGAGTACACATGGATTCTAAGCAATAATATATAGCTCAATTCAAATAAGAAGGTTAGATGAATTCAATATCCAAAAGAATGAAACTGGAATAGGCACATATCGAAAGTAAATGTGAAACAATGGGATTTACATGTGCCTATATGAGTCAATACGATATAGCATAAACGTTAGACAATATGTTCAAGAATGGAAATAATTTATAGACAAGAGCAAATGAGAATTCAAGCATTAATATAAGCCTCAATTGAGTGAAGGGAACTGAATTAAATCTATTTCCAAACGAATGAAAACAGAAGATGTGAAATCGATCAAAGCTCGATTTCTGACAGAATTCGAGAGGCACATTGGATAAATACTTTAGATTGTCAATTATGCTCCAATACCCTCAAGAAAGCTATTGTTGAAAGATATATCAATCTATTTTCTGATGAAACAAATTTCGTATGAATCAGGGTTTCTAACAAGGAGTTACCATTGATTTAGTAATCAAGATCAAAAACAAAATCACTGTTTTATAGAATTCATAGGGTCGGTTTCAACAGATAACAGGATAAGCATTTGAATTCTAAATTTATCATACTATAGGTCAAAAGAAATGTTTACAAGTCTAGATTCAAATGAAGCCAGTTTCCTATAAATCAAAATTTCCAACAGGGACTTATAGGTATTTTAGTATCGTAAGGTCAGAAATTTTGATCCCTGCGTTGCAGCATCTATAGGCTCATTTGAAATAGACTTTTGGGTAAGTATTCGGTGTCCAAAATCTTCAAAATCAGTGTTAAAAGAAATATATGAGAGTCTAATTTCAAATGAACTAGGTCTTGCCCAAATCCACAATTGGTGCTAAAAATTATAGCTGAAACAGTGTATAGGGGTTAGTTTACCAAAAAATTCAAGATCCTTGGTTTTATGTCCAAATAGAGAAATATCAGGTTTTAAGTAGAAATCATTCAGATTATTTAGAATCAATATAAGAACAGAGACTAATATTTTCTGTAGGATGGGGTTAGAACACTTGCTTTTGAAAATTATGACCCCAATTGAGAAGATTTGAGTAAGAAACCTTAGCCCCAATTTTTTTTCTTCTTTTTCCCCCTTTTTTTTCTCTTCATCTTTCTTTTTTTCTTTGTTCTTCCACGCAGCTGCCTTCTCTGGTTCCTTATGAACGAAGGCAGAGAGGCTTAAATAGTGGGATTTGTAATTTTGTGCATTTTGTAGTTTAGTCCTTGTATTATTATATTTACGATTTGGTCCTCAGGGTTTACATATAGGTCCTCAGATTTTTTTTTTTTAAACAAATCCCCCAAAACTTATGAATAAGTTCTCATATTCATACTTTGGCTCTTTTATCAAATTTAAAATAGATACTTATATTACAACTAGAAACTTATACGAAAATTCAGAAATGAGGGATGTTACAATGGCAACCCAAGCCAACTTAACAAAACATGAACAACATTTATAAATCCACAAGCTAAGTAATTAATATAATTAGAACTCTAACTATTTATCACAAGTTCATATCATCGTAAACTAGACTTAACATTCTGAAATTTCAAATAAGAGAGATCTTCTAACACTTTTACAAGGTATATCCATTTTGGTTCATCGACAACATTTTATTACATACAAAATATGCTTATAAAACAATAACATAATAACCAACAAGACTTGCCCATAATTCAGAATAGCTCTCCACTACCTCAGCCCAGTTCAAAACATCTCAAAGAGTGACAAGCTGACCTGAAAGATTTATATAACAATGGAGTGAGCTAAAAATAGCTCAACAAGTGACAAAGCATATTCAGAACAAAAGGAACGATTTCAAACAAGTAAGGTATCATAATGCAAGACATAATACAAGACTTCTCAAGGATACTATCTCATTAGACATAAAATCATGTGTCATTTCAATCGACACATATTTGGTTCCAAAACAAATAGAGCATAGAGTAATTGGAGCATATCAATAGCATAGGAAATGTTCCGGAGCATATCAATGGCATATGGAATATTTCGGAGCATCCCAATAACAGATGAAACATTTTAGAGCATATCAATAACAAATGAAATATTTCGTAGCTTATCAACGATGTATGAAATGTTTCGGAGCATATCAATGACAAATAGAATATTTCGGAATATGTAAATGGCATATGAAATATTTCAAAGCATATCAATGGCGTAGGAACATTTTAGAGGCATAGGGAGCATTTCAGAACATATCAATAGCGTAAGAAATATTTCAGAACATATTAATGGCATATGAACCATTTCAGAGCATATCAAAGAATGAATACGAAACAGAAGTTGAAACGTCGTATTTGATTTTGCATTTTTATCTTTCTTATCCAAAATGTATACATAAATACATAACCAAAGCTCTAGATATCATATCAAACATACAAACGGTATAGTGGGACCACAGACAGAATGTGATTCATCCATTTCTGAATTACCACTAGACATAAGTCTCCCACGTTTGGGAGCTCCATCCACCCACTTCTAGGTGAAGTCAAAGGGGGCTGGCAGAGTATCACAGGCTCTATATATAACTTCCTTTACCATTTATGGCAAATGTTCATATTATCCTACAACACCAGAGTAAAAAAGGATAGTATGAACAATAAATAGCACATATCAGAAGCACACGCAGAACAACAAAACGTACATGTGCCTTTACGAGTCAACACAATGTAAGCAATAATCTTTCACAAATGTATTCAGATTTGACAGGAAATGAAAGCAAGAGTACACAAGGATTCTAAGTAATAATATATAGCTCAATTCAAATAAGAAGGTTAAATAAATTTAATATCCAAAGGAATGAAACTAGAATAGGCACATATCGAAAGCAAATGCGGAACAATGAGATTTACATGTGCCTATATGAGTCAATATGATATAGCATAAACATTACACAATATGTTTCGAGAATGTAAATAACTTATAGACAAGAGTAAACCAGAATTCAAGCATTAATATAAACCTCAATTGAGTGAAGGAACTAAATGAAATATATTTCCAAATGAATGAAAACAGAATATGCGAAGTCAACTAAAGCTCGATTTCTGACAGAGTTCGAGAGGCACATTGAACAAATACTTTAGATTTTTAATTATGCTCTAATACCTCAATAATGCTATTGTCGAAAGATATATCAATCTATTTTCTAATAAAATAAGTTTCATGCGAATTAAAGTTTCCAACAAGGAGTTACCATTGATTTAGTAACCAAAGGTCAAAAATAAAATCATTATTTTATAGAATTCATAGGGTCAACAGGATAGGCTTTTGAATTCTAAATTTTTCAATCTATATATCAAAAGAAAGATCTACAAGTCTAGTTTCAAATGAAGTTAGTTTGGTACAAATCTGAATTTTCAACAGAGACCTATAGGCATTTTAGTATCGAAAGGTCAGAAATTTTGATCCCTGTTTTGTAGCATCCATAGGCTCATTTGAAACAAAAGTTTGGGTAAGTATTCAGTTTCCAAAATTTTCAATATTAGTGTCAAAAGAAAGGTATAAGAGTCTAATTTCAAATGAATAAGGTTCTACATAAATCCACATTTGGTGCTAAAAATTATGACTGAAAAAATCTATAGGGGTCAGTTTACCAAAAAATTTCAGATCCATGGTTTCGTCTCTAGTAAGAGAAGTATTCGGTTCTAAGCAGAAATCTTCAGATTATTTAGAATTAATATGAGAATAGAGACTATTATTTCTGTAGAATGGGATTAGACTAATATTTCTGTAGACTAAGAATTGAGCAAAGAAAACCCCAAAGCCCCAAATTTCTCTTCTTCTTCTTTCCCCTTTTTTTCTCTTCTTCTTTCTCTCTTCCTGTGTTCTTCCACGCAACTACCTTCTCTAGTTCCTTCAGAACAAAGGCAGAGAGGCTTAAGCGGTGTGATTTGTAGTTTTGTGTATTTTACAGTTTATTCCTTACAGTATTATATTTACGATTAGGTCCTCAAGGTTTACATATTGGTCCTCAGATTTTTTTTTTTCTCTTTGAACAGATCCTCAAATCTTATGAATAAGTTCTTAGATTTATGCTTTGGCTCTTTTATCAAATTTAAAATAGATTCTTACATTACAACTAGAAATTTATATGAAAATTTAGAAATGAGGGATGTTACAAGTTTGCTATAAAGGAAATATGTTCAAAGTAAATGCAAATCGAGATTTTAGAGTGGTTCAATCAACGTGACCTACTTCCCCTATTGGCTTCCTCCGACGACGAGGTCACCGACGCCCACTAGATGCCTTCCTTCAATAGACAAAGGCCAACCATCCTTTTACAGCTTTTATCTTTTTTACTGGCTTAGGAGACAACCCTTACAAGTTTTCACTCATCTTTTGGATGATCTTAACACTTAGAATGAAGGAGAAGAACTCTAACTTTTACAACACTTTAAGGCCTCAAGACTCAAGAGTAATTCAAGAATTTTATTGCCCTTTCATGTAGGAAAGGGTGGGGTTTTTATAGGCCCCAATGAGTTCAAAAATGAAGCTTAAAAGTGTTCATTCTCATATTTCCGAGGTCCTGGCAGTACCACTGCCATTACTGAGTGGTACTACCACCAATCATCAGGCATTGGGCGGTACTACCGCTTGATAGCGCTCAAAGACTGAGCTCTGGCCATACCACCGCCTGACAAGGGTGGTACCATCGCTGGCAGTAATAACTGATGGCGATACTACCACTTGACAAGGGCGATACCATCGCCTAGAATTCCTAGGAGACCGAGCCTCCTGGGCGGTGCCACCACCAACCAGGAATTTAGGGGTCGAATGGGCTGTTCCATTCTGCCCAATTTGGGTCTGTTAAGGACCCAATTGGCCCCTAATTAAGTTAGTGGGATTATCTCTCAATATTAATTTAATCTATACTCTAACTATGACAATTAAGACATCATTATTGCAATTCATGTTCCGGTGCGTCAATCGCTTCTTCCGACGAGCTTCCGACGTACTTCCAGCGAACATTTGACGAAATCTCGACGATGCTCCGGCGGACTCCCCGTAAGCTCCTGGACTTCGCGATGATCTTTTTGGCGAGTTCCGACGAGCTTCTATGGCAAGCTCTTGGACTTCTTGGTTGGTTCCTGCAGAACTTCCGATGAACGTCCGAACTTCTGACGAACTCTCGAACTCCCAATGTGATCTTGATCTTGACTCCGGCATAACACCTGCTGCATGTCTTACTACCATCATAGTTAATCCTGCACACTTTTCTCAACATATAGATTAGATAAATAAATAATAATTAGCTTCATCATCAAAATTCGAGATTCAATAAGTCCTTCACTTTTGGTTATTTTGATGAGAAGCTCGTTGACACTGGTCTTATGAAGTTCCTTGGCCTATACCATTTAGCCTTACCTTGGTACTTAGAGTTTTCCTCCGCATGCTCCACCTCCTCATTCCCTTTCACGACCAAGCACTCTTCCTCTATAAGAGCAAAGGATCGATGGCTTCACAAAAGTCCTACCTCTGTGGTACCATAGTGCTGCCATGCTCATGACCCTACTATCCATCGCCTCATATCTGCATCTCTTTATTCATGATCAGTAGATATGTCTCTATGGTACTCCTTCGAGTCCACCTCCATTCTAACCGATGCTTTGTTTTAGGTAGCTAAGTCCCTTTGAACTTATCATCACTTCCTCACCTCTTTTAATCCCCTATTTCAACACCTTTGTATTCTCCAAACAGTTCCCCTTAGTCGATGGAAAGACAGACTACAACTCCAATGTATGGCCTCTGCCATCATGTTGCAAGGTTCGCACCGATTCTATTTTTCTTAGCTTCCTTGGTGGCAATGTTCGTTTACTTAACCTTGTCCTCTTACTTGTCAGGCTCCCTTAAGTGAATATTAGCTCTAGAGTAGTCTAACTCTCTAGTTACTTTTATCATACCTCTGCACGATCAAGTCCCTCCCATGGGACTCATTAGTACTTGCATTCAAACTTTTCCCCCAATGGTACACAGCTCCCATATGCTAATGACCATGACTTTCATCCAATGCAAAATTTGATGCATGCATAGAAGACCCGCCTCTATAGTATTATGGCTTTCACTTCTTGAATTCATAGACCTTCTTATTGTCATCTTATTCACCAAAGCGGAGCTCCTAGTAGGTCCTAATCATACCTCTATATGATATAATCTCTCATGGGACTAGATTTGTGTGTATTGCATTGCCACGAACTATTCCACCATGATCCGCTACACCATGTTGCCTCTTGATGATATCTCCATTGCATTCTGATACTTATGGGATGAACTCGAATTGAGATCTCTCCATGTGTGGCCTCTGCTAATATATCGCAAGGCCTCTTCTATCTTTGATTGTGTTCGTTCCTTTGGTAATCGACCTTCGTCCACCCACTCTCAGGTCACACTCAGACGAAGCATAGCTCTAGGATAGTCTGTCGCCTAGTAGCTCCTGAAGTCTACCGACTTCGTTGAAATCCATGCACCATTGTCTAGATCTTGGGCCTCTGCCCTTATCAGTATAATCTCCGCTGTGCGCCGCTCCCTTCATGGCAACTTGAATGGCAACACTATGACATATTCTTTAAGAGTACCCACCTCCACGTTCTCTTGCCTCGTGCCAAGGCCTTCTGAACCCAACTTCACCTCTATAAATTTAGTCGCCTTAGTTCCTCCATTAAATACTTCTCTGAGATAAGGTGCATGTGCCCAGAAGCTCCCTTTGTCTTTGGCACTATACAAGATGAGTCCGCTCCATCAGAATAAAGGACCCATGGAATGATATGATCCCGCTTTTGCCTCTGCAAGAGTTCATGTCCTTGACCTCTATCCAAGGAAAGCTCTGTATCTCCGCTCAATGTTCAATCTTTTATGTCATATCCCTTCATGCGGCTTGGGTACTTCGCCAAATTACACCCAAGTTGCACTGCTCCTTGTTTTGCATTGAGTTTATGGTGGCCCTCATACCCACCATTCTACGGGTCAGCCCTTTGTTGAGTCTAATCTCCATATCGACTCTAAGTGTACCTTCATCTTATGTTGCTTTGGGTTGCTCCCCCACTTGATCTCACAATGCATTCCTCAATGCATTATCTCAAGCCAGATCATGCGATGACTCTTCGCCACTTGCTCGATCCGTTGAGCTTTGTGAAGTTATTTTTGAGGTACTCCTCCTCAACATGTGCGGTTTGTTGCACATGGTTCTTCCTCTGGAGAGCCAGGACTTATCCCTCCTAGATATATGTCCATTTGGAGCAACTTTTCTCTTTACTTCCTTCTCTCTTAAAGTTTTGGAGATCACTATCCCCTTGGACTACTCAGCCTTGCTGAACAAACTATGCATTGTTCTGCCTCCTGCAAATGCACTTGCTAGATTGCGAATCCACATCAATATAGCCCCTACTACACTTCTCAAGGCCTAGCAACATGCTGAACGCGCTACACACTTCAACTTCCTATGAATATATCCTTCTCATGCTAAAGAGAAAGTTTCAAAGTTCCAAGGCGCCAAGTTTCGGTTGCCTTGTGATGGCCACGAACACTTCATTGTTCGCATACAATCCTTTGCATGAGTACCGAATTCTTCGAGTTAACAATTCCCCTCACCTCTGTGAGCTTTGCACAACTCTTTTAGTCAATGGACAACCCATTCCACCTTACATGGTCTCATCCTTTACCAAGCACCTTACTTGCCTTGAGCACCATCAAGTACGGTTGTCAACGTTGAGCCGTAGCTCAAACTCAACCATCCCAACTTTGTGCACTATGCATTCTTCCCAACTTGCTTGTCCTCATGGTGCCTCTTATGTAAAGGGTTGGCCATTCCTCAGAATGCCAATCTCAAATGCCCACTCCTCTGAGTGACTCCTCTTCCCTACATCTCCATGCCCGTTTTCCCCCAAACAGTTGCGCGTACTGGCTGCCCTCAACATAGTCCTGCTAGGTCCTCCACGTTTGCATACCTAGTGTTTCTATGAATGCTTATCCTACTCTGATACATTATGTCATAGACTTAGCTAGTTTTTCCTAAATCGTGCGACACCCTTGCATATTCGTCCGCAAGATTAACCTCCCCGAAACCTCCTTTGGTCCCTTAGGACCTACAAAAGAGAAAAAAGGTCAGAGAAAGTGTCTCACTTAGGATCCATAAGCGATCATTTCAGTAAACACTAGCCAATACAAATTATAAACAAACTTTACAAACTCTAAACGGTCGCACAATAAAGGATTCAATTGGTCCACTATAAATCGAAATCTCCCACAAGTGTTCAAATGACATAATCTTTATTTACAAGCCTAAAATAGCCACCAAACCCAACTAAATTAGGGCTGTTAAGCCTTCGATCGTCCCTCTGCATGCTATGCAAAACATGAATAAACCAAAAGACATGGACATACATGAGTATTACATTAAACACCATATTTACAATTTTATCCATGATAGTCTGTAGTGGATGAGTTGAGTGAATTATTATGGAGATAATAATTCACTGAGCCAAAAGGAGTTACGACATATATGACTCACAGCCAGCTCAATATTGGGCCTAGAGGGTCATATACATATGATAGGTATTGCAACGAGTAGAGGTTCGAATATGAGATATCCACTATATCCAATAAGCCCTTATCTTATTGGATATCCAATAAGCCCTTGAATTATTGGATCCCATGGATGAGATCCAATAAGAGCTAATAAGAGATTATTAGGTAAAGGCTTACTAATCTAAGAGGCTTAGGTAATTGGATAGAGATATAGTACCCAATATGGTAGGATCCATTAGAGTTAACTATGGACCTCTATAAATAGGAGGGAACTAAAGGCCCATATGCTAGGGCTTCTTGGTTGTCACCTCCTATTCTCCTCTCCCCTTCTCCTTCAATAGCAGGTGTGGAGATTATTGAATCTCATATTTTAATGATGAAACCAATTGAAAGTGTTTATGATTTAATCTACGTTTTTAGTGTTGCAGGAAGCTTCGATCAGGATGAGACAATTAAAAGCAGGAAGAATCATGTTGGGTTGAAGAAAAATATATCAGAAGATTGGACATCGAGGCAAAGGATCGGTTGATGTATCGACAAAAGGCTTCAGGCCATGGGTTCAGGAATTAGACTAAGAAGAGCGGAAGTTGGAGTTGCGGAGGTCAACTAGCCAATTGTGCAATAGGCCACAAGAGAGGACGATGCGCCGAAGAATCGGACGAAGCGTCGATGAACCAATGACATGTCGAACAATATTTGATTCAAGTTTTATAATAATTGTCTAGATTGAAGTAGGTTTTAAGTGTGCATGATTAATTATGATAGAGATTGAGGCATAAAGAAAAATGAAGTCCCGGAGTCAAGAACGAGATTTCGTTGGGAGTTCGAGAGTTCATCGGAAGTCCGGATGTTCATTGGAAGTTCTGCCGGAATTGACCAAGAAGACCAAGAGCTTGCCGAAGAAGCTTATTAGAACTCTCTAAGAAGATCATTGTGAAGTTCAAGAGCTTGCTGGGAGTCCACTGAAACATTGTGGAGAGATCATCAAAAGTTTGTCGGAAGCTCGCTGGAAGAAACCTATAGATATACCGGACTTATTTAGCTTAGTGTATGTTTTAAAATTTGTAGTTAGCACATAATTGGATTAGAATTAGGCCAACTCAATTAGGAGTCAATTAGGCCCAAGTTTGGGCTATGTTGGGCTAAGTGAAAGGCCTAAACAGTGACCCAACAAGTGGCACCGTCGTGACACAATCTCTGAGACTATGTCAAGCGGTGGTACCGCTAGTCTAGGCAGTGGTACCACCCAGACACAATCTCCAAGAGACTGTCAAGCAATGGTACTACTAGACAAGGTGATGGTACCATCCACTAGTATGGTGTCAGGTGATGGTACCACTATACTAGGTGGTGGTACTTCCTAGTATCAGTATTGTAGGCAATGGTACCGCCCAACATAGGCAGTGGTACTGCCAGTACCCTTTAAACTGGGGATGAGACACTTTTAAGCTCCAAGTTTGAAACCACTTGAGGCCTATAAATACCCCTCTCATCCCTGGTTAATATATATAAGTACAGAGAATTTCAAAGTGGGAAAACACTCTATAGTAATCACTTGAGAGATCCCCTCCTCTAATTCTAAGTTTAGAATTATGTTTGGAGAGGAGTGAGTGTTTGTAAAAGATCTCCTAAACCTATGAAAAGGAGAAGAGGGGTGTAAAAGGGTAGTTGGTCTTCAACCATTGAAGGAAGACCATTAGTGGATACTAGTGGCCTCGACGGAAGAGGAATCGGGAGTGGATGTAGGTCACGATGACCGAACTACTATAAAATTGGTTTGTTGCCTTTTACTTTATTATTTACCTTTGCTGCAAATCATTTTACTTGCTCACTGCTCTACTTCCTCATTACATGCTTACAAAAGTGTTTTTAAGTTAACATATTTTCGATCGGTTTTCAATGAACAAATATTTTTTAAAATCGACTTTTTTAGCACTACACTAATTCACCCCCACCCCCTTCCCTCCCTCCCTCATAGTGCTGACTCGTTCCTAACAGAGATTTGAGAAGTGTCATCGCAGCCCTACACTATAGATCACCGCTAAAGAGGAGGACACTTGACCTCCATCTGTTAGGATCAAGGGCACACTAAGAGGGGGGGTGAATTAGTGTAGTGGAAAACTTTCGCTATTTCAAAAAACTTATTTCGATTAAAACTGATTCAAACGAGAATGGTTTTAATTCAATCCGTTTCGGAAGAATTTAAATTTGAAACCTTTCATGAAAGTGCAAGAGAAGACTAAGGTGATTTGCAGCAATATAAATTACACAAATGAAAAGCATCAATTTCGTAAAGTCTTCATACGATTAAAGCCGATCTTGGAAGATGTTTACGTGAAAGCATATGTAGACATAGTTAAAGCAAGGTAAGGAGGAGAGGCAGTTTGCTATAAAAGAAAGTTGCTCAAAGTAAATACAAACCGAGCTTTAGAGAGGTTCAGTCAACGTGACCTACATCCACTTTTCGCTTCCTCCTCTGATAAGGTCACCGGTGTCTATTGTTAGGATCGGAGCGGCACTAAGAGGGGAGGGGGGACGGGTGTGAATTTGTGCAGCAAATTAAAACTCATAAGTTTGAAATCGATTTCGTAAATATGTAGAGATTTCGATTCGATGAAGGATGACTTAGCTAAAATAGCTCAAGTAAAGAAAGTCAAGAGTAGGGAGAAGAAAACCGAACAGTTTGTTGCTAAGAAGATAAGTGGTTCAGAAAATTAAACACTCACACATTCAAGGAACACTACAATGTAATGTGGTTCGGTCAAATGACCTACATCCACTTGCGAAGCCTTCTTCGATGAGGCTCCCAACTTCCATTAATAAATCACTTTGAAGGGGAAGGACCAAATACCCCTCTTACAACCTTTTTACAAGTGGTTCACACTCTTATATATTTTTCAAAGAGAAAGAGGGAGGTGAACACTTAAGCTATTAAAAATAAAACTTTGCTAAAGCTTTTTCTTAATTTCTAACTTCTCAAAAAGATGTTATCTCTACTAAGAATTAAGAGGTATTTATAGGCCCCAAGAGGATTCAAATTTGGGCTCCAAATTTGAATTGCTTTTGGGTTTCCCGGTGCTGGCGGTGCCACTGCCTGTTAGTGGCGGTGCCATCGCTTGTCAGTGTGACACTAACAGTGTACTGGTGGTGCCACCGCCAGACCTCTCGGGTTCTAGGCGGTGCCACTGCCCAGTCCGGTAGTGTACTAGCAGTGCCACCATCGGACCTCTTGGGTTTTGGGCGGTGCCACTGCCGAATTTGGCGGTGCCATCGCTTGGACTATTCTAGCTCACTGGTTGGGCTCCAAACTTGGCCCAAACCAGTCCAAACTCAGGCCTAATTGGCCCCTAATCGGGTTATAGGATTAACCCTTAATCCTAACCCAAATTACATACAAACTACGAAATTAAGACATAGTCCTAAGCAAATTTTTAAGCGGCAACGTCGAGTTTCCTTCCGGCGAGCTTTCCAACGAACTTCCGGCGGACTTCCGATACACCCTCAGATTTCTTCCGGCAGACTCCCAGTAGGCTCTCGATCTTGTGGCGAGTTCAACGAGTCTTTGGAAAGTATTTGAACCTTCTCGGTGATCTCCACGAACCTCCGACGATATTTCCGGCGGACTTCCGAAAACTTCGGCAAGTCCCCGATTCATTCTCGGTTGGTTCCGGTAGCACTTCCGACGATTCTTCGGACTTTCGGCGGACTCTCGAACACCCATAGAACTTGACTCTGGAAAACTTGCTTTATGTCTTCAAGCTATCATAGTGAATCCTACACACTTAACTCAATAATATGGATTAGATCAATTAACCCATCATTTGACTTCAACATCAAAATCTGAGATTCAATAATCTCCCCCTTTTTGATGATGATAATCAATTGATGATAGAGTTAATCATAACTCCTATCTATATGCCATATGTTGGGAAATCATGGGGGCGACATCATATGCGCAGCGGAAGAACAAGAAAACAAAAATCCCCGATTCCCAAAAAGATGTTAGATGCCATTAGATGCGAAGATTGGTGCGTAAAAAATCCGAAAAACACAAAATCTGGCATATAGAGATTGTGTTACCTAGGGAGATCAGATATCCCTGTTTCCTTGCAGATCCTTAGGAGAGGGTGAAGGAGGTCAAGCGTCCTCCTCTCTAGCGGTGATCCACACAAAGGGGTTGCGGCGACCCTCCTCTAAACTCCGGGCCTCTCGAGGTGGAGAGGGGAGAGGAGAATAGGAAAGACAAGCAAAGACTCTAGCCTATGAGGGTCTGTGAATCCCTCCTATTTATAGAGATCTCGTGTCAAACCCTAATGGGTCCTTCCCTAATGGGTATTGGATCTGCATCCAATAAGACAAGGGCTCCGTCGGACATCTCATATCCAGACCCTCTACTCATCGCAATGCCTACCATATGTGTGTGACCCTCTAGGCCCAATATCGAGTGTCCGTGAGTCATACCGTCGAAACTCCTTCTAACTTTCGGTGAATTATTATCTCTGTAATAATTCACTCGACTCATCGACTATGGACGTGCTAGGCCACTACTCTGCCAGTAGTCCCCGGACGATCTGGGGGAATCCAATCCATTGGACCTGTCGTCTCGCCACCATGTACATATAGTCCCTCATCCATCTAATATCCCGGAGACCGTGATATCGAGCATGGTGTTGTCGGACCCATACGGTTTCTACCGAAGTCTCGCTCTAATCGGATTCTCCTGGAGAACTCTTTCTCTCTCAACCCGAATGACCCGGCCGGGGATTTGTCGAGCAAGAACACATGGGATATTCCTCTCATGACGCCGAGAGTGGATGATCCTCTATCGACACTCAATAGCCCTCGTAAGGTCGACTACCACTCCCAATGACCGTACACTAGATCCGGGATAGCCAAACCTATAAGTCCGGTATCAAAGAGTAGAGCACTCATACAGACATCCTTGGTATCTCAAGTCTAAGGACCATATACACTACTAGGACTACGGAATCGCCGCTCTGCAATAAGGCATCATCAACCATCCAAAGATTCTGCAGTAAGCGGATCAATCAATGAACTCATTCTCCAATGAGCACCAGTATTGTCCCCTAGTGTCCCTACACGAGCAGCTATGAGACCAGCTTGCATCCATCATATGGACGGGTATACTGATTACACCCTCTCTCTCGTTATCACGATGTCCCTCTCGAAACCTATGACCGGGGATTATTTAGGATATGTGTTTAAAGGTGAATCGATCTCATTATCGTGATCTCATCACGATCCGATTCCCATTGCACAAATCAAGGACATCACAATATATATATGCATTTATGCAATAGTTATAAAGTGATATACGCCAAAATATAATAAGCAAAAAAGATTCTGTATCAAGTCACACGTGCCATCACTCACGTGATTGGCTTGTTGGGCACCTATGACTAGCAATCTCCCACTTGACCTAAAAGCCAATCACCTATGTGTCTGATCCCCATCAGACCCCTATGACACTCAAAGACAAAATGAGATAACGGCTTTGTCGGTGGATCTGCAATGTTATCTTCGGATGGAACTCTTTCCATTGCTACATTTCCTCGGTTACGATCTCTCTTATAAGTTGGAACCTCCTCCGAACACTTCTCAAGAGACCCGGTTCCCTTATTTGAGTAATCACCCCATAGTTGTTGCAATATAAGGAAGTCGACTTGTCGCTATCTCAGATCGACTCCCAAATCTGTGATGAACTTCTTCACCCGGACTCCCTCTTTTTTTTTGATCGATGCAGCAATGTACTCCGCCTCTATGGTCGAAGTCACGGTGGTATCTTGCTTGGAACTCTTCCAAAGACACTTTGCTCCTCCATTCAAGGTGTACACATACCACGAATTCGACTTGCTATCATCGACATCGACCAAAACTTGAGTCGATTGTGTAGCCTTCAACCTTAAGGCTATTACCTCCATATACTAGTAAAAGATCCTTAGTCCTTCTCAAGTACTTAAGGATACATTTTACTTGCTTTCCGATGCTCCAAGCACGGATCCGCTTTACACCGCTTTCGACACTTTCGAGAGCATCGTTATATCGGGCCTAGTACATAGCATGGCATACATGATAGACCCTATTCTTTGAGGCATAAGGTATCATATCCATGTTAAGCCCTTTCTTCTCGGAGTCTTTGGGGACATACTGTAGAAAGCGATATCCCATGTCTCATCGGTATGAGACCTCTCTTGAATTTTCCATGTCAAACCTTTTGACAATAGTTTCTATGTACTGGGATTTGGGACAAGCCAAGCATCCTCTTGGATCTATCTCTATAGATTCTAATCCCCAAGATATAAGATGCTGCCCTAAGTCCTTCATGGAGAAGTGTCTAGATTACCAAGCCTTTCTTTGGATAGCATTCCTATGTCATTCCCAATGATAAGGATGTCATCCACATATAACACCAAAAAAGGTGATAGCGCCCCACTTACCTTTCTGTATACACAAGGCTCATCTTCGTTCTTAACGAAGTCATAAGATCTGATTGCCTCATCAAATCTTATGTTCCAACTTCGAAGCTTGCTTTTAGTCCATAAATGGATCTAAGCAACCTACACACCTTATCTCGGGTAGTTCTTGGACACAAATCCCTCGGGTTGCATCATATACACCTCCTCCTCGAGGTTCCCGTTGAGGAATGCAGTTTTCACATCCATCCGCCCGATCTCATAATCATAGTGTCTTTGCAATAGCCAATAGAATTCTGATGGATTTTAGCATTGCTACTGGTAAGAAAGTTTTAAATAAGTAGTCAACACCTTGCCTTTGACGATACCCCTTAGCCACTAGCCTTGCTTTATAGGTCTCTACCTTTCCATCTACTCCATCTTTTTTCTTAAAGATCCACTTGCAACCGATGGGTACAATACCTTTCAAGCATCAACTAGGTTCCAAACCTTATTGAGTACATAGAATCCATCTCGAATTCATAGCTTCTTTCCACTTCCCGGAGTCTATACTCATAATAGCCTCCTCATAGGTCCCAGGATCAATATCCTCTACATCCTCTGCTCTAATATGTCCCACATATCTCTCGGGAGGATGGGATACTCTATCGGACTGCTGCGTAAAGTTGATACTTGTGTATTAGGTACCCCAACGGACTTCGGTCAGAGTGGTGCTTGAGCTTGGTTCTCCAACCTCGCTCAATTCTATCATTCTCCCACTTTGTCTCCGTCAAGAATGTGTTCCTTCTCAAGGAACACTTGCTCTCTTAGCTACAAAGACCTTTTGGTCCTCGAGATGATAGAAATAATACCCACAAGTTTCCTTGGGGTATCCCACAAATTTGCATCGCTTCGTCCTGATTCTAACTTATCGGGATTGTGTCTTCTAACATGGGCGGGGCAGCCCGCATCTTAACAAACTTAAGATCGGGGCTTCTTCCCTTTCCATATCTCATATGGTGTAGACACTACCGACTTAGTTGGAACTCTGCTCGGAAGGTAAGTTATGGTTTCTAGGGCATATCCCGAAATGAGATGGGTAGGTCAGTGAAACTCATCATGGACCGTACCATATCTAATAATGTACAATTTCTCCTTTCGGAGACACCATTGAGTGGGGTGTATAAGGAGGTGTCCATTGGGATAATATCCCATGGTCCTTGAGGAAACCGAGTAAACTCTGTATTTAAGTATTCACCTCCTCGATCCGATCGAAGAGTTTTGATACTCTTTCCATGCCGGTTCTCCACCTCATTCTTATACTCTCTGAATTTCTCAAAGGCCTCAGACTTGTACTTCATTAAGTACACATATCCATACCTTGAGAAATCATCAGTAAATGTAATGAAGTAGGAGTAACCTCCAATGGCATGAGTTGACATGGGTCCACATACATCACTATGTATGAGTTCCAACAACTCATTGGCTCTCTCTCCAGTTCTACTAAATGGAGATTTGGTCAGTTTTCCACGAATGCAAGGCTCACAAGTCGCATATGACACATAGTCGAATGGATCTAGATATCCATCATTTAGCAACTTTTGAATCCTTCTTTCATGGATGTGACCTAGCCTACAATGCCATAGGTATGCACTGTTCAACTCATCTCGTTTCCTTTTGGACACATTTACATTCATGATATGTGGAGTGATGTCTAACATAAATAAACCATTATGCAATGTTCCTTTCGTGATGATCTTATCATCTAATAATATCGAACAACCATTGTTCTCAAAAACAAATTTATATCCACTAACTGTTAAACATGAAATGGAGATAATGTTTTTGATAATAGAAGGAACAAAATAACATGCATCTAATGCAATAAAAGCTCCACTAGGCAGATGTAGGGCGACCTCGCCAACAGGTTAATCTGACAACTTTTGCTCCATTACCCATCTTGAGGTACATCTCGCCTCTCTGAAGCCTCCTAGGTCTTGCCCGGAACCTGCAACGAATTGCATATATGATAAGCACTACCAGGTATCCAATACCCATGTGTTATCATAAGAGTCCCACAAATGGAGACTTATCATGAATGTACCAAGCTTCATCAAGCTTTTGTTTTAGCCCTTTTTCAAGGTACTCTTTTGCGGTTTCTCTTCCAATGCCCATCTTTACCACGATTGGAAGCATCGGCCTTTGTCATTTGTTTGGGTCTTTCTTAGCAACCTTTGCTTTACCTTGTTTGCCCTTGCCCTTTTCCTTCTTAAGGGACCTTTCGCTTTCCTTTTTTTTTTCGGTCTCACTAGTGTAGAGAACTAGCTTCTCTTTCTTAATAGTACTCTCTCCTCCCTCAACATATTGAGGAGCTCTAGGAGAGTCACCTCAAGCTTGTTCATATTAAAATTCATTATGAACTGTGAAAAGGAATCGGTAGGGACTGAAGCACAATGTCCACACACAAGTTATCCTCTAGGACCATTCCTAGACACTGTGAGTTTCTCTATCCACTCAATCATCTTTAGGACATGGTTCTCAACCGGTGTCCCCTCAGTCATCCTAAGCGGAAAAGGCTCTTGGATATCTCATATCGTTGAGTCCTTCCTCTGTTCCTCAAACAATTTGCGGACATGTAGGAGAATGGATCGGCATCCATCTTTTCATGTTGTCTCTATAACTCGAGTCATAGAGCCCAACATATAGCACCGAGCAAGAGTGGAGTCATCAATGTACTTCACGTAAGCGAAATGCGATCTCATCCTCGCTTGCCCCTTCTTTGGGCGTAGGCATCACAGAAGTATCAAGGACGTTACCCGATTTTTCTCCGGCTTTGTGAGAACAATTCTCAAGTTCGAGAGCCAATCCATATAATTTGAACCAAGAAGACGGTTGACATCAAGTATGCCACGTAAAGGATTTGAAAGCGACATTTTCTGAAAAAAGATGTAGTAGAAATGAATAACATGCAGATTTTGCAAGAAATAAACTATCAAGATATGGACTTCTATCTTAATATGCTCCCACTATTTTACTAACGAGTCACGCGACACCCTCAAAGACGTGAAACGGAAGTCTCCAAAGAGACTTCTAGTGGGGATCGGGATCCAATCAGCGTCTTAGTGTAACCTCGAGGGACTCGACCAATCACACTAAGCCTAAAAGGTAGGCAACTCTTGCCGATCACAACTCCTTGTGATTCCCGTCTGTTTCGGCCTCCTAATCACCATGGCCTCGAGGGACTCGACCAACCATGATGCTTCGGTTAAGTCAACACCTTCGTTACAAGATGAGTGCGATTTGATGATATACCCTCGAGGGACTCGACCAAGCATACCATGTCCTCAGGTCACGGTGACATCTCTATGTCGTAAGCAAGATAGCGAATCGCGATATAGGTGAGTCTCGAGGGACTCAACCAACTCAACCTACACCGAATCGGTTCCTACCATAACGATGGAAGACCACGTGGGTCAATCTAATTGCCTCACATTTACCGACTTAATATTATCGAGATGTTTCTATAATTTGGTCTCCTAATATGACATGTCACACATATACATATTTAATATATATCTACATCGCATGCAAATATATATACATATCTAGTATGTGTATAAGCAATCACATCGGATGATCATGGACCACAACCTAATATGATTAGGCCCGAGCGATGAGGCCTAATCACTCATCATCAAGATCTATGTGTGTGCAACGGTGCATCTCCATGCCCTTGTGATCGCCCATCTTGTCCTCGTCGGTTTCGTTTACATCTTGATGCATCTCCATGCATCACGATCGTCCGCCTCGTGGGTCCCGCTTCTCGCATCCACGCCCCACTCAAGCCTCCTCATGTGATTACAACTTAATCATAGGCACGCAGTTCCCCGGCAATAAACGAGAAATATAATGGAGGTTGGTAGACCTCAATAATAATAATCACAAGTACACACATCACACGGTTCATGATCATCCGTCCACACATCATACATCACATGTATAAATAATCATCATCATATAGGACTACTAGATAATAATAAAAAATAATAATCAACTAAACCTTTTAATTAATTAATATTTTCAGAAATCAGGAACATGTAGGGAATTTCTCAATTCCTAAGGGTATTTTCGTAATTTTGACAAAAGACAGAAACTGGAATTTCTCAAATTTCGAAGGGCAAAATTGTCTTTTTCCAGAAAACCCTAATGCCCTTTCCCCTTTTTTTTGCTGCCGTGCCGCCACCCGCCACTCTTTGGCGTCGCCGCCTCCATGGGCGATTCTGCGGCGAGTAACGCCAGCCAGCGCTTGCCCTGCCAGTTGGCGCCCTGGCGGCGCCGCCGCCCATGGGCGGTCTTGTCCCCGCCAGAGGCCGCCCCTGTGTGGGGGGTTTCTCCAGCGGAACGGGCGGTGGCGTCGCTGCCCTGGGCGACGACGGCCGCTTCCTTTGGCGGCGGCGCTAGAACGCCTGTCGCCCCTCTGTAGGTGGTACATTACCCGCCAGCAAGAAGCAAGCTGCAAACGGACCGCCGGCCGGCTGCTTTGTAGGCACAGCGCTTTGCGCATCGCGTCGGTGTTGTCTTTGCTTAGTCATGCACAATCGGGTAATAGGTGGTCAGGGCATGTGAGATCGAGGGCGACAGCTGTTCTTTGCCCTTCCTCGCTTTTAAGCGTCAACGATTTTTGGCGTTAATATTCTTCCTAAACACAACACACGCAGTTCAAAACCAATCATTCGCACGAACAACCTGGCTCTCGATACCACTATTGGGAAATCATGGGGCGACATCATATCGCGTGGAAGAACAAGAAAACAAAAATCCCCGATTCCCAAAAAATGTTGTTCGTCGTCGATGCGAAGATTGGTCGCGTAAAAATCATAAAACACAAAACTGCGTATAGAGATTGTGTTACCTAGGGAGATCGTATATCCCCTGTTTCCTTGCGGATCCTTAGGAGAGGGTGAAGGAGGTCAAGCGTCCTCCTCTCTGGCGGTGATCCACACAAAATAGGGTTTAATGACCCTCCTCTAAACTCCGGGCCTCGAGGTGGAGAGGGAGAGGAGAATAGGAAAGACAAGCAAAGACTCTAGCCTATGAGGTCAGTGAATCCCTCCTATTTATAGAGATCCCGTGTCAAACCCTAATGGGTCCTTCCCTAATGGGTATTGGATCTGCATCCAATAAGACAAAGGGCTCCGCCGGATATCTCATATCCAACTTCTACTCATCGCAATGCCTACCATATGTGTGTGACCCTCTAGGCCCAATATCGAAATGGCCGTGAGTCATACCTATCGAACTCCTTCTAACTTGAATGAATTATTATCTCTGTAATAATTCACTGACTCATCAACTACGGACGTGCTAGGCCACTACTGTAGTCCCCGGACGATCTGGGGGAATCCAATCCATTGGACTGTCGTCCTCGCTTACCATGTACATATAGTCCCTCATCCATCTAATATCCCGGAGACCGTATATCGAAAGCATAGTGTTGTCGGACCCATACGGTTTCTACTTTCGAGTCTCGCTCTAATCGGATTTCTCGGGAGAACTCTTTCTCTCTCAACCCGAATGACCACCGGGGGATTTGTCTCGAGCAAGAACACATGGGATATTCCTCTCATGACGCCGAGAGTGGATGATCCTCTATCGACACTCAATAGCCCTCGTAAAAGGTCGACTACCACTCCCAATGACCAACCAGTACTAGATGCGGGATAGCCAAACCTATAAGTCACGGTATCAAAGAGTGGAGCACTCATCTGACATCCTTGGTATCTCAAGTCTAAGGACCATATACACTACTAGGACTACGGAATCGCTTGTCCTAACAATAAGGCATCATCAACCATCCAAAGATTCCGTAAGCGGATCAATCGATGAACTCATTCTCCAATGAGCACCATCTCGTATCCCTAGTGTCCCTACACGAAAGCGACTATGAGACCAACTGCATCCATCATATGGACGGGTATACAGACACCGGTCTATCCTAAGTTATCATGTGTCCCTCTCGAAAATAACCTATGACCGGGATTATTTAGGATATGTGTTTAAAGGTGAATCGATCTCATTATCGTGATCTCATCACTATCCGATTCTCATTGCACAAATCCAAGGACATCACAATATATATATGCATTTATGCAATAGTTATAAAGTGATATACGCCAAAATATAATAAGCAAAAAGATTCTGTATCAAGTCACACGTGCCATCACCTACGTGATTGGCTTGCTGGGCACCTATGACTAGCACCATATTATGAGAAGATAAAAACACTTGAATTCAATCTCTTTGAGTTCAAGCCTAAACTGATAAGTTCTATCCGTCGAACTTATCATTATTCTTAATAAGCATGAGCAAATACGAAGCATCATATTTCTCATAAATTCAAGGCATGAAAATTATTTTCAAGCCGAATGATAAAAGACATTTATCATTTCGATAAGAAATAATAATAATATGAAATTTC
The DNA here is from genome assembly GCA_900464855.2 of Musa schizocarpa. NCBI lineage: Eukaryota > Viridiplantae > Streptophyta > Magnoliopsida > Zingiberales > Musaceae > Musa > Musa schizocarpa. The sequence goes on along the minus strand of LS990923.1, from coordinate 23,816,671 downwards.
ATATTGGATCTCATGATATGAAGGCATGATTTCATATTGATTATGAGATAATTGCTTATCATTATAAAAATTGATAAACATGATATGACAGCCAATCTAAAAAAAAAACTTTCATATGCGATATGCTCAAAAAGTTTTGCGATGCTTTTAAGGAATAAAGCATATATAAGACATTTTTCATTGCACTATACAACATACAAATTTCATATTTTGCACAAGTCATCAATCTTTTGCACATTCTTCTCCTCCTTTGTCATCAACAAAAAGGAGATGAGGTTTTAAGTATAAAAATAATTATCATTGAAGCCATTCATAAAAATCAGCTCATAAGAAAAAAAAATCTTGAAAAGGAGATGGCAAAAATCTTAAAAAGCTTCAACTTGGCATTAAGATTGTTCATTCAAGGAAGACAACACATCATCCAAAATAACATGAAGGTGCCATCAAAATGTTGACAAAATTTTTGGAAAGAAACATCCAATATCATATACTAGGATAACGCAAACACATGTCAATGTAGCATAGAGGTTTTACAATACTAAGAAAACACATTGATTATTCTTTAGGAGGAATTCCATAATTCCTATATATCGCATCTATCTTTTGGTTCATCTATCATAGTTCCCTCAAAATTTCAACTTGTTGTAATTGGATTTGCTCTTGCTGTGATTTGAGTTGCTCTTGTTGTGTTTTAATTTGATTTAATTCTGCCATAATGGGATCTTCAGAAGATGAAGTAGGAGCTAGTTCTGAAGGTGCTACACCAAAGGAACTAGGAGGAGGAGATTCATTTCCCCTAAAAATGGGTTTTTCAAGGTGTTCTACTAGTGGGGGAACTGGATCAGTCCTTCTAGGTTGCCTAATCTATATACCATTGCTCAAAGTGTACCTAAGTCTCTTGAGTAGGTTTCTATTGATAGTGTTAAATCGATCGACCTGGATTATTTCTTCATCGGGGGAGACATAAATATTATAGGCAAGCATTAATCGAGTGACTAACCCCCCATATGGTAACATTGAGTCTTTAGCTATTATGTCCTACATATGTTGCCGGATTAAATATTCAAAATAATTATTTTGGTCAGTCATAATCCAATACATAGTACTTAACTCTATTTGACTAATCTCATTATGATGAAATTATTTAGGAAGTATGATGTTTATCATGATGTGATGAAGAAATTTAGAGTTAAAGGGCAACAAGTGCTCGTAACTTTTGGGAATCATGCCTAGGTTCGAATTTGCAAAAATAGTTTCTAAGGCTTCGGAGTAAGTTGCTCCGATTGGATTGATATCCCATTTACTTCTAAAATAACAACCCCTATCCTTTTCGATAATTCCACTTAACTCACATATAGTGCTATCAAAGATTTGACTTTGTGTTCTTAAGAGGTAGGTAGTTAAGCTATCGTTGTCCACACTTAAGTTTGCATAAAATAACCTAACCAATCTAGGATAAATTGGTTCATTGATTTGGAGGAGAGATAAGATATCTAAATTTGCAAATCATCTAATGGGTTCTAGGCTTTCAAGTTCATCTAGATCAACATGTTTGCCCTTATATATTGTTCTTGTTTCGAAATTAGAAAACTAAGAGCTACTTCATTAGATCTAAAGAGGATTTGGTCATAGGAATCTCCTTCCACCCTTTTCCCTTTGGTTCTTGATGATCTCTTAGGAGCCATATCTAATCATGATGATATATCAAGAGAGAACTGTAAGGAATAGACCAAATAATGAGAGGACGAAAAAAAAATTTTAGATCTTACCTTATATAAATTTCCTTGGGAGGTTGTGAGCTTGATCCAAGAAAAACCTCTACCTTAGGCTTCTAGAGGCTTAGAATGAGGGTGAGAGAGGTTTAGAGGGTTCTCGAGCGGTGCCACCGCCAACCGAGCGGTGCTACTACCAGTTCTAGTGGTGCCACCGCTGGCACGCCAAAAAAAAATATTTTTTTTTAATATATTTTTGTTTTCAGAAGTTTTAATGTGTTTGATTTAAGATAGGATAGTGTCTTGGATCACTCTTTAAGATATCATTCAAAATCGAAAAGAAGTCAAATCCATGAAAACCGAAAAGAGGATGAAAAATTTTCGAAAATATATACAATCAAGCTCATTCACAAGGACAATTTAACATGCCTAATTCCCTTCTAATAAAGTCAAATTGATCTTCATTTAAAGCTTTTGTGAAAATGTCTGCTAATTAATGCTTTGTATCAATAAATTCTAGAATGACATTATTACTATTGACATTATCTTGTATAAAGTGATGCCTACTGTCAATATGCTTAGTTCTAAATTATTGAATTGGATTTTTGGTTAGACAAATTGCACTTGTATTTTCACATTTTATGGGAATGTTCTTTAAGTAAATTTCATAGTCTTCCAACGTATTTTTCATCCAAACAACTTGTGCACAGCATGCACTTGCAGCTATTCGGCTTCCGCCGTAGATAGTGCAACCGAATTTTGTTTCTTGGAAGTCCAAGAAACAAGTGCATGTCCTAAAAATTGACATGATCCGGATGTACTTTTTCTATCTATCCTATATCCACCAAAATCGGCATCTACATAAGCTATTAAATCAAAATTATCAGATTTTGGATACCATAATCCTAAATTAGGAGTTCCTTTAAGATTTTTAAGGATTCTTTTAACACTTTTAAGATGAGACAATTTAGGATTAGCTTGAAACCTAACACAAAGTCCTACCCTAAACATGATATCCGGTCTAATTGCGGTGAGGTAAAGTAAACTATCAATCATTCCCCTATATGTTTTTTTATTAAAGCTTTCACCACTTTCATCTATGTCTAACTTAGTAGAAGTACTCATACGAGTGTTTATAGTTTTTGAACCATCCATGTTAAATCATTTTAACAATTCTAATGTATATTTAGATTGATTAAGAAATATACCATTACTAAGTTGTTTAATTTGTAATCATAAAAAGAAGGTTAATTCTCCCATTAGGCTCATTTCAAATTCATGACTCATACATTTGACAAATGATTATTTACCCGAAGAACCAAAAATAATATCATCAACATAAATTTAAACAATAAGAAAATTATTTTCAAAATATTTGATAAATAATATAGTATCAACCTTACCTTTTGTAAAATTATTTAAAATAAGAAATGAACTAAGCCTTTCATACCAAGCTCTAGGAGCTTGTTTTCAGCCATAGAGAGCCTTAATCAATTTAAATACATGATTAGGAAGAAGAGAATTTTTAAATATGGGAGGTTGTTCAACATACACTTCTTCAAAAATAAAACCATTCAAGAAAGTACTTTTAACTTCCATTTGAAATAGTTTAAAATCAGTACTACTAGCATAGGTAAGGAGCATCCAAATGGCTTCTAATCTTGCCATAGGAGCGAAGGTCTCTTTGTAGTCAATACCTTCTTCTTGGTTGAAACCTTTGGCCACTAGTCTAGCCTTATTTCTAACCATGATACCACATTCATCTTGCTTATTTCTAAAGACTCATTTAGTACCAATGACTAAATGATCACTAGGTCTAGGAACAAGCTTTCATACCTTATTCCTCTCAAATTAGTTCAATTTCTCTTACATTGCTATAACCCATGAAAGGAAGGCGGCGTTAGCACAAAAATTCTTGAAGGAAGAACGAGTTTGAACCCCTTTTGATGTATCTCCTATAATTAGCTCCTTCGAATGAGCATCTACATACTTTCATTCCTTGGGTAAGGAAATTTTGGAAGAAGATGCATCCAAGTTGCTATTTTGAGGAGGGGATTCATTTAAATTCAAATAATCAAAACCAAGATCATCATCAAAATCATTTTTGTTTAACTCAGAAATTTCATTAAAAACTATATGAATAGACTCTTCTATAATTAAGGTTCTTTTGTTAAAAATATAAAAAAACCTTAGAAACGGAAGAGTAACCAAGAAAGATGCCTTTATCGGATTTAACATCAAATTTTCCTAAGGTATCCTTTCATTCAAAATAAAACATTTGCAACTGAAAACTTTAAAATAAGAAACATTTGGTTTTTTATTATTCCATAATTGATAGGGAGTTTTTGATAGAGATGTTCTTATTAGAACCCAATTCATGACATAGCAAGCCGTCTTAACGGCTTTGGTCCAAAAATACTTAGGCAGACTATGTTCATTTAACATGGTTCTTGCCATTTCTTGTAAATTTCTATTTTTTCTTTCAACTACCATGTTTTGTTGAGGATTTCTCGTAGTGGAGAAGTTGTGATTATATCCATTGGATTCACAAAAACTTTGGAAGTCACGGTTTTGAAATTCGTTACCGTGATCACTTCGATTTGATAAAATCATGAAGCCTTTTTTGTTTTGAGTAAGTTTACAAAATTTAGAGAAACATTTGAAACAATCACTTTTGTGAGCCAAGAAATAGGTCCAAGTGTATCTACTATAGTCATCTACAATTACGAAGGCATATTTGCTTCCTCCTAGACTCGTTGTGTCAATTGGTCCAAATAAGTCTAAATGGATCAATTGCAATGGTCTAGTGGTGCTAATTTGATTTTTTAGTTTAAAACTAATTTTTATTTGTTTTTCTAGTTGACAAGCATCACACACTTTGTCCTTAACAAACTTCATATTGGGAATCCCTCATACTAACTCTCTAGATGAAATCTTAGATATTAGTTTCATACTTGCATGGCCTAATCTCCTATGCCAAAGCCAAGCATCATCATTTAAAATAAAAAAGCACATTTCATTATTAAGTTCATCATGGTTAATGGTGTAAAATTATTTTGTTTTAAGGCAATCATTGATATGTTATTGTTTAGTTTTTTAATAATGCACATATTAGATTCAAATCTAACGATGTAACCTTTATCGCATAATTGATTAATGCTTATGAGATTATATTTCAATCCATCAACTAGCAACACATCATCAATTAAAAAACTAGATTTGTTACCTATGGTTCCCTTGCCAATGATTTTACCTTTGTTGCTGTCTCCGAATGTGACATACCCTTCTTCTTTGCTAGTGAGCATAGAGAAATAAGATGGATCTCCGATCATATGCCTTGAGCATCCACTATTAAGATACCATCTCTTGCTCCTAGCTTGTGAGTTTGTCTACAAAAGAGGATGATTTTTAGGTACTCATTTGATTTTGGGTGCCTAAAAAATTGATCTACTAATTTTGCCATTCATCATTGAATTATTTATAGTTCCTTTAGGAACCCATATCAACTTATATGGACTAATTTTCTTAAATGGATATTTATAAACAACATGTCTGGATTTACAACAAAAGTTGTATTTCAAATGAGGTGAAACATGTAATGTGGGTCCTTTAATGAAGATGGTAGGATTTTGGCGAGATCCTCTCACAAAACCAATTCCACTTCTATTTGCGACGTGACCCTTGTTTGCAAGGATCATGTTCAAGCCTTTGCTACTGACCTTAAACTTGTTTAAGGTCTCTTTAAGTAGCAAATTCTCATTTTTTATTGCTTCTAAGTGTTTACACAGAGCATGGAGGAGTTTGAAGATTATCAAGCTTATTTTGTAGTAAGGCATGCTCTTTCTTTAATAGATTGAACTTCTTATTAATAGTTCTATACTCATCAAATAATTCGTGAAAAGCGATAGAAAGTTCATCGAAAGATAAATCTTTATTAATTAAATCATATACCTCTCCTCCTAAAGCCATTAGCACGAAGTTTGCCTCCTTTTTGTTGCTAGCTTCTTCATTCTCGGAATCACTTGAGTCGTCCCAAGTCACTTTTAAAGCTTTCTTCTTCTTCGATTGCTTCTTTTTGGCTTGGGGGCATTCATTTTTTAAGTGCCCCAGCTTCTTGCATTCAGAGCATATTACTTAGTCCTTTTTATATTCAAGTTTATTTTTTGTGTCATTTTTAAATTTGTTCTTTCTTATAAATTTTTAAAATTTTTGAGTTAAAAGTACAATGTCATCATCACTATCCTCATCACTTGATGTTCTTTTCAAGTGGTCTTCTTGTGTTCTAAGTGTTATATCTTTCCTGTTCTTTGGAAGGGGGTTCTCGAGCTTTTCATAAGCATGACACATCATTTCGTAGGTCATAAGAGACTCAATAAGTTCTTCGAGAGGAAATGTTTTAAGGTCCTTAGCCTCTTAAATGGCCGTAACTTTTGGATCCCAATTTTTTGGAAGGGATCTTAAAATTTTAGTTACTGGTTCATAGTTAGAAAAACCTTTACCAAGAACTTTGAGTCCATTGATGACATCCGTGAAACGGGTGGACTCACTTGGTTTCATCCGGAAAAGTTCATAAGAATGCACAAGAATATTGATTTTGGACTCTTTCACTTGGCTAGTGCCTTCATGAGTGACCTCAAGAGTTCTCCGAATATCAAAAGCCGAATCACAAATCAAAACGCGGTTAAATTCATTTTTGTCAAGTGCACAAAACAAGGCATTCATAGCCTTTGCGTTTAAAGCAAAAACCTTCTTCTCCGATTCATCCCATTCGCTCATCGGAAGAGAAGATTTTTGAAATCCAATTTCGACAATAGTCCAAAGCTCAAAATCCATGGAAATAAGGAAGATCCTCATACGAGTCTTCCAATACATGTAATATGAACCATTAAACATAGGCGGACGTGTAATAGAGTGACCTTCTAGCATGCTGGAGTAAGTCATCTCTCTTGGGTATTAAACCAAATATGAGAGTGAGCCTTACTCTGATACCGATTGTTAGGATCGGAGTGGCACTAAGAGGGGGGGGGAGAGGGTGAATTAGTGCAGCGGATTAAAACTCGTAAGTTTGAAATCGATTTCGTAAATGTGCAGAGATTTCGATTCGATGAAGGATGACTTAGCTAAAATAGCTCGAGTAAAGGAAGTCAAGAGTAGGGAGAAGAAAACCAAATAGTTTGCTGCTAAGAAGATAAGTGGTTTAGAAAATTAAACATACACATTCAAGGAACACCACAATGTAAAGTGGTTCGGTAAAATGACCTACATCCACTTGCGAAGCCTTCTTCGATAAGGCTCCCAACTTCCACTAGCAAATCACTTTGAAGGGGAAGGACCAAATACCCGTCTTACAACCTTTTTACAAGTGGTTGACACTCTTACAGATTTTTCAAAGAGAAAGAGGGAGGTGAACACTTAAGCTATTGAAATCAAGACTTTGCTAAAGCTTTTTCTTAATTTCTAACTTCTCAAAAAGGTGTTATCTCTGTTGAGAATTGAGGGGTATTTATAGGCCCCAAGAGGATTCAAATTTGGACTCTAAATTTGATTTGCTTTTGGGTTTCTCAGTGCTGGCGGTACCACCGCTTGTCAGTGGTATTGCCATCGCTTGTTAGTGTCTGACACTAACAGTGTACTGGCGGTGCCACCACCAGACCTCTCGGGTTCTAGACGATGCCACCGCTGGACCTCTCGGGTTCTAGGCGGTGCCATCGCCCAGTCCGACGGTGCCACCGCTTGGACTATTCTAGCTCACTAGTTGGGCTCCAAACTTGGCCCAAATCAATCCAAACTCGGGCTCAATTGGCCTATAACCTGGTTATACAATTAACCCTTAATCCTAACCCAAATTACATACAAACTATGAAATTAAGATAATCCTAAGCAAATTTTTAACCGGCAACGTCGAGTTTCCTTTCGGCAAGCTTTCCAGCGAACTTCCGGCGGACTTTCGATACACCCTTGGATTTCTTCTAGCGGATTCCCAACAGGCTCCCGGTCTTGTGGCGAGTTTAACGAGTCTTTGGCAAGTATCTGAACCTTCTTGGTGATCTTCGTGATCCTCCGATGATCTTTCCGATGGACTTCTAAAAACTTCGACAAGTCCCCGATTCTTTCTCGGTTAGTTCCAACAGCACTTCCGATAATTCTTCGGACTTTCGGCGAACTCTCGAACACCCATCGAACTTGACTCTGGTAAACTTACTTTATGTCTTCAAGCTATCATAGTTAATCCTGCAAACTTAACTCAATAATATGGATTAGATCAATTAACCCATCAATTGACTTCATCATCAAAATCCGAGATTTAACATCCACTAGAGGCCTTCCTTCAACAGGCGAATGCCAACCACCTTTTACAGCTTTTCTCCTTTTGCTGGGTTTAGGAGACAACCCTTACAAGTTTCACTCCTCTCTTGAATGATCTCAACACTTAGAAAGGGAGGAGGAAAACTGTAACACTTTTACAACACTTTAACACTTCAAGGACTCAAGAATATATCAAGATTTTGGTGCCCTTTCATGTAGAAAAGGATGGGGTATTTATAGACCCCAATGGCTTTCAAAAATGGAGCCAAGAAGTGTCTCATCTCAGATTTTCGATGTCTTGGCGGTACCACCACCATTACTGAGTTGTACTATCACTTGACATCTGACACTGGGTGGTACAACCACTAAATCTGGGTGATACCACCGCGTGACAAAGCTCGGAGACTGAGCTCTAGTGGTACCACCGATGGCAGCAATAACTGCCAGCAGTGCCACTACTTGACATAGGTGGTACCATCGCCCAAAATTCATGGGAGACTGAGTCTCCCTAGTGGTGCCACCACCGGCCCTGGCGGTGCCATCGTCGGTCAAAAATTCTAGGTCCTGGTTGGGCCTTGAATCCGGCCCAAACTAGCCCATCTTAAGGTCCAATTGACCCCTAATTAAGTTAGTGGGATTACCTCTCAATCCTAACTAAATTTATACTCTAACTATGATAATTAAGACATTATTACTACAATTCATGTTCCGATGCGATAGTCGCACTTCCGGCGAGCTTCCGGCGTACTTCCGACGAACATCCGACGAACTCTCGGCAATACTCCGGTGGACTCCTAGCAAGCTCCTGGACTTTGCAATGATCTTCTTGGCAAGTTCCGACGAGCTTCTATGCCAAGCTTCTAGACTTCTCGATTAGTTCCCGCAGAACTTCTGATGAACGTCCGGACTTCTGACGAACTCTCGAACTCCCAGACTTCTGACGAACTCTCGAACTCCCAACGTGATCTCGATCTTGACTCCGGCACAACACCTGCTTCAAGTCTTACTACCATCGTAGTTAATCCTGCATACTTTTCTCAATATATAGATTAGATCAAACAAATTACAATTGACTTCATCATCAAAATTCGAGATTCAGTAATCTCTCCCTTTTTTATGATGACAATCAATTGATGACGGAGTTAACCTTGACTCCCCCTATCTATATGTCATACTTGAGAAAAGTCATTCTTGAATTCAAAGCCTTTGAATTCAAGATACATATTGATAAGTTAAGTTCATTTAAACTTATCAATACACACATTATGATTCCTATCATGATGTAACATTTTAAAAATAATGTCAAGGCATGATATCCATTTTCAAGTCTTGATATTTCAAATATGAAGGATGACAAACATAATAATTCATTCTATGTCAAGATATCAATTTATAAAATTGTAAGTTAAGCTCTAGATATGTTATCATAATGAAGAAAAGTTAACATCGAAACATTTCAAGTGTAAAATTGCATATATTTATCATCAATTTACCACATTTTGGTATTATTTCTCCCCCTTTGTCATCAACAAAAAAAAAAAGGAGAACGATTCAACAATAAATGCAAGTGTGGTAAAAATTCATGTCATATTTCAAATTGTAAAGAAATTCATACAACTCATATTTCAAGCATTTATGACATGATATCATTCAAAAGTTCTCACATTAAAAGTTATAAATATTTAACGAGATGGCTTCCATCATCTTCTCCCTTTTTATTTTTCATTAAAACTTCGCATGAAGGAGTAAAGTAAGGAGGAAAAATCAATGAGAACCAACTTTGAATGAAGTTAAAAATGATAAAAGAGTTTCATTAAATCATACTTTATTTTTCACAAGGATCAAGATATTCATGTTAAATTAAATCCTTGCAAGTGTTCATCTCAAAAAAAACTTCTTCCTTCATTAAAAAAAAAAATCTTCTTTCATTAAGAAAGAATTCATGTGAAAGAATTATCATATCAAATCCATTTCTCAATTAAAAATTCACAAGAGATAAATCTATGAGAGATACATTTATCAATGACTTCTATGTATCAAAAAATCAACCTGATATGGCATAGACTCATGAAAGCTCCCTTCAAGAAATACATTAAGTGAAAGATAGTCTAGAAAGAAAATATACATCAAATTCATGCATTTATAAAGTGTTTTGTCATAGCTTTTCATCACTACTTGCATGAGGCAAAATCTTTAGTGCTTTGTAGTACTCAAAGATTAAGAATCCGATGTATGATTAAAACTTCTTAATATTCAATTATAATTATGAAAGTAAATATGATATTGAGGCACACAATCTTATCATCATGTAAAATTTATAGTACATAATTTAAGTGATTGATCAAAGAATCAAAAAAGTCTAAAAATAAAATTTAACAAATTCATGCATTCAGACATATTAACATTCCTAACTCTCTTCTAATAAAATCAAATTGTTCTTCACTTAAAGGCATTATAAAAATATTAGCTAATTGATATTTTGTATCAATAAATTCTAGGATTACATCGTGATTAGTGACATAATCTTGTATAAAGTGATGCCTAATGTCAATATGTTTTGTTCTAGAGTGTTAAATGAGATTCTTGGTTAAACATATTGCACTAGTGTTATCACATTTTATGGGGATATTTTTAAGATGAATCAAATAATCCTCTAAAGTATTTTTCATCCATAAACTTGTGCACAGCATACACTAGCTGCAATGTACTCGGCTTCGGTTGTAGATAGTGCAACTGAATTTTATTTCTTGAAAGTCTAAAAAACAAGTGCGTGTCCTAAAAATTGACATGTTCCTGAATTGCTTTTTTTATCTAATCTACATCTAGCAAAATCTGCATCAGCATAAGCAATTAGCTCAAAGTTTTCAAATTTTGGATATCATAATCCTAGATTTGTGGTTCCTTTAAGATATCTAAGTATTCTCTTTACTGCTTTAAGATGAGATATCTTAGGATTAGATTGAAACCTAGCACAAAGTCCTACACTAAATATGATATCCGGTCTAGTTGCAATGAGGTAAAGTAAACTTCCTATCATACCCCTATAAGCTTTTTGAACAAAGCTTTCTCCACTTTCATCAATTTCTAACTTAGTGGAGGTGCTCATACGAGTGTTGGTAGCTTTTGAGCTATCCATATTGAACCTTTTTAGTAAATCTAAAGTATATTTTGTTTGACTAAGAAACATGTCATTACTTAGTTGTTTGATTTGTAAGCCTAAAAAGAAAGTTAATTCTCCCATCAAACTCATTTCAAATTCAAGACTCATACTTTTAGTAAATAATTCACAAAGAGATTCATTCGTGGAACCAAAAATAATATCATCAATATAAATTTGAACAATAAGAAAATTATTTTTAAATTTTTTGATAAACAATATAGTATTGACCTTGCCTTTAGAGAAATTATTTTCAATAAGAAATGAACTAAGTCTCTCGTACGAAGCTCTTGTGGCTTGTTTTAAACCATAGAGAGCTTTAGTCAATTTAAACACATGATTAGGGAGACTATCATTCTCAAATCCGAGAGGTTGTTCAACATAAACTTCTTTGGAAATAAAGCTATTAAGAAAAGCACTTTTAACATCCATTTGAAATAACTTAAAATTATTACTACTAGCATAGGTAAGGAGCATCCATATGGCTTCTAATCGAGCCACAAGAGCGAAGGTTTCTTCGTAATCGATACCTTCTTCTTGGTTGAAACCTTTGGACACTAATTTAGCCTTATTTCTAACCACGAAACTAGATTCATCTTGCTTGTTTCTAAAGACCCACTTAGTACCAATAATTAAATGGTCATTTGGCCTAGGAACAAGCTCCCACACCTCATTTCTCTCAATTTGATTTAACTCATCTTGCATTGCAATAATCCATGAATCATCTTTCATGGCTTCGTCAATACATTTAGGTTCAATTTGGGAGAGAAAAGCAGTATTGGCACAAAATTTTTTAAGAGAAGAACGTGTTTGAACCCCTTTAGATGTGTCTCCTATGATTAGCTCCTTAGAATGAGCATCGACATACTTCCAATCCTTGGGTAAGGATGTTTCGGAAGTAGATGCATCCAAGTTGCTAGATAGAGAAACGGTTTCATTTAAATTCAAAGCATCAAAATTAACATCATCATCAAAATCATTTTTCTTAATTTCGGAAACCTCATTGAAAATAATATGAATGGATTCTTCTATAATCAAAGTTCTTTTATTAAATATACGAAATGCTTTAGAAATAGAAGAATAACCATGAAAAATTCCTTCATCGGATTTAGCATCAAATTTTCCTAAGGCATATTTTTAATTCAAGATAAAACACATACACCCAAAAACTTTAAAATATGAAACATTGGGTTTTTTGTTGTTCTACAACTCATAAGAAGTTTTGGTGAGTAAGGGTCTTACTAGAACTCTATTCATGATATAGCATGCCGTGTTTATGATTTCGACCCAAAAATGTTTGGGTAGGCTATGTTCATTCAACATGGTTCTTGTCATTTCTTGTAAATTTCTATTCTTTCTTTCTACTACTCCATTTTGTTAAGGATTTCTTGGAGTAGAGAAGTTGTGGTTATATCCAATAGATTCATAAAATTCTTGGAAATCATGGTTTTGAAATTCACCATCGTGATCACTTTGAATTGACGAAATCATAAAACCCTTTTCATTTTGAACAAGTTTACAAAACTTAGAGAAATACCTAAAGCATTCACTTTTGTGTGCCAAACAATAAGTTCATGTGTATCCACTATAATTATCCACGATGATAAATATGTATTTGCGAACTCCTAGGCTTGATGTAGCAATTAGTCCAAACAAGTCTATATGGATCAATTGCAATGGTCTAGAGATGCTTATTTGGTTCTTAGATTTGAAGCTACCTTTTATTTGTTTTCCTATTTGACAAGCATCACACACATTATCTTTGATGTACTTGATATGAGGAATTCCTTTTACAAGTTCTTTAGATGAAATTTGGGTGATTAGTTTCATGCTAGCATGACCTAATCTCATATGCCAAAGCTAAGCATCATCATTCAAAACCAAAAAAAAATTTCATTACAAAGATCATTAATATCGATGGTGTATACATTATTTTATTTTAATACATCATAGATGTGTTTTTATGTAGTTTTTCAATAATGCAAGTATTATATTCAAATTTAACAATATATCCTTTATCACACAATTGACTAATACTCAAGAGGTTATGTTTTAAGCCATCAACTAATAGTACATCTTCAATAAAGAAGTTGGATTTGTTACCTATGGTTCCCTTACCAATGATTTTACCATTGTTGTTGTCTCCGAATGTGACATATTCTTCGTCTATGCTAGTGAGCTTAGAGAATTAAGATGGATCTCCGATCATATATCTTGAGCATCCACTATCAAGGTACCATCTCTTGCTCCTAACTTGTGATGGTAAACGTTTCTACAAAAAGGGATGATTTTTAGGTACCCATTTGACCTTGGGTGCCTCAAAAATCGATCTAAATTGCTTATAATGTTGCATTGAGTTATTTGAGGTTCTTTTATGAACCCAAATTAATTTATGTGGACTACATTTCTTGAATGAACAATGATAAGCTACATGCCCAAATTTCCAACAAAAGTTACATTTCTTTTGGGGTGAAACATGCAAAGTAGGGCCTTTAACAAAGGTGGTTGGATTATGGTGAGAGCTACTCACAAATCCGATTCCGCCTTTTTTATGAATGTGACCCTTGTTGGCAAGGATCATGTTCAAGGATTTGCTACCAACCTCAAACTTCTCTAAGGCTTTCTTAAGTAGTATATTTTCCTTTTGAAGTATTTCTACTTCATGGCATTTCGTACATGGAGCTAAACTATCATTATGTTTAATTTTGAATTTATCAAAATCATTAATAAGAGAATTATGCTCCTTTTTTAATAATTTTTATTTTTTACTAATTATTTTGCATTCATCAAATAAATCATGAAAAGAATCTAATAGTTCATCAAATGATAAATTTGCATCAATTGAACTTGTTACCTCATCTCCAATGGCCATTAGCGCATAGTGAGCAACTTGCTCGGTGTTAGTTAGCTCCTCTTCTTCGGATGCGCTTGAGTTGTCTCATGTTACTTTGAGTGCCTACTTCTTTGGTGTCCTCATCTTGACTTGGGGACATTCACTCTTGTAGTGTCCCAGTTTCATACATTCGTAGCAAATTACTTGATCTTTTTGAGTTCAAATTTATTTTTAGTGTCATTTTTAAATTTGTTCTTTTAATAAATTTTTTGAATTTTCTTGTTAAAAGTGCCAAGTCATCATCAAAGTCCTCATCACTTGAGTTTTCTTTCAAGTGGTCTTCTTGTGCTCTCAGTGCTATATCCTTCCTGTAAGGGTGTCCTCAAGCTCTTCATGAGCTTTGCATGTCATTTCATAGGTCATTAGTAACCCAATTAGTTCTTCAAGAGGAAAATTATTTAGATCTTTGGCCTCTTGAATAGCCATTACTTTAGGGTCCCAACTCTTTGGAAGGGATCATAAAACTTTATTGACGAGTTCAAAATATGAGAAACATTTACCAAGTCCTTTTAGACCATTGACGACATCCGTAAATCGGGTGTAAATGTCTCCGACAGTCTCACTTGGTTTCATTCGAAACAATTTATAAGAATACACTACAAAGTTAATTTTTGACTCTTTCACTCTACTAGTGCCTTCATGAGTCACTTCGAGTGTGTGCCAAATATCAAAAGTCGTTTCACAAATCGACACTCGACTAAATTCATTTTTATCTAATATACAAAATAAGACATTCATAGCCTTTGCGTTTAAAGCGAAAGTCTTCTTCTCCAACTAATTCCAATCGTTTATTGGAAGAGAAGACTTTTGAAATCCATTTTCTATAATATTCCAAAGCTCAAAATCCATTAAAATCAAGAAGATCCTCATTCTTGTCTTCCAATATGTGTAATCCTTCCCATTGAACATGGGCGGATGTGTAATTGAATGATCCTCTTAGTCGCCAGCAAATGCTATCTCTCTTGGGTTTTAAACCAAACGAGAGTGCACCTTGCTCTGATACCAATTGTTAGGATCAAGAGCGCACTAAGAGGAGGGGGTGAATTAGTGCAGAGGAAAACTTTCATTATTTCAAAAAACTTATTTCGATTGAAACCAATTCGAACGAGAATGGTTTTAATTCAATCCGTTTCGGAAGAAGTTTAAACTCAAAACCTTTCGTGAAAATGCAAGAGAAGACTAAGGTGATTTACAGCAATATAAATTACACAAATGAAAATAGTCCGTTTCATAAAGTCTTCGTACGATTAAAGCCGATCTTGGAAGATGTTTACGTGAAAGCGTATGTAGACGTAGTTAAAGCAAGGTAAGGAGGAGAGGTAGTTTGTTATAAAAGAAAGTTGCTCAAAGTAAATGCAAACTAAGTTTTAGAGTGGATTGGTCAATGTGACCTACATCCACTTTCGGCTTCCTCCTCCGACGAGGTCACCGGCATCCACTAGAGGCCTTCCTTCAATAGGCAAAGGCCAACCACCTTTTACGGCTTTTTTCCTTTTGCCGGGTTTAGGAGACAACCCTTACAATAGGGTATTTATAGACCCTAATAGCTTTCAAAAATGGAGCCAAGAAGTGTCTTATCCCGGATTTCCGGGGTTCTGACGGTACCACCGCCATTACTGGGCGGTACTACCGCTTGACATCTGACATTGGGCGGTACTACCATTCAGTCTGGGCAGTATCACCGCCTGACAAATCTCGGAGATCGAGCTCTAGCGATACTACCGCTTGACCGGGGCAGTACCACTACTTGACCGGGACAGTACCACCACTAGCAGTAATAACTGCCAGTGGTGACACCGCCTAATAGGTGTAGTACCACCACCCAGAATTCCTGGGAGATCGAGTCTCCTAGGCAGTGCCACCATCGGCCAAAAATTCTAGGTCCTGGTTGGGCCTTGAATCCAGCCAAAACCAACCCATCTTAGTGCCCAATTGGCCCTTAGTTAAGTTAGTGGGATTACCACCCAATCCTAACTTAATTTACACTCTAACTATGATAAATAAGATATGATTACTGCAATTCATGTTCTGGTGTGTCAATCGCACTTCCAACGAGCTTCCGGCATACTTCCGGCAAATATCCGACGAACTCTCGACAATGCTCCGACGGACTCTCGACAAGCTCCTAGACTTTGCGACGATCTTCTTGGCGAGTTCCGATGAGCTTCTATGGCAAGCTTCTGGACTTCTCGGTTGGTTCCCGTAGAACTTCCAACGAACGTTTAGACTTCTGATGAACTCTCGAACTCCCAATATGATCTCGATCTTGACTCCAGCACAACACCTGCTTCAAGTCTTACTGCTATCGTAGTTAATCCTACACACTTTTCTCAACATATAGATTAGATCAAACAAATTACAATTGACTTTATCGTCAAAATTCGAGATTCAACACCATCATCCTTTCCAATAGATATATAGGGGTTCAGGAATATATAATCTCCCTAGGTAACACAACTATCTCACACATGATTTTTTGTGTCATGGGTTTTGTGCACTAATCTTCGCACGACAACGAACACATATTGGAAAATTTGGGATTTTGTTTTCTATTCTTCCATTGTGCATATGATGTTACCCCTAAATTTCCCTACACTTTAGGTCCTTAGGGTGATAGAAATAATACTCATAAGTTTCCTTAGGGTATCCCACGAACTTGCATCGCTCCGTCCTCGATTTCAACTTATCGGGGTTGTGTCTTTTAACATGAGAAGGTAGCCCTAAATCTTAACCTTAAGATCGGGCACTAGAAGATAAGCTATGGGTAGTCTTAGTTTGCTTTACCTAGACTGTCCTTGCCCTTGCCCTTCTTAAGGGACTTTTTTGCCTTCCTTTTCTTTCTAATATCACCAGCGTAGAAGACTAGCTTCTCCTTCTTGATAGTGCTCTTTACCTCCCTCAATATATTGAGGAGCTCATAGAGAGTCACCTCAAGCTTGTTTATATTAGAATTTATTATGAACTAAGAAAAGGAATCTGGTAAAAACTGAAGCACAAGGTCCACACACAGGTCATCCTCCAAGACCATTCCTAGACTTATGAGATTATCTATCCACTCAGTTATCTTTAGGACATGGTTCTAAACCGATGTCTCCTCAGTCATCTTAGCATGGTTAAGACTCTTAGATTTCTCATATCATTGAGTTTTTCCATCTTCCTCAAACAATTTATAGAGATGTAGGAGAATGGATATGGCATCCATCTTTTCATGTTGTCTCTATAACTCTAGAGTCATGAAGCACAGCATATAACACTAAGAAAAAGTGGAGTCATCTATGTACTTCACGAAGCGAGCAATCTCATCCTTGCTTGCCCCTTCCTCGGGCATAGGTATTATTGTATCAAGGACATATATGATTTTCTCCACCGTGAGAATAATTCTCAGGTTGTGGAGCCAATCCATATAATTTGGACCAATGAGGCAGTAGACATCAAATATGTCACATAAGGGATTTGAAGTGATATTTTGTTTGAAAATAAAAATATAGTAGAAATAAATAACACGTAGACTTTGTAAAAATAAATAATTAAGATAAGGACTTCTATCTTAATCTACTCTCACTATTTTCTCGCGAAACACACAACTCCCTCCGTTATGTGAATCGAAGACCCCCGACAAATCTCTAGTGGGAGTTAGGATCCAATCAGCATCTTAACATAATCTCGAGAGACTCGATCAATCATGCTAAGCATATAAAGGTAGGCAACTCATGCCAGTTGTAACTCTTTATGATTCTCATCTTGTTCGACCTCCGAACCACTATGACCTCGAGGGACTCAATCAACCATGATATTCGGTTAAGTCATCACCATCATTACAAAATAAGTCTAATTCGATGATATGCTCTCAAGGGACTCGACCAAGCATACCATATTCTCAGGTCACCGATGACATCACTATGTCATAGGCAAGATATCAAATCACGATATAGGTGAGCCTCGAGGGACTTGACCAACTCAACCTATCTTAGGAATCGATTCCTACCTATAACGATGGAAGGTCATGTGGGTCAATCTAATTGTCACACGTTTGCCAACTTAATATTATTGAGAAAGGGGATTTTGATTCGATCTCCTATGATGTGTCACACACATATATATTTAATATATATCTACATCGCATATAAATATATATACATTTCTAGTAGGTGTATAAGCAATTACACGTCACATTAACAATCACACCAGATGATCATAGACTAAGGCCTAATATGATCATGCCCGAGCCAGTGGGCCTAATCACTCACATCACAATCTATGTGTGCATCGACACATCTCCATGCCTTATGATTGTCCATCTCATCCTCGTCGATTTTGTCAGTATCTCAACGCATCTCTATGCATCACAATCATCCGTCTCGACCTCGTGGGTCCCACAATCGCCTCCATACTCCCGTTATGTCTCCTCGTGTACTTACAACATAATCAC
The DNA here is from genome assembly GCA_900464855.2 of Musa schizocarpa. Classification (NCBI taxonomy): domain Eukaryota; kingdom Viridiplantae; phylum Streptophyta; class Magnoliopsida; order Zingiberales; family Musaceae; genus Musa; species Musa schizocarpa. Next base: position 23,798,174 of record LS990923.1, on the reverse strand, counting down.
AAGCATATAGACCTGACAATAAATAAGAAAAAATATAAACTTGCAAGCCTTAATAATAATAATAATGATCACGGTTTTGAAATTCACCACCGTGATTACTTCGAATTGATGAAATCATAAAACCTTTTTCATTTTGAATAAGTTTACAAATTTGGAGAAATACCTAAAGCATTCACTTTTGTGTGTCAAAAAATAAGTCCATGTGTATCTACTATAATCATCCACGATGACAAATGCGTATTTGCTACCTCCTAGGCTTGATATAGTAATTGGTCCGAACAAGTTCATATGGATCAATTGCAAAGGTCTAAAGATGCTTATTTGGTTCTTAGATTTGAAGCTATCTTTTATTTATGTTCCTAGTTGACATGCATCACACACATTATCTTTGACGAACTTGATATTAAGAATTCCTCTTACAAGTTCTTTAGATGAAATTTGAGATATTAGTTTTATGCTAGCATGACCTAATCTCCTATGCCAAAGTTAAGCATCGTCATTCAAAACCGAAAAGCACATTTCATTACAAAGATCATAAATCTCGATAGTGTATATATTATTTTATTTTAGGACAATCGTAGATGTGTTTTTGTGTGGTTTTTCAATAATACAAGCATTAGATTCAAATCTAACGATATATTCTTTAGCACATAATTGACTAACACTCAGAAGGCTATGCTTTAAACCATTCACTAACAATACATCTTCAATAACAAGGTTGGATTTGTTACCTATGGTTCGTTTGCCAATGATTTTACCCTTGTTGTTGTCTCCGAAGGTGACATCCTTCGTCTAGGCTAGTGAGCTTAGAGAAATAAGATGGATCTCTAGTCATATGCCTTAAGCATCCACTATCAAGGTACCATCTCTTGCTCCTAGCTTGTGATGGTACATTTTTCTACAAAAAGAGATGATTTTTAGGTATCCATTTGATCTTGGGTGCCTCAAAAATCGATCTACATAGCTTATCATGTTGCATTGAGTCATTTGAGGTTCTTTTAAGAACCCAAATCAATTTGTGTGGACTACATTTCTTAAATGGACAATGATAAGCTACATGCCCAAATTTCCAACAAAAGTTGCATTTGTTTCAAGATGAAATATGCAAAGTAGGGCCTTTAACAAAGGTGATTAGATTTTGGTGAGAGCTACTCACAAATCTAATTCTGCCTTTTCTATAAATGTGACCCTTGTTGGCAAGGATCATGTTCAAGGACTTGTTACCAACCTCAAATTTTCTTAAGGTTTCCTTTCGTAGCAAGTTTTCTTTTTAAAGTATTTATAGTTTATCACATTTCGTACATGGATCTAAACTATGATTGTACTCAACTTTTAATCTATGGAAATCACTAACAAGAGAAGCATGCTCCTTTTTTAATAATTTATATTTTCTACTAATTAATTTACATTCATCAAATAGATCATTAAAAGCATTTAATAGTTCATCAAAGGATAAATTTGCGTCAAATGAACTTGTTACCTTATCTCCAATGGCCATTAATGCATAGTAAGCAACTTATTCGATGATGGTAGGCTCTTCTTCTTCGAATGCACTTTAGGCATCCCATGTAGCTTTGAGAGCCTTCTTCTTTGGTTGCCTCCTCTTTACATAGGGACATTCACTCTTGAAGTGTCCCGGCTTCTTGCATTCATAACATATCGATTGTTCTTTCTTAGGTTCAAATTTATATTAGTATCATTTTTAAATTTATTTCTTTTTATGAATCTTTTAAACTTCTTTGTTAAGAGTGCCAAGTCATCATCATCAAAGTCCTCATCACTTGAGTTTTCTTTCAAGTGGTTTTCTTATGTTCTCATTGTTATATCCTTCCTGTTCTTTGGAAGGGTGTCCTTAAGCTCTTCATGAGCTTTATAAGTCATCTTATAGGTCATTAGTGACCCAATTAGTTCTTCGAGAGAAAAATTATTTAAATATTTGACATCTTGAATGGCCGTGACTTTAGGGTCCTAACTCTTTGAAAGGGATCTTAAAACTTTATTAACGAGTTTAAAATCCGAGAAACCTTTACCAAGTCTTTTTAGACCATTAACAACATCCGTAAATCGGGTGTACATGTCTCCAATGGTTTCACTCGGTTTCATCTAAAATAACTCATAGGTGTGCACTAAAAGATTAATTTTTGACTCCTTCACTCTACTAGTGCCTTCATGAGTCACTTCGAGTGTGTGACAAATACCAAAAGCCATTTCACAAATCGACACTCGATTAAACTCATTTTTATCTAATGCACAAAACAAGGCATTCATAGCTCAAAATCCATTGAAATTAGGAAGATCCTCATTCTAGTCTTCCAATATGTGTAATATGTCCCATTGAACATGGGTGGACGTGTAATTGAATGAACCTTTTGCTTGCTGGCAAATGTCATCTCTCTTGGGTTTTAAACCAAACGAGAGTGAACCATACTATGATATCAATTTTTAGGATCAAGAGTGGCACTAAGAGGGGGGATGAATTAGTGCAATGGAAAACTTTTCGAATTCGAAAGACTTTCGTTTCGATTAAAACTGATTCAGACGAAAATGGTTTTGATTCAATCCATTTTGGAGAGATTATTAACTTAAAAGCTTTCGTAAAAGTATAAGAGAGGATTAAGGAAATTTGCAGTAATGTAAATTGCTCAAATAAAAAGCAAACCAGGATTTAGAGTGGTTCGGTCAATGTGACCTACATCCACTTTCGAATTCCTCCTCCAACGAGGTCTCCGGTGTCCACTAAAGACCTTCCTTTAGTAGGTGAAGACCAGCCACCTCTTTTATAATGCTTTCTCCTTTTCACGGGTTTAGGAGAGAACCCTTACAAGTCTCACACCTCTCTTGAATGATCTCAAAACTTAGAAAGGGATGATGAGAACTCGAGCACTTGTTTACAACACTTTTACACCCCAACACTCAAGATTATCTCAATGCTTTTATGCCCTTTCATGCAGAAAAGGGTGGGGTTTTTATAGGACCTAATAGCTTAAAAAATGGAGCCAAAAAGTGTCTAATCTCGGATTTTCGGAATTCTGGCAGTACCACCGCCTAACACTTGACACTGGGCGGTACCACCGCTTGACAAAGCTCGGAGACCGAGCTCTGGTAGTACCATCGCTTGATAGGGGCGGTACCATTGCTGGTAGTAATAATTGTCGGTGGTATCACTGCCCAATCTAGGTGGTGGTTCCGGGATCCTAGCGGTATCACCGCTTGATACTTGACACTAGGCGGTACCACTACTTAACAAAGCTCGGAGACTGAGCTCTAGCGATACCACCGCTTGACAAGGGCGGTACCATCACTGGCATCAATAATTGCTAATGGTACCACCGCCCAGACCACCTGGGAGACTAGGTCTTCTGGGCGATGCCACCACCGGCCTTGTTTTCAAGAGCTAATTGGGCTATTCAATTCGGCCCAAATCAGCCCTGTTAAGGGCCCAGTTGGCCCCTAATTAAGTTAGTGGGATTACCTTCCAATCCTAACTTAATTTATGCTCTAACTATGATAATTAAGACATGATCACAGCTCTTCTTGTCCTGGTGCGTCAATTGCTCTTTTGACGAGCTACCGGCGTACTTCCAGTGAATATCTGACAAACTCTTAGCAATGCTCCGGCGGACTCCCGGCAAGCTCTTGGACTTTACGATAATCTTCTTGGCAAGTTCTGATGAGCTTCTTTGGCAAGCTCCTAGACTTCTCGGTTGGTTCCGGTAGAACTTCCGACGAACGTCCAGACTTCCGACGATCTCTCGAACTCCCAACGTGATCTCGATCTTGACTCAGGTACAACACTTGTTTTATGTCTTACTATAATCATAGTTAATCCTGCACACTTTTCTCAATATATAGATTAGATCAAACAAATTACAATTGACTTCATCATCAAAATCCGAGATTCAACAGATGTAGGTCACGACGATCGAACCACTATAAAATCTAATTTGCATTTCTTTTACGTAATTTATCTTACTGCAAACCTCCTTACTTGCTTACTGCTTTCAATACGTTTACAAATATGCTTTCAAGTTAACATTTTCCGAGATCGGTTTTAATCATACCAAAGAATTTTCTTAAACCGACATTTTTACCGCTGCACTAATTCACCACCCCCCCCCCCACCTCCCCTAGTGCTTGGGCCTGCGTTCCTAACAAAAGAACCTCAAATGACTCAATGCAATATGATAAGCTATGTAGATTGATTTTTGAGGCACCCAAAGTCAAATGGGTACCTAAAAATCATTCTTTTTTTAAGAAACGTTTACCATCACAAGCTAGGAGCAAGATATGGTACCTTGTCATTCTTAGAGAAGAAAACTACTGCAATATCATAAAATATCTTCAACGACTTGGTAATTAAGTCTGACTATACCAAGTCCTAAGATAAAAATTTTACAGTCAAAAATTTGATTAGTGGCTTCAAAGCATGCCACAAAATCAACTTCTATTATTAATAATAATAAATCACCCCTCTAATTGACATAGATATTAACCGTAAGGTGGACTTCCTATTATCGAGGCAATTTATATAATTAGCTTATGAAAAATATCATTATTTCAAGCTAATATAATTTCATACATGTGAGCATATAATCCTTTGTCCCTTCTGGATATCTTATTACTTTCTTTGTAGTCCTTTAGTGTTTTTACTTTTGGGTAAACCCAATATATACCCAATATTTTAACTGTAAAAACTGATATCTTTTCTAACACATGCTTGAGCATAGACTTCCAACTATGCATATACAAAAAATATCTTCTTTATCTGATTCTTTTCAAGTCATTTTCAAGCATTTACTATTGACTAAAACATTGCTTTTATGATTGACTGAATAAAGCTGTATATTAAAATATTTTCAAGACTCGATTGATATATCCTTTCTAAGACAATCTTCATAATCATTGAGATCTATGCTTGAATTACTCAATATTAATAATATAAGATGTCTTATTCATATCAACCATCTTAAAATTCTTAGTAACAAATTTCTTTATTTAGTATAATAAATCAATATCACTATTGATAAGGCGAAATATTATCCATATATAAAACCAATATAATAAACTTGCTCCCACCGATATAAATACTAATTAATAGTATTTACCTTAAATCTGAAATAATGATATCAAGAATCTTTATATATCATTATATTGAAGCTTGTTTAAGGTCATAAATGGATTCCTGAATTTGCATACCAAACTTTATATTTCTTTCATTTTCTTTATAAATCATTTAAAGTAACCCATATAAAGCTAGATCTTTTAAAAAATATATATTTTTCATATCATTATGATATAACTCAAACTCATAATGAATCACTAATGTCATGATTATTCTTAACGTGTTCATTAAAAATCTCGTTATAGTCGATACATTCCTTATGAGTAAAACTTTTAACCACAAATCTGACCATTATATCGTTCGACATTGTCCTTTGAGCCACATTTATATAATAGACTCTTTTACAATTATTGGACAATTCAATAAATTTATCAGACATCATTCTAGTTATTAATTTTAACTCTTCTTTTATTACATCATATTACTTTTCAGAATCATTACTTTTTATGACCCATGAGAAAAATAAGGGATTCGTTCTGATTCCTATATCATAATATAATTCTTGTAGATATACAACATAATAACCATAAATGATATGATTCCTTCCCCTGTGAGATATTCTCAAAGTTATCAATTATGGTTGTTCTACAAGACCATTAACAGCGATATCAATATAATGTGAGAGTTTAATAATGTTATTTTATTATTCACTTTCATCAAATCATTTAATGATTTGAGTAACAACAATCGCTCGAATAATAAAGGAGTATTAACTTGTATCTCCTTTATATCAAAATTAAATTTCAAGATTTTCACTTCCACTGATTTGTTATTTTATAGGAATCTTATGTTACCAGATTTAATTGTCCTCGTACTATGATTAGAGCAATAAAATATGTACCCCTTTAAACTTTTCTTAATAGATAATAAAATATTCAGAAATAATTATTAAATCTATTTTTTTTTATGTGAGTTAAAGATCCTTATCTCCATAGGACAATCTCAAATATGTAAATATTTTAAGTCAGGTTTCCTATCATTTCATAACTTAAAAAAAAAAAGTCATGTAATTTACTTACTATAAACACTATTCAAGATATACATAGTCCTTGGAGCTTCTTCTCACATTGATTTGGGTACAAAAGAATAACTTATCACTGCTCTTAACCATATATATATAAGGTACGATGATATCTTCTAGCAATCATATTCTACTGTAACACATCTGGTAATCATATACCTTATTTTTCTAAGAATCTAGTAAAAGAATTATAATTGGGTTCATCATAAATATCATAAAATTTATCACCCTTGTCAGATATGATGATCTTGACTTTTTTATCTAATTGTCTATCAACTTCATTTATATACACTTCAAGAGTGTAAACGATCATAGACTTTACATAAATTATATATATATAATCATATCTCAACAAATTATTTATATGGTGATAAAATGTCTCTCTTTAATGAGACAAAAGCATAGAGGGATAAACATAACCTCAAGGAGTTTATAAAACTATATTTCACTTAAATATTTAATTATAGGATCATTGTAAACTTATGATTCATATTAATTCTATATAGACTATTATATAGAATTCAAAGGTTAATTTTATTGAATCACAATAAGTTTACAACCACCAAAAGGGAAATAATATTTTAATAATTCTAGGTAAAGAACTCAAATTCCCAGAATTATAAGAAGCATGGATCCTCAAGATTTATCAAATTGAATCATCTTTAGATATAAGCAATAAATACAAACTAATATCGCTTTCACTTTAAGATGATTCCCTATAATGATAAATATCTCATTCTCTTTTTGTTTTATCCCTCTTCATTTTTTTTTATTTTAATGAATATCTATTATTGGTAACATATGATGAAGTATCAAATTAATCCATCAATAATATCTATAATACTTGATTTGAACCATATAAAGGTTATAATTATACTTTTTTCATTTTAAATCAAATATTATAGTATATTTTTTCTTCACAAAACTTTATTTGCTACAAAAGTAACACTTTATTATGAAGATATTCTTTTATGAGTTTATATAGTAATTATAAACTCATGTGAAATTACGCTTCATCCTTATTTTAGTGTTACCTACTCCTTGAGTAATACTCAAAATATTATGAGTCTTGAGATTACAATTTTATCATTTATTTTGAGGATATAATCTTAAATTCCTCAAATACTATCATAGTAAGGTATCAACTAATACCTTATTAGATAATTTATATTGATCCTTAGATATTCTCATGCGCTAGTTGTAAACTATACTGAAGTCTAAGTATCATAAAATTGAGTATTTCATACCTTTCTTGATCAGTCACCTCAGTTATTTATTTCACAAAACTTTTAGTAATTAAAATTATGTTATGTTCAATTAATCTGATCAAGGTGTCACTCACTCAATACAACTTATATATCCTCAAGCCATTTATTTCATAAAGTATAGGGATATTTACAGAAATACAATAAAAGAAGTGTCATAGTAATAATATAACATTAATGCTTTGAGTTTCTAAAATATGATGAACTATTGATATCATCTATATTTCACCTTTGGGTGAAATATTGACATATCTAGTGTTAATTTAAGATCACTTATGGAGGACTGATACCATCCTTATGGAATAGTATTGTTACCATTAAGTATATAATCCTAAACTGTAAGAATATCCAAAACAGTATCATCCTACCCCATCATATAATTATTTAAAATAGATTCTCCTTTGGGATTATCTAAATCTAATAATTATATAAATCTAATAATTATATGTGCCATCGTGAATATTATTTTATTTAATGTCATTTAGGATGAATTTCATAATGTTTTTTATAGATTATTGGTCTAGGTCACTTTGGTGGCTACAAGATCAATACAAAAAGATAAAATATAATCTAAAATATCCCATTAATGACATGAACTTTATTATAATTCATATCCCATAAGCCTATCATCCCAAGCTACTCTGGTAGCTACCGGTCAGATAAAAGAAGATAAATTACAAATAATATTCACTAAATTTCTTTATCCTGATTCATATTTTCATTGTGAATATTATTTTTATTTAATATCATTTAGGACTAATTCCATAATGTATTTTATAAATTATCGGTCCAGGTCACTTTGGTTGTTGTAGGACCAATACAAAAATATAAAATACAATCTAAAATGTCCTATAAATAATAAAACATTTATTGTAATTCATATCACTAAAGTTTATCATCCAAGGCCACTTTAGCAGCTATAAGTCAGATAAAACTTAAGGAGATGAATTACAAATAATATTCATCAAATTTCTTTAATTTATGCTAAGCAGTTCAATAATAAAATAACAACTATAATAATTATTGAACATTAATCAGCAAAAGAAAACTCATATGATAATCATGTTAACATATAAATCATGCCTTTGAAAGTTAACCATTATTTTATAATTTCAAATATATACATGTAAATAACTAAATAAATATCCAAGAACAATAATTAGATTTTATTTATCACATGTATAATCAATAATTCATATGAGAAAACTATAAAGTAAACCATAATTTATAGTTTTATTTTTTTTAATAAAAAATTATATCCAATCAAATAACCAAAATATAATCATGATTAAATTCAATCATAATTATAATAAATCATATTTATTAATTTTATAGTTGAGAATATAAACCAAATTTCTCAATTTCATAATGATAAAACTGTCAATATTTGATAGAATATAAATCGAAAATATGTAATTTGAATGGTAAAACTATAATTTGGCAGAAATTAGACTCGAGGGTAAAATTATAAATATGTTGATAGAACATAAACTCGAATTACTAAGTTTCTAAAGGACAAAATTATAATTTTGTAAAACCCTAGCCTCGAGATCAAAACTGTAATTATGCCAAAAACCATAATTTGCCTTGCCGCCGCCACCACCTGCGCGTGCGGTGCTACTGCTGCTCTCGTGCGGCCATTGCGACGCTGCCGCTTCTCATGCGCGACCGTTACGGTGCTGCGGCCATTCCTGCCTGCGGACGGCGCGCACAGTTGGCCGCGGCTGTTGCCAACGCGCGGCCGCTGCCGCCGCGGGGGCTGCCTCGGCCCACGAGCAGCCGCTGTGGCGGTTCCTGCCCACGCGTGGCTACTGCCAGCGCGTGGCCGTCGCTTGTGCACGACCTACCCACGCGCGGCCACCGTCGATGCACGATTGCCACGTCGTGGCGCTACTTGTGCCACCTGTGCCTGCGCGCGACCGCTGCCACTACCTGCTGTCGCGGTTCCTACCTGCGCTTGGCTGTCGCCTTGGCGCGACCGCTGCCGTTGCCGCCATCTACAGCCACCGCCCTTCCGCATGCGCCTTCTGCGGGCGCCACCATTATGCATTAGGGCGGCCACCGCCTTCACATGGGGTGCAGCTGCCGCCTTCCGCGATCACCACGGTCATCTCATTCACAGGCGGTGTGGGATGCCCGTGATGCCGCCACCACACACAAGTAAACTGTTGCCCACGCACGACCATGATGAGGTGGTACATGGCCCTTTCTTCAACAACGATCAACAGAGATGATCGTCTCAATAACATCGATGATAGTAAACAGTAAATTCATCAATCAAACATAAAATTATACATTGCTCATAATCAGTAATAGAGCAAATCATATAGAAAAAAAAATGATCAATAATATCCGATGAATCATTCAAGCATCGTAATCATTCAGGCTCTGATACCAATTATTAGCATAGAATCTGTAATCATGTTATCTGTAATGCGGAAAAACTTTTATGCCAAGATTAAAATCAAATAAATTAGATCTGACAATATTACGATGCGTATATTTCTTGTTGTTCAGAAGAATAAACTTTATCTGATCTATAAGCACTTCATCTTCGGATCTGAAATATCATTCTGCAAGGAGAACTAGATCCTTCTCCTCTCTTCCTATTTTTTCACAGGACCACCAAGATTGATGGATTAGGGGATTAAGGAAGAGGAAGATTGAAAGAAAAACTTTAATCTCTCAATTGACTTAGATACACTCAGATAATGCACTACTCAGATACATACTTAACCTCTAGAGGTCCTGTCTATCAAAGGCCCCCTTAGTCCCTAGAGGTCCTGTCTATTTATAGGCGAGAGTAGAGGGTCTAGGATAAGTTATTATGAGAGTTCCTCCCATCAAGGTTATCTCATAAGAAATCTTACTTTAATATGAACTTCTTTTCTATTGGCCAATAACCATAATCAGAATCTAATTATATCTATAATATATCTTACCTAATTAAATAGGGCCACATAATCTAACATCCATATCATCCAATTGTTTATGTTCAAGCTAACCATGTGAGAAATACTATCAGCCTCCATGTTCAGACATAAAAATTAAATGTCACCAAAACCTTGCTATGATATTAGTTGATGAGATAAAAAAAACTTTGTATACTAATAATTATGAGTAGGTCGTAACACATAATAAAAAAATTAAATAAAAATCATAATCACATATAACACCAAAATTTACATGCAAAACATCTTTAACATGAAAGAAAAAAACTACTCAGGCAAGCTAAAGAAGCAAATCTATTATAAAAATAATGAATATATAAGAACATAACAAGAAAACAATGATTACATTACCGTGCACGTTATTGTCGTCTTCTTCCCTTCTCTTCTCTTATTCCTCTGCCCTCAATTGTCGCTACTACGATTTCTTCTTGCCACATCTACAACCATCGCTGCCCCTCTTTTTTCTACCCTAACTGTCATAAGTTTAGGTTAAAAGAAAAAGATTTAGGTTAAAAGAAAAAAAAGTTATAGGTTGTTAAGGTCCACTATCGGTTGAATAAATAGGCCAAGTATTCAATAATTGAAATATGATTGAAGTTCCAATTCTAGGAGGAAGTCGTTTTGGAACGTGCATTCCTCTAAATGCACATGATGATGGGCACTCTTAGCGTTTGGGACCGACCTTCTGAGATTGAAGGCAAGGTTAACAGCAATGAACATTGGAAGTGAATACTCAGTTTTTAGCATGGATGTCCTTCTCGGCCTATATTGACCTCTTCGAATTGTGGGATAAGCATGATCATCTACGGACGGATACAAACAGAACAAAGAGATACGAAGTAAAAGCCACTAGAGACTGAGAGATAGAATTTCAAAAATAATAAAGAAGCAGCTGTAGAACAAATGAAATGAACATCATGTGGAACCTCCTGTAGGATTCATAATAAAGAAGTTAAAATCAATGGATTTAATCTGCAGCTAATGTACAAGTCCAATTGATGGCAAATCCATTGATTAGGAACTGTTCTCCCAGTGCGATGTTTCTGGAATCAAGTTTCAGAGCAAAATCTACTGTCAGGCAAACAATCCAAAGCTTGGAACAGACTAATCTCTACCACAAGATAGATAGCTTCAGCTTGTAATGCCAAATTCCATATAGAAGGCAATCAATTCATCCGCACCCAGCCCTTTTTTTCTCTTTTTTGATATGAGCCTTGGTTTTCATACACAAGCATCTATCTCAGCTGTTGTGCTCTTTTACCTCCCAAGTTGGAGAACAAAATACCTCTGTTGCAAATCTCATGTTCATGACAGCTATAGTTGAAAAATACCATATATTGATCATAGTCATTAACAACATTTATTGTATCAAAAAGTGTCACACAAGGTTGTTACTAGACATGAGGAACAAAAAAATAATCATCATTTCTGGCCAAATGATCTGTAATTGCAACTGAAAGTTCGAAAATCAAAGTTTCGTGCGACAAATTATGATGAAAGTTTCATCTAAAAACCACTGAACGTTCATTATCAATTATAGATGGTAACAGATAACAACTCAGGAGAACTGCATTCCACAAGTATGATTATATTGGCCATCATTACCAGTCATCACGGTCATTATCTTAAAAATTGGCATAGCATGAAGCAATTATCCAGAATTCAGCAGATAACATGATCATGTCCATGCAAAATTAAATTTCAGAAACATAAGGATTTATTAATAGTACAAGATTGCCTGGAGGAACTAAGGACTCAACAGTTATAATTTCGCAGATAATATGCCTAAGTGGGTATAAATAAAGCATAACAAAGAAGACAGGCATCAAGTTTTTAATGAGTTACAAAAATATTATATCCGGAGAACAATAGACAACAGGAACATCCAAGTTCAACGAAAATTTCTGAAATTGAAGTTTGTACTACAAGAATGTTGCTCCAGGAACATTAAAGTAACATGATCTTATTATATCACAAGGATCTGATAAAATTACAGCATTTGGCCCAAAACTCATGGCAGTATAGAATGCTCGAAGCTATTCCCCTATGGTCATAACTATAGCCTGCCTATCTACAACTCTCAATAAATAAAAAATTATATCTCCTACATGGAATCTTCAAACTATAACCAAAACATATGAATCAACAAAATACAATTGCAAATCTGTTTACATTAATAATACAACATTGCAGCATATGAGCATTACCTCTGTTCTTTCAGTGGTATCTTGAGAGAAATTTGTTATGTAGAGCTGGTAGCTGAGTGCTCCTGGACAAAAATTACAATCAGGACATCTGCTTAATCAGACAATAATCTTCTAATCTTCATGACAATGCATTTGAATTTGAACATCTAGGACCAGCTTTCTAAGAATTGATAAAAGAATTAGCAGTCCAATTCTGCTGGAGATGTTCAACAATTAATGACTGCACTGAGATATAAGTTCATAAATAGAAGGTTACCAGCCAAAAAAGCAGGGTCTGGAACAGTAAGTATCAAAAGTAAAATAATAATGTACTTGATGGTTTAAAAGTTGACTCCAAACCAGCTGCATTTGTACCTCCTTTTTCTACTTGGTTGCTCCAACGTTAATTAGTTCATTAGGCTTTTGAATAGAACAAAGAGCTTAGCTTGCTGCAAACTGCATTTGTTTATCTAAATTGCTGGTAATTAATCGATTTGTTTTGAGTTCTATGTCATCACAGTTTAATCAGTTTTACTTTTTTTCTTGCAATTGTTGCATCTTGTAAAAGGATCTCTTATGAAATGATTTATTTTATGTAGAAAAGCCTCATAGCAGTTTAACATTCATATTTCTGACCAGGTGCCTGGGGTAGGTTACATATATACTGTCTTTCTACTCATACATAACATTGTTATGTTCCATAAATCAGAAAATTTCCCAGAGAAATAAGTGATTTTGGAACTTGTATGGTGCTTAAAGTACCTAAGCCCAGCTAAGAGACATTCCAGGGGATGCTCTTGAGCACCAGAAACAACAATCTATAATGTAAGAAACATTAGCTGTTACTAAGGAGACTCGATAATGAATTGATGAATGTCTTTGTGGAATCAACTTCCACCAAATTAATAGGAATAAGTGTGCAACATGGCTTACCAAACCAGAATGTCCAGAAGGTTGGTTAAGCTTGAACGACTGCCACGCTGCTCCGTTGCTCTCATGTCAGCCATTATCTCTTCTGTCACTCAACACCTTGAGATTGCTAGATACATGCTTTAGGTGAAGACCAGAATCATGTCTTAGCAGTCAGAAACCTTTTATCTCTTATGAAACTCCATCTACCATATCAGACTCAAAGAAATGTGCTACAGCAGAGTAGAGCTGTCGTTCATCGAAAGGCTTTGAGACATAATCATCCATACCACATCGTAGACATTCTTCATGTGTTGCCTGAATTACATCAGCTGTCATGGCCAGTATAGGTACATGCCATTGTGTTTTATTACCATACAATTCCATTGATGCATCTCCAGAGTGAATGAGCTCATTGACTCTGTTTTCCATGAGACGGATTTGTCTTGTGGCTTCAAAGCTGCAGATAATTGTATTCCCAGTAAGAAAAATATCTAAAAATCTGAGAAGGAAAAACCATAACAAACCAAAAGATTATGTAAACTTATTGATCAAATCTTAAGCAAAGATATTGGGTAGATGACTAAAATGATATATTTATATCTATATGGATAAAAATTATGATTTGATTCTCAAAATTCTTGGATAAAGGAGTCAATTAAAATAAAAAAACAGCTAGTAATCAATCAACAAGGGTTGTACCAATTGTTGAAGCTAAAAATACGAAATTTTGGGGAAAATGCAAAAAAAAAAAAGAAAGGAAATCTAACATAAATTTTTAGCTCAGTAACAATAGAGTCAAAACAGAGAGATTATAACAGATAAAATCAATCAGCAGTTTTGAGATTCAGAGAACTTAACATTAGAATGCTGGCAACAACCTTCAAGGAAGGGCAGTTACCAATCATCCTCTCAAATTGAACAACTGGCACTAGTTTGCAGACACAAAATGACAAGGAGCAGGAATAAGTTTGTCAAAATAGATTGGTGTCTTGAGAATAGAGCTCTATGCAATGGTTCTTAAGAAAATAATATCGATTACAAAGCCTCATATGACATGTATGGTCATTGAATTGGACTTTATGCAGCATAGAAAATATACATCGCCAAGCCAGAAAAGATATCCATCTTGTAGATAATCAGAAAGGACAAAGAAAAATACCCATCCATCTCTGGCATTTGAACATCCATAAAGCAAGCATCAAAATTGTGTGGAGGTTGTAGCATTCTAATAGCCTCCTTCCCACTGTCAGCACTTGTAACTAAAGCACCAAATTTCTTCAGAACACCAGCAGCAACTTTACGGTTGACTGCATTGTCATCAACAACCAGGATGCTTTTTCCACTGAGAAGACTTTTAAGTGGTACCAGTTGCCTCTTCAAGTGCTGCCTCTTATGCCCTACACCTAGTGCTTTCCGAAGACAAGCAGCAATCATATTCAGGCGCAGTGGCTTCAGTATACTATCAACGTATCCTGCCGACTTCAGGTCACGAACCTCTGAGGGGCTTAGGGAAGTTGCTACCAGAAACATTTTTGGACTTTCTTGAGGCATCACTGTACCATTTCGCCTGTGATCTAAAAGAAGGTGTGGAAATAATATGCCCTCACCCTCACCCCAAGCATCTTTATCAACAAGTACCATGTCTAAACGCCCTCTCCCACTGCACAACAAATATTACAAGCATCACTGATAATGCATCAAGTATTTATTTGTGCAACTTTAACTGTGGTCTTACTACTTATAGGAGTTCCAGGCTAATATTGAGTTATCATGAAAGATTCATATTTCAAAATGTGGACATTGGAGCATATCCTGTTGTCCCTTCTTTTATTTAAAAAACAATGCTAGTTTTATTTATTGTACTCCCAAATCCTTAGAAGAAAAACAAGATTAAGATGGAAATTGCTGAAAAGAATATAGTTTATTGCTTAAAAATTGCTTGCTAGTTATAATGAATCTGAATAATGTGACAATCCATGAAAGTTTGGGTACTAAACCTTCAAGCATGCATAGGTTGAAGACAAGTGAGATTGTACTGAGTATGCAACAGAATACAGCTGGTGAGAAATACAGCAGAAATTCAAAATTTCATGTTGTAGGACATTACATCATAGTAATATTATTTTAGCTGATTATATGGAACTTTAAGTGCTTCATTGGTATCTTTAAAAACAAAAATTACCTGGTACTGCATGGATCCAATATGGTACAAAGTGCAGAATCTTGGTCAGCCACAATATCAATGTGTATTCCCAACCTTTGCAAATGATACTTGAGGATTCTAGCACGAATGCTTCTCCCATCAGCAACCAGTCCTCTCATACCTCGGAAATCTGATGAAGTTGGATCAGAGTAATGCCTCTTTATTTCACCTGCATTTTTGCATCCTTGCCTGAACACAGCAGTGAAAGAAAAAGTACTGCCAATCCCAGGCTTGCTAACAAAGCCTATTTCTCCTCCCATAAGGTCCACTAAGCATTTGCTAATGCTCAAGCCTATACCAGTCCCACCATATGTCCTTGAAGTAGAACTGTCAGCTTGCATAAATGGTGTGAAAATACGGCTCTGAGCATCTTGAGGTATTCCAACACCAGTGTCTTCAACAGTCACCATCAAATTGATTGCATCATTGCCTTCAGTTGAAGATTTGAACATTGTGGAATTCTCCCAGATTTTTTGTTTGTCTACCACATGAAACCCACTCAATGTCTCACACAGGACATTCTTTGCACTCTTAACTTCTTCGACTGGATCTACTGAGACAAATATATGTCCCATCTCTGTGAACTGAAAAATATGCAAACCCAAATTAATTATGATATTTGCAATTGGCATCACATGTTTGCATATTGTTCAGGGAGTAGTAGTATCATAACACAGCCATGAGAACAATATTTGTCCCTGCTATCAGCAAATATAGCAGAATCAAATTGCTGATCCACATCGAATTTTCACCTTAGTGCAGACAAGGTAACAAAACTGGATTAAGAAATTGGCTGAAATTAAACTTGAGAATCTCAACAATGGAAGTGAGAGTGGAAATTGATAAGAGTTGGTTCTAATGACATTTATGAAAAACTTTCCTATGTAATCTCACATTTAAGATCTGCAAGTTGTTCTGAAGAATATTTGGAAGTTAGGCTTTCCTCTTGCCAGCACAGCATCTCAAGAAGTCTCTTATGTACTTGTCTGTACATAATGAAGAACTGGGGAGAAAAACAGCTAAAACTAGCTGGACTAGTTGAACTGAAGAATAACTAGTGTTAGTTCATTATAATTTTGAGTTTAATCGAACAATACACAGAAAGGTTGTGGCTCAACCAAAATAATAGTCATAGTAAATATTAACCAAAACTGCAGCTTTACCGTCAACAGGTGAAATGCCAGGAAAAAAATGCTAAATTATGCCATTGGACTTCTTTAACTGAGCTTTAGAAAGGTTGCTGATTCAATAAGTGTACCAGAACATCTAAATCAAATTTGAGGAAAATCATCTGGTAGCAAAAAATGAAATATTTACCTTTCAAAGAATATAAAAGTCAACACCGCCAATGAAGATAGCTATATTTTCTCAAAATAATTGTTGGAAGGGAACATGAACTTGGACACTTAAGTAAGCTAACACATATCTTTGATCATCATGCCAACAAAAATTGATAAACTGCATGTGTGAATCTGTAATACGCTCGCTACTCTTATGATTATAGAAAAGTAAGCAATTAACCTTCACTGAATTTCCAACAAGATTTGTGATGATCTGCCTGAACCTTCCAGGGTCTCCAATCAAAATCTCTGGAACTTGTTCAGATACATACACTGCCATCTACTCTCCAAATCACCAAAAAAACGAAGAAGAAGAAAATTCGATAATTAGGTTGAAAAGCATTACAAGTCATCAAAACATGTGAATCAAGATCTTACCTCTATGCCTTTAGCTTGTGACTTATCAGAGAAAAGAGATAGCACATTGTCCAGAACATCACGGAGATCAAAGGGAACAGCCTCTAGCTCAAGCCTGCCAGACTCTATCTTAGCCTGATCGAGGACCTCATTTATTAGAGTTATTAGAGCCTT
This sequence comes from Musa schizocarpa, assembly GCA_900464855.2. Lineage (NCBI taxonomy): Eukaryota > Viridiplantae > Streptophyta > Magnoliopsida > Zingiberales > Musaceae > Musa > Musa schizocarpa. The sequence continues at coordinate 23,780,643 of LS990923.1, read as the reverse complement.
TCCACTTGATTGAGCAGTCATTGCAAAGTCCTGTTGGGTTGCATCGAGATCTGTGTCCATCAACATCTGCAACATACCTGCATTGACAGAGATATCTTCATTACCTTCCTCTCTATATGCAATTTAACAAGAATAATGAAAACCTAACATAGACCAATAAGATCTCAGAAATCATTCTAAGGTTTAAAAAATGTCACAAACCTAAGACACCATTCATTGGAGTCCTGATTTCATGGGAAACTGTTGCCAGAAACTACAAATAAAGAAATAACAGGTTAGTTCAAGAGTAGAAAAAGTTCATACAGTAAGTAGAGGGAAAAGCAAATCAAGACACCAAACTAGATATACATATCATATATATAAGATGAAAAATAATGAACCACCTGAGATTTTGCTATATCAGCAGCTTCTGCTTGGCCTTTCAGCTCTCTCATTTGACAGTAATCATCTTCTACCTCCTCAATGCGGTTCAAAGCCGCATGAAATATATGTCCAATTAGCAGAACAATTACTGCAACCCCTATTGACATGGTTATTGCTGACCAAGGCAGTGGAGGCTTGTGCTTGAATCTAGATCAAAACAACTAACTACATATAAGGGAAGAACAGATTTTCAATTTTGTCAGCGTATGCAAGATTTTTAGATAAGGATGGATACCTGCAATGCATTTCATGCTTCCGGGTTGGATCCCCAAAATCAACATAACTAATATGAATCTCTCGAGCACCAGCAACATCTGGACCATACATCCTAATAGGTGCAGAAACGTTTGTTGTGTCATACAAATTAACAACAACGGTTTGCTTGCTGGCAAGCTGATGAAGAAGTTTTTCCACCAAAGATGGGACATCAAATGATGCACCAAGATATCTGTTCAAGAAAATAATTGCAAAAGGTTGAGAAGAATGAAAACCTAAAGATTTTTCTTCTTCAAGCTGCTCAAAGGCAAATTGCAGATAGAGCTTACCCAACAGTAGCCTTAATGCGCTCTTCTGCCGTGGCATTTGGAGGCAGGTTAGTGTTATACACTGCGAAAGTAAGCACCACGCCAAGGTGATTGGACTTTAAAAGATGAAAAGGAGAAGTTAAGACCCCTTTCCCAGTAGCCCGTGCTCGTAATATGTTCTCTCGGTCTTCCTGGGACCAACAACATTAAATGAAAATATTAGGTTCAACATTGCAAAATTGTCTATAAGTTTGAGTAGTAGCTGTTATCTTAGAACATTATATTTAAATGAGTCCGAGCTCTTTATTGCACAGTTTGCAACATATCAATAGAAAATGTTTGTACAGTTACACAAGTAAAACAAGGTAGCTTGCAATAGCAAACTGCGTGGATGATATCAATTGTTGAAATGCATATGACAACAACATGACAAAGAAGTTGGTTCCCTACTTTGGCTGTGTCTTCAAAGAGTTTTGCTTCCATGCAGTGAAAGCACATCTTACAGATACTCATGATTATCTTTTAACTTCTTTATACATTCACTTCTTTTGCTAACCCTCCAACAATATAATTTGGACACCTCTACCTACTAAAACTCCTAATTCAATCAGGTCAGGTAGATAACACACCAATCAGTTCAAAGTAATTTACCTCAATTGGAGCACAATGAACTCATACGATCTTGCAGTTCATTTGCTATTCTTTCTATACTTGAAACTCCTGAATCATAAAGTATGAGAAACTCTAGCAGTTAAACTACCAAATAACCAATTCACGTAGGTGTTCTCAGATACTCGAGGTTATCTCATGCATCTTGAGTGTTGTTGGTAAATGTTGAACCTTTTGGGAATCACTTGGTTGTGACCTCATTCTTTCAAAGAGGGTAATAAAAGATCATGAAAACCAAAGAAACCACACTAGTAGATCACCACAAATCCATTGCATTAAAGTTCTATTAGATTCGAACAAGCATTTAAGGGTAACTTGGAAATATAAACAAGCAGTATTCTTTGAACTGGCTTCCAGCTTGACACTTAATAGATAAATGATAACAGGTTTACTTCAATGCTATAAATAGTATAACAAACTATAACTTGGTATTTGTCGTCTTATGATCATACTCAAAAAACAAATTATAAGGGAAAATGGAACAAATAGATCTGCAAACTATAATGAATTTGAATATCTATTATTAGTGTATGGCAATAAGGAGATGTGATCACCTTGCCAGACATCATATCAATGGATACAATGTGAGATACTGTTTCCTGTGAGAATATAACAGGAGCATATTCATCTTGAACGGGTGAGGGATCAAGCTTCTCAGGGTTATAGTCATCTTTAACTAGGGACTGGTACTCTGTCTCCATCTTCTTTATCTTCCATCCATGCTGCTTCTCGAACTCCTCCCTCTCCGAGTGTAATACTCTCAAAGCATATGCAACACCGCTCATCAATGGCCTTTCAAATGATGTTCTTGCTGTGTATTCAGCAAATATTTTCTGCAAGAAATATTTTAAAGTAAATAACTGGGATAATCAATTTTACTTGAGCTACAGGTAAAAAAGAACCTTGTGCAACTGTGTAATTTTAGATCAAACAATGTGAAACCTACTTATGGTTTTAGTAGTAAGAGGATCTATATCTTCTAAAACATATATTTTTTATATCATACATCTTCAAAAGAAGAAAAATGAAGGTACAAACTTGCCAACTTGTCTTCTACCAACATCTTCTAGGAATATCTTTGATAAATCTATATTTTTTTTTTCTGGAGCTGACAATGGGAAACAATTAGCTCATATATGCAGTGTCCATCCTAACTTGAGCTTGTTTTAAGTTGATGGCCATCACTATAGACCAATATGGAATTAGTGGCCTGAAGGTTCAAAAAAATTCTCATAAAATCCAATTAAGGTTTTCCAAAGTCATATAAAACATCAAGATAAAGAATTTTCTTCCATAAATCTAAACACATTTCATAAACTAGGTCACATTATGCCATAATAAAACAAGCAAGAAAAGTGCATCATAATGAATGGGATGCAAAGATAACTAATAAAAGATAATTGATCTTCATAATTCTGCAATCACATCAAGAACTTTCAAGTGAAATAATATGTCAACAGACAAGTACCTGATCAATAGCAGAAGGTTGCTTTCCATGGTGAAAAGTTGAGACTAGAATGGCTAATGAATGCACATGATTCATGCTCACATTGAACTGATCCTGCAGCATCCGAGCTCTCTCATCACACATGTTAACAAGAGTCTCTTTCCTCCTTTCAGTAATATCTGCATTCATGCTCACAAATATCCATATGGCCACTAAAAGCCCAAGTAAGACTCCTATAACTAAGAATTTCTTACTCCATTTGCCACTACCCTTAGAGTTTTGTGGTTTGTAATGCTTCTGCTGCTGAAACTGATCTGAGGACTTTGAAAATCTACCAAGGACAAATCCCACCAAAAAGATGACTATTCCAACCACCAGACAGAGTATGTTAAACAGTGTCTTCAAAAACATTGCATGATGCTGTGTTGTGACTTGTACAGATTCCTTCTTGTCTGAAATAGTTTCCACGTCCTATAAGAACAGCAAATGGATATTTAATTAGCAAATATTAAATCCACACAACTGTAAAGAATATGGATAGCTAACTGGTGAACAATGTCAAATCTACAAAATAGAAGATTCGTCAAGTGCTTCACAAACATGGAAGCAGAAAGCATAATAAGTTGGTATAGTTTTTAGCATAAACTTCATCAGCATAAATTTAACAGCAGACAAAGAATTTAATACCGAATATAGATGGGAGCTTTTTATTTTCTTCTTTAAGCTTAAAGAATCAGATGAAAGAAAAGCTAACTTCCAAACTATCTTAAATTATATTTATGATTATTTAAAATAAAGCCACTTGATGTTCAACCATATTTTACAGGTTGGAATGTTAAGAAATTAAACTATGTATAAAAAGTTAATATCACTGAGATGGAGATGTGACACTACTGAAAAGATAGAAAACAAAATATATAAATCTATGAACAATTAAGTGTAACTTGGAAGGAAGATAAAACAAGAGAAAAAAAAATCTAACGTGATATGGACATGCTTAAAGAGAGACCGATGTTCCAATTAGATAAGGGGATCAAGTAGAGAGAGTCCTGATAAAATTTTATCAGAAATAATAAAAAGAGAATTCACTGCTTTTAGTTATACTAATGATATTGTCTAAATAGCACTCAATGAAGGAAAACGATCCATGTAGCCAACCCAAATATCTGGCAATATGAAACAAATCCCACTATGTACAACATCAATTTCATTTAACATTTAGCAATATGACAGCTGCAAACAGATGTTATAATAGTCTAACAGAAAAAAGGCATAAATTGCATTGGTACATAAACAAGGAATTTTCTCTATATCAGGATAAGTATGCACGTTCTGTGCTTAATATAAGAAAACGAAGTAATTGACACATAAAAAATTATGCCAACATTGTTTTGTCATGCTATAGGTTTACAACTGAATGCAAAGTAAGCATGCAGAACACACTGATCCTTTCATTGAAACACAATAAAGAAGTATGCAGAGACCTTTAGACATAATGTATCCTCTATTGTTGTAGAAGGCAAACCATTCGGGGAATAGTATCTGGCATATATTCATCCTTAGGTGACAACTATGCACACTTAACAAGGACACTATAAATTTGAAATGGGCATTGACCCTGAAAGACTGCTATTTCTTACCCAGTGTTGCTGATCTAGAAAATGACCTGTCTCTGATTGCAGTTCTGCTAATGCATGAAAAAGGCTACTGCTAAGTATTTCATCAGCTACAGACTTGTTCATGCACTCATAGATTCTTCCCTGTAAAACAAACAAAAAGGTATAAGATGTAATTGGATCCAACATGGAAAACCAGTCTTAGAAGACAGCAGCAAACTTCTCTAAGGTATACCTAAGAGGTATTGCAATTATCTAGAACAAGAAATCCATAGAGAACATTTTTAGATATACTTTGCAACATGAGACATGCTAGAGCCACAAAGACATTATATCTTTTTCCACTAACAGTATAAAAGGTTCTATTCTTGTCAACACTGGTGGAAGTTTTTCTGCAAAATCCTTTTGCCACCAGTACTAACAAGCACTCGCCTTTAGATTTTAATCATAGGGAAAGAAGTAGAAACACAGTCACAACCATTTCCTAGATTACTAAGGATATGCTAAATTAATATTAGAAAATTATGTTTTTGATATGCCTACTTAAGATAAAAAATTATTTAATATGCCTACTTAAGATCTAGAAAAGATGTTTTTAATTCTTTTGCAGGTTTTACATCTAGACATGGATTTTGCATTGAGTGTGAACTAGAACTGAAATACTGAGTCACCATCCATTCTCTAAGAGCGCCTTCAGTATTTAGGGGCTTCACTAATGAGGTTCAGAACTTGGATTGTGAAAAATATGAAATTAAAGTAGCATCCTTTCATGATCTTATGGGCTTCTCACGTGCTGATAGATCTTGAGTTTAATAAAAACATGATCGTAGTGAGCTAAATACAATCATGTGACTTACATTTGGACCTGATAAGGCTGGCAGGTTCAGGTGTGAGCAATAGTTTGAAATGGTATGAATAACTACCCACCTCCAAGGTGGACCTCTTGAGTACTATTTCGGGACTTTGTTGGAAATCTTGTTTTCTAGATTCAACTAGAATATACTTTTTGACATATATTACTCTCCTATCAATGGAAGCTACCAAACAATTAATTTTCTCGAATACACTTTGTTTTCAAAAATTATAGGAGTTGCAGGAATTATGAAGTAACATCAAGCAGATGTGAAAATGATCATGGACATGTATATTTAAGTCAAATAACATCAAGTTCAGTCCAATATAATCCATATGAGATAATCTTGAGAATTTTCTTATCTATTCAATGCCAAATTGAGGAAAGCATCAACTCAAATGCTTTTTTTGATTAAGTATCTCAGATTTCTTTTGGTTTAAAATTTAAATGGCTTTTCAGTAATTTATTGATCAATTTGGTTGATTCTTCAACCTGTATTAAAGATAATTCAGTTTTCAACCACATTAAAATCTTGCTGCCCTTGATCTGGTGCTTCTTGTGTCAGGCAACTGCTAAAGGTCAGCATTTAAATGTGGTAGTAAACATAATGCATGAGATAATCCAACCTAATTTTTCTAGCTTTACACATTTAGCTCTCATGGATCAGCCCTAGCTTAAATTTTATTTAATTTGTGATAGTCTGCCAGTTCTTTCATTTGCATATATCAGACAATGGTCCACTTCGCTTTGTCTTTCTTTAAATAACACTTGTTTGACATCAGTGGGAGGGCAAGTCTTCACATAACATGAAGTTTGCACCTTTGAAACCTAAGGTTTGAGTCACAACAACGAATTCTGTTCTTAGAAGAATAAGGCGGCATATATTCACTCTCCCCAAACTCAGCATTGCTAGGAGCCTCATGCACTGGGCTGTCCTTTTCACAATTAACTTTTGAGAAAGTTTGCAATATTTTTCATGTTCAACACATGTCCACCAATGGCAGAATTCAATACAAGTTAAAAACATCTATATCTTCCTCACACAGAGCAGAGGTAATTTAGCATATGTGGTGATATGATCCTTAGATTGATTTTCTAAAGAATACTTCAGAATAAAAAAAAAATTCCTAAAGTCCACATAAAGATGCTGATACAACCAACGAAAGGATCATGTTTAAGTTCATGCATGCTATGTGGTTCTTATCATAACTCACAGCAATTTAGTAGATAAAGATAGAGCTCAGAAAATCTAGAACCATGTGATTCTATAATCTTCTATAGTCTTCCACATGTAAAAAACGTATATCTTCAAAAATAAAATTGGAATTTTGTACCTGGGAAAATCGAATCATTCCTTCATTTTAGGAATAGTTAGATTTTCAGCAACTTGACTGCTGCTGCAAGCCAACGATATTTAGTCACTTGAGTTTGTTGTTAGGAGTGATTTCTTGAAGTTTTCTCATGAGAGGAGATGTGAAATGGATCTTTGCATGCTAGAGCATTCTTCTATGACACACTGGCATAATGGTTTTGATGATATTATGATTCCGTACAGACTTATCAAACCATCATGGGAATCAGTTCTTGTGCATTTGAGAGTTGTCATTATATAAAGGAAGGAAGCTTTCTAATGCATAATTTGCTTCAAACAATTAGTCATTTGAATACAACTAACTTAATTATTCTAACAACAGACTCTTCTGATAATCCAATTTAGAACAAGATCACTATCAAATAATCATTTAAAATAACAATTATGAGTAAAATGTGAAACCCCATGTCAGTATCTGATGTACAATATATCAATACTCCAGATGCAATGGCAAGTTGTTATTACATAAATCCATAAATCTTGGATATATTACTCAATCTAGACCATGTAAATTCTTAGGCACTCCAGCCAATCTCAAACCTTGCATGGCCTGGTAAAATCACTTGATGAGTGCTAGAAATCAAATATTCCAACCAGAATCTCTTTCCCACAAACCTAGATCACAAGAGCGCAGAAAGAGAGAGTGGGGATTGGGTTTGCGTGTACCTGATCCAGTGAAGAGATTAGCAAAGCCAACGCCTGAAGCTGATCCTTGTTAAGGTTGTGTTGATCAAGCAGCATCTGGTCACTCTCATTCCACAAGTCGCTAACTCTGACTTTCCTTTCGGAAATTCCATAGTCGTCCAATCCCCATAATAACCAGATCAAGCAACTAACACCACAGAGAACAAACAGAACCAGCAACATGTCTCTAAACCTTCCACCACCCTTGCATTGCCTGCCGTCAGCAAAAGAGACCCTTCTCCATGACATCCTAGCCATAGCTCAAACCTCTGAAGCTTTAGAAATGCCAGAGAAATAGCACAAAAGAAGCTTGTGATCCCCGAAGGAAATCCGAACAACCTACAAATCAAGATTCCAGCTTTACCAGAGGATCTACTGCAAGATGAGATTTTGGGATGAGCCAACTAATCTGTCTCCAGTCCACCTTAATTTACATCAGCTAGGAGGGAAGGCGGATCTTGCTTTCCTTGTTCTTATTCAGGCCCCCACTTTTTCCCACTCTGTTATCCTCTTCACTGGTTTCAGGCAGAAGAAGAGATCTTGGAACAAAACACAACAGCTTGACTGAGATATATCATCAGATGGGAGGGGAGGAGGGCAGTTCTAACCCTCTCTCCTCGTCTTCACTGCCTCCAGATCACCAAGAACTCATCAAGTCCAAACCTTTTGGAGGAGCCACTCAAGGCGAAGCCCAGGAGCGACAGGGATTTCATCAGAGGAGGGGACAGGAAAAGGATGGTTCCCGTGCTTTGCTTTTTTTTACATCAACCCTGCTTTCTCCTTCCTTCTTCTTTCCTGCTTCTTGTCCCAGCACAGCCCGTGTAACCCATCGAGGTTATACCTTCCAAACCCCGACTACAGAAAGTCCAATAATAGGAAAAATCCCAGAGACACCCACTTGGTTCTTCCTCAATCTGACCTGGGATCATTGATCGGCTTTCACAGGTGAGGTAAAAGGAAACGAAAACAAAGAAAAGACAAAAGGAAACCAAATATGTTTTCAACAATGGAAGGGGTCCAAAAAGAAATAGAAAAAGACTTGACATAGAAGGTTGGTGTGAAGCATTTGCTAATGTCTGTGGGATGCATCATTATCTCATCATGTGATCCTAGTAGGTGAATGCTAGTAGCATAATTATAGGGAGAAACAATGAAGTAAGGATCACTAATTAAAGAGAGAGAGAAAATGATAAAAATCCTATTTTTCTAAGCCCTTGCTGACATATGATGCAGGAAAGCAAAACTCTTCCTCCACAGTGTAGAGGGAGATGGGAGCAGACATCTTCCTCTTTCTTCCATTATTTTTTCCTCACCTTCTTTCTACCCTTTGCTTTGTGGGCATGAAAGGGACTTCACATTGGCCAGTTCAAAGATATCAATCAATTGTTTATTCCATAAAATATTTGGAACAAGTTGGGAAAATGTAACAGATGGGGAGAGAAAGTAATGGGCAGGCAGGAGTTTAGGGACACAGCATTCTACCAATCAGCTCTCCTTTTCCAAAGGACAGCATTTAAGTGGATGAAGATGCATTAAATTGTTACAGCACTGGCAAACTCTTCATAGAAAGATGAGTTACTGTTTCTCTAAAAATCTCAACCTGAGGGTTCTGATGGGCCCTGAATTATATCCCAATGGTTTATTTTATATCTGTAATTTGCCAATAAAATGTCAAAAAATAAATAAATAAAAAGATAGAACCAGCTAAGATTTGAAATAATAGTAAAGCAATGCATCTGTTGACGCTACCACTTTTGGTCTATTTTGGAAGGAAGGAGGTGTGTTTGCCCCTATTCAGGAAAGCTATGTATCAATAACATAACACTAGAGGCATTTGAAGACAATCACAGTAGACCAAAGTTATTAAACCATTCAGACATTGTTAACGATATATATATGTATATATATATATATATATATATATATATATATATATATGTATGTATGTATGTATGTATGTATATATATATATTTATATATATATATATATATATATATATATCAGACATTGTTAACGTTATATATATATATATATATATATATATATATATATATATATATGTACATATATACATATATATATATATATAGTTAGTTAGTTAGTTAGTTAGTTAGTTAGTTAGTTAGTCATGAACTAATTGAAATAAACTTGTCATTACTATTTCACCAGTTCCCAAAGTACCAAAAACTTGGTTCAAACTTGTAGAGAGAAAAATGAGCTCCTTCTTGATTCATTGCATCGCTTAAAAGTTGCGCCGAAAAAATTTACAGAAGAGTCAAAACAAGTGCCGGAATGTGTCGAGGTTTCATAACCAAAACAACCCTCATAATATTACATTACTTCTTTTCACTCAATTCATCTGATTGATGTATGTCATTATGGATCACCCATGTTTATTTAGTTCTCTAATTAGTATCTTCTGCTTATCATGTTGTCTCATGTGGAAGATTTAGACTTATTACATGAACCCTGCCTCTTGTTAGTTCCGCGAAGATCAAACACAATGTCTCCATCACACACGAGGAAGATCAAAAATGAACTGTGCTTCTTGGTCACAAGGAATGGGAGCGTGGGAGAGGTTGCTGGACTTACGCCGTTTGTCCTGTTCCATGCATCCTCTTCTTCATTTTTGGAACCTTCCTGCACGGTTTAGAAACCTCAAAGCTCGGCCAAACTTACTGTTCACACCCCTTCCTAGATCCGAAATCCATATTGTTATTGGATGCTCTTGGGTCCCCTCTAGGAAATTATAAATGCTAAGTGGTAGTAACTAATAGCAAATGCAGCTTGTCTTTTGGCACTTACCAATAATACATGCCACATGATATGCTACAAGTTGGATCCAGGCACTTGGAATGGTAGCAGCAGTGCAGGTTGACCAGAAACTGAGCATCCAGAAGCAAATAAAATCAAAGTGAAATGGAGATAAGAAATGTGAAAAGAATATGAAAAAAAAAAATAATCCTTGGATCCGTGTCAAACTTATGATGTTTATAAATTGCATATTTTAAATCAATTTATTGTAAAGAGAACACAGAGCTAAATGGGCCTTTTCACTTGTGAGTTTGACTCAATCAAATGCCAGCTTTCTTTTTTATAACCTGTCCATTCATTATTAGTAAGGCATTTTGGTTTTCCTTCTACAACTCAATTTGGACATTTCCAGGACTCCAATCATGGTCTGCTGGTGATCCACAAGTTCCAAAAGCCGGAAGATGACTTCTGGGGCCATGGCTGGTAAAACCCCACCACCCACCGTGGACGGATGCTATCTGCAAACCCTACAGCCATTCCAACTGGCTTTCAATCATTCAAGCACTATCATCACGCCTAATCCATTGTCTTAATGGCTGGTTGCAGGTGAGGAGTAGATTTTTTTAAGATTGACTTTGGACCCTCGTGTTCTTTGATTGATGAGAGACCTTAAAGAAAGAGAAAACTAGTACGACTTGGTTTTGTTTTCGGAAGTCCTCTTTTTGGTCACAGATACTGTGATGCAAAGACCCATTCAGAAGACACCAGATATGCATCAAACCTTCGGCATCAAGCTAGTCAGTTGGAATGGCAGTGACTGACTCCACTGATGATGGGGTGACAAAGCAGCTGAGGTCGAGGCCATGACTTGGCCTTGCATCACCCTGTTGTTGCCCATCTCATCATGGTGACCACGTTCTTGATGAACAAGGGTTCAGAATCAGAACACTCAGTACTGTGTTGCATGGGCACTTCCAGTGATGAAGGTGAATCATGGTTTCCATTTATATACTCTGGATCATGTAATGCAATGCAGTTGAATTCTTCTTGTTCTACATCATGCTCCAAGCTTAACAAAAGGAAAGAGCATGGTTAGTAAATTTATTACTAGCACTTGCATACATCTATATATACATATATTCCGAGGTCTCCAAGAATAATCAGATATATTGTCTATCAAATCTTCCATCAAAATCCAACAATTTCAGCCGATCTCATTTTAGATTGGCCTAAAAATAGTTTTATGATTTTAGATTAAGTTTACATTTTTTGTGTGTATATATTATATGCATATATTTTTAAGACAAAATATGTTATATACTCTGCATTGGTCCTCTCCTATATATGATTAACCAATTTTACTAGATTAATAAGTTTATTTTTTATTGGATTGATCATTGGCTTGAGGAAGTCACCCCTTCTGCTTTTTTTAAGGTTATTATAGAACCTTGAAATAAAAATTTATGTTTTTCAAGGAAAACAAAAAGAATATAGAGAGATTATGACTCTTTTGAATGAAAAGATGGTATTACTGAACCACTAAGCAATCATGTTTTCTATGTTTGAGGGGAAAGAAAAAAGATACTTAGGACCATAAAATGAGAGAAGAAGCTAGATAAAATTCATATATTGTTTTCTGTAGCACCTTATTTGCCTTCAGTGATAGATCTTTTCAGCAAAATGTTAGATATCAGACTAATAGAACTATATCTATGTTACATGTTTTCTCTCCAGAGCCAAATTTATACATTTTTTCCATCACTTTCTTTACACTTATCCTTTATATGCTTCTCTTTCTTCCCTTAAAAGAAAATACTTATTATTTCATTTTAATTTTATTTTTTTCATCCAATATCTTTAAAGTAGTTTGCAGTCTTAAAACACAATGATATTTTTTTATATATTTATATACATATATATCTCTCCAAAGTTAGCAATTTTTGTATTTCTCCCTCTAGATCTAAATTTAGTATATATATTTTATACAAAGCTCAAAAACTTACATTTATGATAGTAGAATTAAGATCATTAGCACAATGAAATGAGATTAGTACCCCCTTCAAAAATATGGTCAAATTATAAAAGAGAGTAAAGGATTATTTAAATAATTAAAATTAAGTACTTTTTATTTCAATAATAACCATAATTACAAGTAGTTAATTTGAATCTATTAGATATAAAATGAAAGCTTGAAATATTTGAAGAGATATAATATATAATATCAAAAATTGGAAGGCAAATAGATTATGTCCAAACATTAAAAGAACAAAAACCTAAGACCATCAAACAACAAAAACTACAAAAGAAAGTAAATGGTATTTTTAAATAATTAAAATTAAGCATATTCTATTTCAACAATAACCATAATTACTGGTAGTGAATTTGAATTAATTAGGTATAATATGAAATATTAAAATATTTAAAGAGATATAATATATAATATCAAAAACTGGAAGGCAAATATATTTTTTCCAATCATTCAAAGGACAGATTCCTGAGCGACAAAAACTATTAAAGAAAGTAAAGGATATTTTAAAATAATTTAAATGAAGTATTTTTTAATTCAATAATAACCATGATTAATAGTAGTTTTAAATTTATTAGATATAATATATAATTAAGTAATTTTTAATTCTATAATAACCATGATTAGTAGTAGTTAATATAAATTTATTAGATATTGTTATAGCTAATATGACTTTGGCTAACACATTAGCATCATATGTGATTAGCACATCAGCATTTGTAATATCATTATTGTACCTTATTTGGAGGCGACTTTCCTATTAAAGTGCATAAGACATTGATTGACATGTCTAATTGAAAAAGTTGACAAATGACCCAACACTTGTTGAGGATAGTTCCAATCGATCTAAGATAGAAACGCAACCACCTAAAGCCAGTAAAGTGGTTGTGCAACTGCCCAGAGTTAGTAAAGATAATTGTGATTGACTCCTATTAACGAACTATATAATATCCCTCCCAAACACCCACTATAAAAGAGAGATAGAGGTACACTTAATATATGGAAACTTAGCTTGTTTGACTAGTTCAACTAGTTTCGTGGGCTTGACTTGACTAGTGATTTGAGCATCGGAGCGCATTGTCAGAATTGTCTTATAACTTTGTTTTGCAAGGATCGAATGTCCAACTTAGTGAATTTCTCTAAGATCGACTCGAGAGAAAACAAGGTTAGATCCAAGTTGGCCTCTAGTTTGAACAACCTATAATCATCCATAACAGATTTAGCACTAGATAGAGGATTGACTATTATGTCTCAAGAAAATCTTATATGACCACCATAAGAAAACCTCGAAGATCTGAACTCTCATCAAACCTCCATAGATTGACCTTGATAGCCCCAAATGCTCATAGTTCGACTCTCCCAATTTTAGCGATCCTAAATTAGAGTTTGATGGGGATGCCAACCAGACAAATCCCTTCACCTATTCTCGATCTCAACCTTTTTCGATGGCTTTTTCAAGATTTGACCTTTACTCAAACATCTCTACTATCAACTGTAACCATTCTTGTATAAACCTCCCACGGAATACTTTAGCAAATGCAAAATCTAATAAGGACAATCTAAACCATTGCTCTATGCCTTCCTTAACTTACCCAGTTAGCTCATCAAACTACACCTATGTTTGTGCCATGTATTCCTACCCTTACTTCACCATCTATACTTGTTCTAACCCAAGTAGTCAGAGTTATACCTAGTGTAGATCCAAGCACCACCTAGGTCATCTTTGCTATTGGTAGCTCAAAACCAAAGCCCATTGCTAGAATCAAATATTATAAATGAGTAAGTCTACCAGTTTACCAACCTTCCAACTAAGGTAAGAGACCACATGCATAAAATAGATTAACAATTAGTAGACAATCATATTCTTAATTTCTTTCCATGGAAGATAAAAATAAAAATCAATTCCTCAGGGCTTAGACTTCATACACTAGATATCTACAAAGGAAAGATCGATCCGTCAGAGTATTAGGATCATAAAGACACTAAGAGAGGGTGGCATTGAACTAGTGCTTTCGAAAACAAAAATTCGTTAAACAAAATTAATATCGAAAATATATTTAATTTGGAATGTGAGTAAGGGTAGTAAGTAATTAAATCAGTAAACAATAAGAATGAAAAATATAAAGACACATGTGAGTAAGGGTAAGGGTAGTAAGTGATTAAATCAGTAAACAATAAGAATGAAAAATATAAAGACACATGTGAGTAAGGGTAGTAAGTGATTAAATCAGTAAACAATAAGAATGAAAAATATAAAGACACTTAGTGGGGTGGCACTGAGAAATACATTTAATTTGGAGAAATGATTCAAAAATTCGTTAAACAAATTCAATATCGGAAATACATTTAATTTGGAATGTAAGTAAGGGTAGTAAGTGATTAAATCAGTAAGCAATAAGAATGAAAAACATAAAGGAAATGCACACCGAATTTATCATGGTTCAGTCATCGTAACTTACATCCACTCCCGATTCCTCTTCCATCGAGGCCACTAACTTTCACTGACGATCTTCTTTCAATGGGCAAATATCAATCATCCTTCTTACAATTCTTTTCTCCTTTTCACAAGTTTATTAGAGAACCTTTACAACTCTTTTTTATAGGAAAATATAGGGGGCGACATCACATGCACAGTGGAAGAACATAAAACAAAATCCTAGATTTTTCACAAAAAGGTTTCATTGTCATGCGTAGATTGATGCACAAAAATCCATAAAACTGAAAACCATGTATGAGATAGTTATGTTATCTAGAAAGATCATATATCCCTAAATTTCTATAGATCTATGGGAGAGGATGAAGGAGGTCAAGCGTCCTCCTATCTAATGGTAATCCACACGATAAGGGCTACGAAGATGCTCCTCAAATTGTTATCCAAATCTCCACACTTGTTATTTGAGAAGGAGAAGGGGAGAGGAGAATAGGAGGTGGCTATTAGGAACGAGTCGGCACTAAGAGAGGGGGGGGCGGGTGGGGTGAATTAATGCAGCGGTAAAAATTATGTCGATTTGAAAATCTCATTGCAATTAAACTCGTTTCGGAAGATATTAACTTGAAAGCATACGGAAGAGTATAGTAGATGTAAAGCAAGTAAAGAAAGGCAGTTTGTAATAAATATAAATTGCAAGAAGTAAATACAAACCGAGTTATAGTGGTTCGGTCATCGTGATCTACATCCACTCTCTTGATTCCTCTTTCGTCGAGGCCACCGACATCCACTAATTATCTTTCTTTAATAGGCAAAGATCAACCTCCATCTTATAACTCTATTTTCCTTTTGCAGGCTTAGGAGAGAACCTTTATACTCCCTTTTTATAAAGCTTCTCTCACACTCTCCCTTAGAATGGTCTCTAAACTTTAAGATGAGAGACTCTATACTTTACAAGAGTTTTCAACTCTAGAAACATAGAGTTTTTGTTTATTTTTCTTTTTACTTGATCCAGGAATAGCTAGGGTATTTATAGACCTCAAATGGTAAAAATAGAGCCAAAATTCAAATCCCCTAAAATTTCAGGGTACGGGCGGTACCACCGCTTGCAGCCTGACATTGGGTGGTACTACAGCCCAGTCTGGTGGTACCACAGCCTAGAAGACTGTGTTTAGGCAGTACCACTGCCCAGACTGGCAGTACCACTGCTTGACACAATCTCAGAGACTATGCCACAACGGTTTCACTTGTTTGGTCACTGTTTGGGCCTTTCTCTTGGCCCAACATAGCCCAAACTTGGCCCAATTGTCCCCTAATTAGGTTGACCCAATTCTAATCTCAATTATATACTAACTATAAATTTTAAGATATTTACTAAGCTAAACAAAGTTCATAAATCTAGGTTTCTTCCGATGAGCTTCTGATGATCTTCTGGCGAACTTCCGACGATCTCTCGGCAATGTTCCAACGGACTCTCGGCAAGCTCTTGGATTTAACAACAATCTTCTTAGCGAGTTCTAATGCGCTTCTTTAGCAAGCTTCTAGACCTTTCAGTTAATTTCGGCAGAACTTTCGATGAACATCCGGACTTCCGATGAACGTCCGGACTTCCAACAAACGTTCAGACTTCCGACAAACTCTTGAACACCCAACGAAATTACGTTCTTGACTTTGGGACTTCATTTTATTTTATACCTTGCTATCATAGTTAATCCTACACAAATAAATCCTATTTCGATCTTAGATAATTATTACAAAGCTTGAATCATGTTGTCCGGCATGTCATTGGTTTATCGACACTTCGTTTGATTCTTCAGCGCATTGTCCTCTCTTGTGGCCTATTGCCCAATCAGCTAGTTGACCTCCACAACTCTAATTTCTTTAGTGTAATTTCCACTCTTCTTGGTCTGATGTCCGAACCCATGGCCCAAAACCTTCTATCGATACATCGACCGATCCTTCGGCTCGATGTCCAATCTTCTGTCATGTTTTTCTCCGTTCCAACATGATTCTTCTTGCTTTAATTATCTCTCCCTGATTGAAGCTTCCTGCGTCACTCAAAACATAATCAAATCATAAACATTATCAATTGGTTTCATCATCAAAATATGAGATTCAACAATCTCCTCCTTTTTTATGATGATAACTAATTGATTGATGGAGTTAACCTTAACTCCCGGAGTTTAAACAAACTCTCCCTATCAATATACCATATTGATAGAAACTTTAAAATCATAGTATTTCAACATTGCATGCAATATGAGTATTGAAATAACCAATTTATCACATCATTGTATGTATCATAAAATCATACATAATCAAAATATCCAAGTATATCATTGCATATATGATTATCATCATAACTTCTCCCCCTTTATCATCAATAAAAAGGAGAAGTGCAACTATCAGTTTTTAGAGATATACAAGTTTTACAACATACAAGCTAGCAAATTTAAAGATGTGCAAGTTAGCATACTTGTTTTTCCTTATAATGTTCAAACTAGCAAGTTTTTGAAATGTACAAGATCGCATCATTTTTGCATTTTCTTGAAAAGTGTAACTTAGCAAAATTCACAAGATAGCATCATTCTTTCTCCTCTTTTGAGAAGTGCAAGCTAGCAATTTTTGCTTCCTTTGCAATGTTCAAACTAACAATTCTAACAAGTTTTTTTTTATCATGCAAGCTAGCATAATTTTTTTTTACATCATTTTAGAAAATGTAAGCTAGCAATATTTGAGATGTTCAAGAAAACAACTTTTGCTTCTTGAAATAAGCAAGTTAGCAATCTTTGCTCCTCTTTTGAGATGAGCAAGCTACCATGTTTTTGCATCTTCTTGAATTGTGCAAGCTCGCAAATCTTTCTCTTTTGAGATGTGTACATTAGAAATTCTTTCTCTCTCTTTGTCATTGGTAAACAGATGGGAATAATAATACAATGGTGCAATTAATCAATTTTTAAATTATGAAAAAGATAAAGTGTCATTCTTAATGCAATATGCCATAATTGAGATAAACATTGAATTCAAGTCAATGCAATTTTAATCATGATTCACATCATATGCAATATATCATAATGAAATCATAAGTACTGCATGCATCATTCTGAGTCATAGATATTTCCATGGTGGTATCAATTTGTCAAATTACATCCTACCATGCATGATCATAACTTCTCCCCCTTTCATCATTGTAAACAAGAAAGAAGAAGGGAAGAATATAATTGTGTAAAATATTTCAATCATTACAAGGCATATAAGTCATAAATACAAAAAAAATTATGTCATCAAAGATAAGACCATTTGAAAACCAAAAGACATGATTCATATAGTAAATCTCTTCTTTAAATAAAATACTAAGAAAAAAATCATAAGAGTATAAAGAAGAGATCTTGATTCAAAAAATCTTAAGTAATTCTAAGAAACCAAGATCATGATTTAAATAAAACCCATTCAAATTCAAATCATCAAAATCATCAAAATTACTTTTCGGAAAGTTCAATGAAGGCAACATAAATTGATTCACATGAGAACTTGATTAATGCATAAGAAATCTAAAGTTATAATTCTTGAAAAATCAAGATAAAAGCTTATTCAAATTCAAATCATCAACTCAAAATCATTTTCAAGAGATTCAAAAAATAACAAACATACATTCATTGATATCCTTCTTTAAAGATAAAGTAAGGATTGAGAAATTCTTTAAGAAAAATATTTTCCTTCCCTTTTTTTAATTTGATTTATTTCACACAAGCATGCCTAGTTCATTTATGCCACATCAAAACATGCATTATTTTTAAAATTGAAAAAGCAAATTTCATTACGGTAAAAATTGATAAGCCATAAATTACAAAAATCATCATGCATAATTTCAAAATATAAACTCATTAAGCATGATCATTATGCATTATTAAATCATCAAGCATGATTTCACTAAACATGAAACATTTTTAATCATATTCGGAAATCATCAATTTAGATACATATTCATGCTTCTTAAACATATACATAAAGTTAATCTTACTAGGTCTACAAGCATTAGATTAACATTTTATTCATTTATCATAAAACATATAATTTTTGTGATCATTTTCTCAAAATAAAATGAAGCATGATATAATCTTTTTGTAATTTTTTTTATATTTTACTAATTAATTTAAAAATAACTCATGAAAAAATATCAAGTAATTTCGAAATAAGGCAAAGGAGTTTTGGTTACCTCATTGTCGAAAGCCGTTAAGGCATAGTTTACCATATTACCTTTGTTGGTTGACTCATCGTCTTTAGATGCACTCGTTTCATCCCAAGTCACTTTGAGTGCTCTCTTCTTCTTTGGTAACTTCTTTTTAAGTTTATTTTTATTTTTTAATTCTTATTTAATGAACTTTTTAAGTTTTATAGTGAGAAGTTTAAGTTCATCATCGCTTGAGCTTTCGCTCGAGTGATCTTCAATTGTTCTAAGTGTCAAATCCTTCCTGTTCTTTGGAAGGTTGTTCTCATGTTTGTTTTGTGCCACATTGGTCATTTTATAAGTCATCAAAGACCCGATAAGTTCTTCGATCGAAAAAGTATTCAAATCTTTGGCCTCTTGAATGGTCATTATTTTAGGATCCCAAGTTTTAGAAAGAGATCATAAAATTTTGTTCACAAGTTTAAGGTTCGAAAAGCATTTTCCAAGAGCTTTTAAACCATTGACGACATCCGTTAAATGAGTGTATATGTCAACAACGGTTTCGCTTGGCTTTATTTGAAAAAGTTTAAAATCATGCATTAAAAGATTTATTTTAGAATCTTTTACTTTACTAGTGCCTTCGTGTGTGTTTTCGAGAGTGTGCCATATATCGAAAGCTGTTTTGCAAGTAGAAACCCGATTAAACTCATTTTTATCCAAAGCACAAAATAGAGCGTTCATAGCTCTAGCATTTAAAGAAAAAGTTTTCTTCTCCAAATCATTCCATTCTTTTATTGGAGTAGAAGACTTTTAAAAATCACTTTCAGTAATATTCTATAAATTCAAATCTAAGGAAAGCAAGAAAACTCTTATTCGAGTTTTCCAATATGTGTAGTCCATCCCGTTGAATATGGGAGGACGAATGAGAGAGTGACCCTCTTGAAAGCCGAAAAGAGTTATATCTCTTTAGGTGTTAAACCAAATGAGAAAAACATGGCTCTGATACCAACTGTTAGGAACGAATCGGCACTAAGAGGGGGTGAATTAGTACAGCGATAAAAATTACATCGGTTTGAAAAGCTCATTGTTATTAAACTCATTTCGAAAGATATTAATTTGAAAGCATATAAAAGAGTGTAGCAGATGTGAAATAATTAAAGAAGGGTAGTTTGCAGTAAATGTAAATTATAAGAAGTAAATACAAACCAAGTTATAGTGGTTTGGTCGTCGTGACCTACATCCACTCCACCGATCCCTCTTCCGTTAAGGCCACCAGCATCCACTGACAATCTTCCTTTAATAGACAAAGATTAATCTCCTTCTTACAACTCTATTCTTCTTTTGCAGGCTTAGGAGAGAACCTTTACACCCCATTTTTACAAAGCTTCCCTCACACTCTCCCTTAAAATGGTCTCTAAACTTTAGGAGGAGAGACTCTATACTTTACAAGGGTTTTCAACTCTAGAAACATAGAGTTTTTGTTCACTTTTCTTTCTACTCCATGTAAGAATAGCTAGGGTATTTATAGACCCCAAATGACTTTAAAAATAGAGCCAAAATTCAAATCCCTTGAAATTTTAGGGTACGGGCGATACCACCGCCTACACTGGGCGGTACCACCGCCTGTAGCCTGACACTGGGTGGTACCACCGCCTATACTGGTGGTACCACTACCTAGAAGACTGTGTCTAGGTGGTACCACCGCCCAAACTAGCGATACCACCGCCTGACACAGTCTCGGAGATTGTGCCACGATGGTTTCACTTGTTTGGTCACTATTTGGGCCTTTCTCTTAGCCCAACACAATCAAAACTTGGCCCAACTGTCTCCTAATTGGGTTAGCCCAATTCTAATTCTAATTATATGCTAACTATGAATTTTAAGTCATTTACTAAGCTAAACAAAGTCCGTAAGTCTAGGTTTCTTCTAGTGAGCTTCCGACAATCTTTTGGCGAACTTCCGACGATCTCTCGGCAATGTTCCAGTGGACTCCTAGCAAGCTCCTGGACTTCATAATGATCTTCTTAGCGAGTTACAATGAGCTTCTTTAGCAAGCTCCTGGACTTCTCGGTCAATTTCGGTAGAACTTCTGATGAACGTCCGGACTTCTGACGAACTCTCGAACTCCCAACGAAACCGCGTTCTTGACTCCGGGACTTCATTTTGCTTTATACCTTGCTATTGTAGTTAATCCTACACAAATAAAACCTAGTTTGATCTTAGACAATTATTACAAAGCTTGAATCATGTTGTCCGGCATGTCATTGGTTCATCGACGCTTCGTTCAATTCTTTAGTGCATCGTCCTCTCTTGCGGCCTATTGCCCAATCAGCTAGTTGACCTCCGTAACTCTAATTTTCTTGGTATAATTTATGCTCTTCTTAGCCCAATGCCCAAACTTATGGCCCAAAGCCTTTTGCTAATACGTCGACCGATCCTTTGGCTCGACGTACAATGTTTTGACATATTTTTCTTTGCCCCAACATGATTCTTTTTGCCTTAATTGTCTCTCCTTGATTGAAGCTTCCTAAGTCATTCAAAATATAGATCAAATCATAAACACTATCAATTGGTTTCATCATCAAAATCTGAGATTCAATAGTGGCAACTAAGAAGCCTAGCTTATGACCCTTTGATTCTCTCTTATTTATAGAGATTCTCTTTCAACTTAACCCTAATAGATCCTGCCCTATTGGGTATTGGATCTCCGTCCAACTATCCAAGCCTCTTAGATTAGTGGATCTCCATCTAATAATCTCTCATTGGATCTTATTAGATCCCATTCATAGGATCCAATAATTCACGGGCTTATTGGATATCCATTAAGATACGGGCTCTGATGAATATCTCATATCCGAACATATACTCATTGCAACACCAACCGTATATGTGTGACCCTCTAGGCCCAATATTGAGCTAGCTATGAGTCATACATGTTAGAACTCCTTCTAGCTTAGTGAATTATTATCTATATAATAATTTACTATACTCATCGACTACGGATGTACTATGCCACTATGCTGTAGTCCCCAATTAATACAGGATAATCCAATCATTTGGACATATCTATCCTCAATTATCGTATACCTATAGTCTCTCATCCATCTAATATCTTAAAGGCTGTATATTGGATATGATGCTATCAGACCCATATAGTTTCTCCTCAAGTCTCGATCTAATCGGATTCTCCGGGAGAACTCTTTCTCTCTCAATCCGAATGACCTTGGCCAAGGATTTATCTGAGAAAGAATATATGTGATATTCTTTTCATGATACTAAGAGTGGATAATCCTCTATCGACACTCAATAGCCCTTATAAGGTTGGCTATCACTCTCGATGATAGGCTGTAATAGATTTGAAACTTCTATACCTATAAGTCCAATATAAAAAAGTGGAGTACTCATACAAGATATCTTTGGTGTCTCAAGTCTAAGGAACAGGCACACCTCTGAGATAACAAAATCTTTGTTTGATAATGAGATATCATTAACCATCCAACATTCCATGAGTAGATCAATCAGTGAACTCATTCTCTAATGAGCACTTACATTGTAGCCCTAGTGTCCCCACACGAGAAGCGACACCTTCATCATATGGATGGGTATATAGTACACTAGTTAGTCCGATTATCTCGAAGTCACTTTTGAGTAACCTATGACTAGGATTATTTAGGATTTGTGTTTAAAGGTGATTTGGTCTCATTATCATTATCTCATCACGACCCGATTTCTATTACACAGATCCATGAACATCATGATCTCATTACGATCCGATTTCTATTACACAAATCCATGAACATCACATTATACTTATATACCAAGCAATATAAAGTGATAAAATGCCAAAATAATAATAAGCAAAAAAACTACATGTCATGTCACACATGCTATTACTCATGTGATTGGTTTATAGGGTACCTATGACTAGTAATTTTCCACGTGACCTAAAGCCAATCACCTATGTGTCTGATCTCTATCAGACCCTTGTAATACTCAAAGACAATATAAGATAATGGCTTTGTCAATGGATCTGCGATGTTATCTTTGGATGAAACTTTTTCCACTTCTACATCTCCTCAAGCCACAATCTCTCTAATAAGTTGGAACCTTCTTAGAACACTTTTAATGAGACCCGGGTTCCCTCATTTGAGTAATCTTCCTATAGTTATCGCAATATTAGGGAATCGACTCCTCGTTGCTTGGTACGACTCCTATATTTGTGATGAATTTCTTCATTTAGATTATCTCCATTATTGCCTCTACCGTAGCAATGTACACCACCTTTGTAGTGGAGTTAGTAGTAGTATCTTGCATGGAACTCTTGTAACATACTACTCATCCATTCAGGATAAACACATACCCTGAATTATACTTGCTATCATCGACATCGGATTGGAAGCTCAAGTCCATATAGCTCTCAACCCTAAGTGTACTTCTTCCATATACCAATAAAAGATCCTTAGTCCTTCTCCAGTACTCAAGAAAACACTTTACACTTTTAAGTGCTCCAAGCTTGGATCCGCATGATATCTGCTTGTAACACTCAGAGCATGCGCTATATCAGGCCTGGTACATAGCATAACATACATGATAACCCTATCATTGAGGCATAGGGTATCCTATCCATGTCCGCCTTTTCTTCTGGAGTCTTTGGGGATATATTCCTAGAAAGCGATATCCCATGTCTTATCGGTATGAGACCTATCTTGGAATTTTTTATAACAAACTTTTTGACAATGGTGTCTATGTTCTTGGACTAGGACAAGCCAATCATTCTCCTAGATCTATCTCTATAGATTTGAATCTCTAATATGTAGGATGATTCCCCTAAGTCCTTCGTGGAGAAGTGTCTAGATAGCCAAGTCTTTACTCTAGAGAGCATTCCTATATCATTCCTAATTATTAGGATGTCATCCACATATAACACAAAGAAGATGATAGTGCTCTCACTTATCTTCCTATATACTCAAGGCTCATCTTCATTCTTAATAAAGTCATAAGATCTTATTACCACGTCAAATATTATATTCTAACTTTGAAAAGCTTGCTTTAGTCCATAGATGGACCTAAGCAACCTGTACACCTTATCTGGACTATTTTTGTATATGAATCCCTCAGGCTATAGCATATATACCTCCTCCTCGAGGTTGCCATTGAGTAATACGGTTTTCATGTCCATTTGTCAAATCTCATAATCATAGTGTGTTGTAAGAGCCAACAGAATTCAAATAGATTTTAGCATAGCTATAGGTGAGAATGTTTTATCAAAGTTAACACTCTGCCTTTGATGATACCCCTTAGTCACTAACCTTGCTTTATAGGTTTCTACCTTTCTATCTACTCCAATATTATTATTGAAGATCCACTTGCAACTAATAAGTATAATGTCCTTGGGTGCATCAGCTAGGTTCCAAACCTTGTTGGAGTACATGGAATTCATCTCAAAATTCATGGCTTCTTACCATTTCCTGGAGTTTATACTCGTAATTGCTAGTCATAGGTGCCCAGGAAGCCAATCACGTGAGTGATGGCACGTGTGACTTAATATAGAATCTTTTTGCTTATTATATTTTGGCATATATCACTTTATAACTATTGCATAAATGCATACATATATTGTGATGTCCTTGGATTTGTGCAATGGGAATCGGATCGTGATGAGATCACGATAGTGAGATCGATTCACCTTTAAACACATATCCTAAATAATCACGGTCATAGGTTACTCGATAGGGATATCGTGATAACCGGACAGACTGGTGTGCTGTATACCCGTCCATATGATGGATGCAGCTGGTCTCATAGCTGCTTGTGTAGGGACACTAGGGATACAGTACAAGTGCTTATTGGAGAATGAGTTCACTGATTGATCCGCTTACGGAATGTTGGATGGTTGATGATGCCTTATTGTCAGACAGCGATTTCGTAGTCCTAGTGGTGTATTTGGTCCTTAGACTTGAGACACCAAGGATGTCCTGTATGAGTGCTCCACTCTTTGATACCAGACTTATAGGTTTGGCTGTCCCAGATCTAGTACAACTGGTCATTGGGAGTGGTAGTCGACCTTACAAGGGCTATTGAGTATCAATAGAGGATCATCCACTCTCGGCGTCATGAGAGGAATATCCCATGTGTTCTTGCTCAGACAAATCCTTGGCAAGGGTCATTCTGGTTGAGAGAGAAAGAGTTCTCCGGGAGAATCCAATTAGAGCGAGACTCGAGAAGAAACCGTGTGGGTCTGACAACACCATGCTCGATATACGGTCTCTGGTATATTAGATGGATGAGAGACTATAGGTACACGGTAACTGAGGACAGACAGGTCCAATGGATTGGATTCCCCTGTATCGTCTGGGGACTACGGCGTAGTGGCCTAGTACGTCCGTAGTCGATGAGTCGAGTGAATTATTACAGAGATAATAATTCACTGAGTTAGAAGGAGTTCTGATAGGTATGACTCACGGCCAGCTCGATATTGGGCCTAGAGGGTCACACACATATGGTAAGCATTGTGATGAATAGAGGTTCGGATATGAGATATCGGACGGAGCCCTTGTCTTATTGGATGCAGATCCAATACCCACTAGGGGAGGACCCATTAGGGTTTGACAGGGGACCTCTATAAATAGGAGGGATTCAGAGCCCCATGGGCTAGAGAGCTTTTGTTTGTCTCGAGGAGGAGGTGTATATGATACAACCTGTTGGAACATAAGATTTGATGAGGCAATCAAATCTTATGACTTCGTTAAGAATGAAGATGAGCCTTGTGTATACAGAAAGGTAAGTGGGAGCGCTATCACCTTTTTGGTGTTATATGTGGATGACATCCTGATCATTGGGAATGACATAGGAATGCTATCCAAAGTAAAGGCTTGGTTATCTATGTTAGGATCGGAGCGGCACTAAGAGGGGGGGGGTGAATTAGTGCAGCGGTGAAGTGCGATAAACTTTTCACGATTTAAACACTTTTCGGAAACTTTGTACGATAAAAGCAATGTTTTCGTTTAAAGCCGTTTCGATTGCGTTTTAACTTGAAGAGATAAGTAAGACGAAGACAAAGCAGTATAGCATTAAAGTGCAAATGGTTTGCAGTAATATAAATGACAATAAGTAAAAGCAAACCAGAGATCACACCGATTTTACAGTGGTTCGGTTAAATGACCTATATCCACTTGTGAGGCCCCTCTTCGATGAGGCTCCCACCTTCCACTAGCAAATCTCTTGAAGGGAAGGGTAAATACCCCTCTTACAACTCTTTACAAGTAGTTCACTCTCTTACAAATTTTCAGCAAGAAATAAGGAGGTGAACACTAGCAAAATGAAAACAAGATTAGCTAGGACTTTTCTAAGACCTTTCTCTCAAACACTTGCTGCTCAAAAAGTTGTAATCTCAGCTGAGATTTGAGGGGTATTTATAGGCCTCAAGGGGATTCAAATTTGGGCTTCAAATTTGAATTCTCGTGAAGTTCCCGATGCTGGCGGTGCCACCGCCCAACCCAGGCGGTGCTACCGCCCAGCTCTCGGGCACTGGGCGGTGTCACCGCCCAACCCAGCCGGTGCCACCGCCCAGCTCTCGGGTGCTGGGCGGTGCAACCGCCCAGTCTGGCATTGCCACCGCCAGACTCTTCGGTTGACTGGTTGGGCTTCAAACTTAGCCCAAACCAAGTCTAATTTTGGGCCTAGTTGGCCCCTAACCAGGATATAGGACTATTTCTTAATCCTGATCCTATTTACAAGTTAACTACAAAACAAAAACACATCCTAAGCAAATTTTCAACCGCGAACGTCGAGTCTTGTTCCGGCGAGCTTTCCGACGAACTTCTTCCGATGGGCTCCCAGCAAGCTCCCGAACTTGTGATGACTTTAATGAGTAGCCGAGCCTTCTCGGTGATCTCCGTGAACCTCCGACGATCTCTTCGGCGAACCTTCGATAATTCCGACAGGTTCCCGATTTTTTCTCGGTTGGTTCCGGTAGCATCTCCGACGATTCTTCGAACTCTTAAACGTCCATCGAACTTGACTCTGGTATCCTTGCTTTGTGTTTTTTGGTTATCGTAGTTAATCCTGCACACTTAACTCAATAATATGCATTAGATCAAATAACCTATCAATTGATTTTATCATCAAAATCCGAGATTCAACAATCTCCCCCTTTTTGATGATGACAATCAATTGATGACGGAGTTAAGCATAACTCCCCCTATCTATATGCCATATTATGAGGAGATAAAAACACTTGAATTCCATCCCTTGAATTTAAGCTTGAACCGATAAGTTCTAACCGTAGAACTTATCGTTTTTCTCATTCAGCATAATGTCAATGCTAAACTTCAATGAAAAAACCTTTTCAAGTTGCAAGATAAGAGATAGAAATTTTCAACATGATCATACATTTTAGATATGTATTAAATATGATTCAACGATTGTGCGATATGCTCAAAGATTATGCAAGGCACATAAGACATTTATATCACATTTGCTTATATAAGTTAAGTCATCATTTTTCTCCCCCTTTGTCATCAACAAAAAGGAAAAAAATTTTACAGAAAAATTCAGTAGTCATTCTGTCAAGAATTCATGTTCAAAGAGAAAGATAAGCATTCATCTAGAAGCATATATCTAGAATTTAAACAACAAAAGTTCAGTTTTTGTTCAAAAGACGACAAGCGTGGAACATAAGAGCAACAGAATACAAAGTTACATCAGTCCGTAGGAGGTAATCCATAGTGATAAGATATAACATTTATTTTTTGGTTTAGCTGTCGTAGTTCCTTTAAGATTTCCATTTGCTGGAGCTGAATTTGTTCCTGTTGCGATTTGAGTTGGTCTTGTTGGAATTTGATCTGAGATAGTTCTGCCATAATAATTCCTTCAGAGGATGAAACAGGGGCTGAAGGCGCTGCATCAAAGGGACTAGGAGGAGGAGATTCATTTCCCATAAGAATTGGTGTTTTAGTTTGTTCTCTTGGTGGAGGAATAGGATCATCCTTCTAGGTTGCCTTACCCATACTCCATTGTTAAATATGCACCTAAGTCTTTTAGCGATTTTTTTATTGATGACGTTATATCTATTACTTTGAATTGTTTCTTAGATTCTGGGTGGGATGCAGATGTTATAGGCACGAAAAGAAATCTAGTGATTAAACCCCCCATATGGCAACATAATGTCTTTAGTTGTAATTTCCTGCATGTGTTGCATTATTGATTATCCAAAACAGTTTTGTTGACCAGTCATGATCAATACATGGTGCTTATCTCTACTGTACTCATTTCATCAAGATGATATTGCTTAGGGAAAGTATGCTTGTCATAATATGATAAAAGAACCTTAGAGTTACAAGGTAGTAAGTGTTACTTAACTCTTGGGTATTATTCCAAAGTTTGAGTTTTCAAAAATGGTTTCGATAGCCCCATGTAGGTTGCTCCTATTATATTCACATCCCATTTTGCTCTAAAATAGCAGCCCCTATCTTTTTTTTTCAGTGATGCCGATTAGTTCACAAATAGAATTATCGAGATCCTAATTTGTGTTCCTAACATGTAAGAACTTAGCCTATCGTTCTCTAACCCATAGGTTTGCATAAAAGAGCTTAACTAATCGAGGATAAATTGGTTCATCTATTTGTAAGAGAGGTAGGGCCTCTAGATGAGCAAACCACCTAATTGGTTCTAAATCTCCTAGTTCATCAAGATCAACGTATTTTCCCTTATGGACATATCTTGTTTCAAAGTTTGGAAATCTAAGGGCATCTTCTTTGGATCTAAAAAGATTATGGTCATATGAATCTCCTTCAATCCTTTTCCCTTTTGATCTCTTAGGAGCCATTTTCTAGACAAAATGATAAGAGAAATATGAATTGTAATGAATAGATGACATAAGAAGAGAGTGAAGGAAGATTTTACCTTATAGAGTGTTTCTTAGATGATGGAGAGTTTGGATCAACAATCTTCCTTCTCCAAGGTCTGTAGAGGTTAGAATGAGGGTTTGAGAGAGTTTGGGAGAGTTGGAGCAAGGTTTCCAAGGGTTGGGGCGGTGTCACCACCGCCCTAACCCTCCTCTGGGTTTAAAAAAAGATCTCTCGGGCCGGTGCCACCACCTTGGCAGCTCAAGCTCAGGGTGCTACATGCCGATTCTGGCTTTGTGCCACCATTTGGCATTTCTTGGAAGAAGGAAAAAAAATTTCTTCCTCCTTCTTGAATTCTAGAGGTCTTTGACGCAATCAAGGGTTGAGATATTGAGTTGTATTTTAATATTTCATTTGGAATCGAAAGAAGAGGATGAAATCAAATCCACAAACGAGCGGGACAAGAATGAGCCAATTATCATAAACTACATTCAAACTTCTTACTTTAAGGGACAATTTAACATTCCCAGTTCCCTTCTAATAAATTCAAATTGGTCTTCATTTAGGGCTTTTGTAAATATATCTGCTAATTGATGCTTTGTGTCAATGAATTCTAGAACAACATCATTGTTAAGGACATGATCGCGTATGAAATGATGCCTAACGTCGATGTGCTTAGTCCTAGAGTGCTGAATTGGATTTTTAGTAAGACATATGGCACTAGTATTATCACATTTTATGGGGATATTTTTTAAAATGAATTCCATAGTGTTCTAATGTGTTTTTCATCCATACAACTTGTGCACAGCATGCACTCAAGAAGAGATATGTATTAAAACTCCCGCCGTAGATAGTGCAACTGAATTTTGTTTCTTGGAAGTCCAAGAAATAAGTGCATGTCCTAAAAATTGGCATGTTCCGGATGCACTTTTTCTATCAATCCTACATCCCCCAAAATCGGCATCCGCATAAGCCATTAAATCAAATTTTTCGGATTTTGGATACCATAAACCTAAATTTGGAGTTCCTTTAAGATATCTAAATATTCTTTTAACACTTTTAAGATGAGATAATTTAGGATTTGATTGAAACCTAGCACAAAGTCCTACACTAAACATGATATCTGGTCTAGTCGCGGTAAGGTAGAGTAGACTACCTATCATACCCCTATATGTTTTTTGATCGAAATTTTCACTATTTTCATCCATATCTAACTTAGTCGTAGTACTCATAGGGGTGTTTATTGCTTTTGAATTATCCATGTTAAATCGTTTTAACAATTCTATCGTATATTTAGATTGGTTAAGAAATATACCATCCTTAAGTTGTTTGATTTGTAATTCTAAAAAGAAAGTTAATTCTCCCATTAAACTCATTTCAAATTCATGACTCATAGACTTGGCAAATGTTTCACATAGTGATTCATCCGTGGATCCAAAAATAATATCGTCGACATAAATTTGTACAATAAGAAAATTATTTTCAAAATATTTAATAAATAATGTAGTATCAACCTTGCCTTTGGTAAAATTATTTAAAATAAGAAAGGAACTAAGCCTTTCATACCAAGCTCTAGGAGCTTGTTTCAAGCCATAGAGAGCCTTAGTCAATTTGAATACATGATTTGGAAGAAGAGAATTTTCAAATCCGGGAGGTTGTTCGACATATACTTCTTCGGAAATAAAACCATTCAAGAAGGCACTTTTGACATCCATTTGAAATAGTTTAAGATTATAACAACTAGCATAGGCAAGGAGCATCCATATGGCTTCTAATCGAGCCACGGGAGCGAAGGTTTCTTTGTAATCGATACATTCTTCTTGGTTGAAACCTTTGGCCACTAATCTAGCCTTGTTTCTAACCACGATACCATTTTCGTCTTGCTTGTTTCTAAAGACCCACTTAGTACCAATCACTAAATGGTCACTAGGTCTAGGAACAAGCTCCCACACCTTGTTTCTCTCAAATTGATTCAATTCCTCTTGCATTGCAATAACCCAAAAATCATCTTTTATGGCCTCATCAATGCACTTAGGTTCGATTTGAGAGAGGAAGGTGGCATTAGCACAAAAATTCTTGAAAGAGGAACGAGTTTGAACCCCTTTAGATATATCCCCTATAATTAGCTCCTTTGGATGAGCATCTATATACTTCCATTCCTTAGGTAAGGAAATTTCGGAAGAAGGTGCATCCAAGTTGCCATTTTGAGGAGGGAGTTCATTTAAATTCAAATTATCAAAACCAAGATCATCATCAAAATCATTTTTCTTTAAATTTGAAACTTCACTAAAAACTACATGAATAGACTCTTCAATTACTAAGGTTCTCTTATTAAAAAACCGAAAAGCTTTAGAAACGGAAGAGTAACCAAGAAAGATGCCTTCATCGGTTTAGCATCAAATTTTTTTTCAAGGCATCCCTTTCATTTAAAATAAAGCATTTACAACCGAAAACTTTAAAATAGGAAATATTTGGTTTTTTTGTTATTCCATAATTCATAGGGAGTTTTTTTTTGATAAGGATGGTCTTATTAGGACTCTATTTATGATGTAGCAAGTCATTTTTTTCAAACTTCAACCCAAAAATACTTAGGTAAACTATGTTCATTTAATATAGTTCTAGCCATTTCTTGTAGGTTTCTATTTTTTCTTTCAACTACTCATTTTGTTGGGGATTTCTTGGAGTGGAGAAGTTGTGATTGTATCCATTAATTTCACAAATATTTTGAAAGTCACGGTTTTGAAATTCGCCACCATGATCACTTCGAATTGATGAAATCATGAACCCTTTTTCGTTTTGAGTGAGTTTACAAAATTTAGAGAAACATTTGAAACAATCACTTTTGTGAGCTAAGAAATAGGTCCAAGTGTATCTAGAGTAATCATCCACAATCACAAAAGCATATTTGCTTCCACCTAGACTAGTTGTATCAATTGGTCCAAATAAGTCCAAATGGATCAATTGTAACGGTCTAATGGTGCTAATTTGATTTTTTGATTTGAAGCTTGTTTTTATTTGCTTCCCTAGTTGATATGCATCGCATACCTTATCTTTAATAAACCTTATATTTGGAATCCCTCGTACTAATTTTTGAGATGAGATTTTAGATATTTTTTTCATGCTTATATGGCCTAATCTCTTATGCTAAAGCCAAGCATCATCATTTATGGCGGAGAAACACACTTCATTACTTAGTTCATCAAGATTGATGGTATAGACATTATTTTGTTTTAAAGCAATCATAGTCATGTTATGATTTGGTTTTTCAATAATGCACATATTTGATTCAAATCTAACGATATAACCTTTATCGCATAATTGACTAATGCTCAATAGATTATGTTTTAATCCATCAACTAGTAATACATCATTAATGGAAAAACATGATTTGTTACCTATGGTTCTCTTGCCAATGATTTTGCCTTTGTTGTTGTCTCCGAAGGTGACATAGCATTCGTCTATGCTAGTGAGCTTGATGAATTGGGATGGATCTCCGGTCATATGCCTTGAGCATCCACTATCAAGATACCATCTCTTGCTCCTAGCATGTGATGGTGTATGTTTCTACAAGAAGGAATTATTTTTAGGTACCCATTTACTTTTGGGTGCCTCAAAAGCTAATCTAGCTTGTTTATCATGTTGTATAGACTTGATCATGGTTCCTTTAGGAACCCAAATTAATTTGTTTGGACTAATTTTCTTGAATGGACATTGGTAAGTCATATGTCCATATTTGCAACAAAAGTTGCAATTGCTTTGGTGTTGAACATGTAAGATAGGACCTTTAATGAAAGTGGTTGGATTTTGGTGAGTACTTCTCACAAATCCGATTCCACTCCTTTTAGGAACATGACCCTTATTTGTAAGGATCATGTTTAAGGACTTGCTACCGACCTCAAATTTCTTCAAGGTGTCCTTAAGTACCAAGTTCTCATTTTGGAGAGTATTTAAATCATGGCATTTAGCACACGGAGCTAAACTATCATGATATTCAGTTTTTAATTTATCAAAAGCACAAGTAAGACTATCATGCTCCTTTTTTAGCAATTTGTATTTTCTACTAATTGTCTTACATTCATCAAATAACTCATGGAAGGCATTTAATAATTTATTATAAGGTAAATCTGTATTAATTAAATCCGTTACCTCTTCCTCGAAGGCCATTAGGGCGTAGTGAGCAACTTGCTCGGTGTTGGACTCCTCTTCTTCGGATGTGCTTGAATCATCCCATGTTGCCTTGAGCGCCTTCTTCTTTGGTTGTCTCTTTTTGGCTTGAGGGCAATCGTTCTTGTAGTGTCCCGGTTTTTTACATTCATAGCAAATCACTTGGTCCTTCTTTTGTTCAATTTTATTTTTTGTATTGTTTTTAAATTTGTTCTTCCTTAAATATTTTTTGAATTTTTTAGTCAAAAGTGCAATGTCATTGTCACTGTCCTCATCACTTGATGTGCCTTTCAAGTGGTCTTCTTATGATTTGAGTGCCATATCCTTCCTGTTCTTTGGAAGGGGGTTCTCAAGCTCGTCATGAGCTTCACATGTCATTTCGTAGGTCATTAGAGACCCAATGAGTTCTTCAAGAGGAAACGTTTTAAGGTCTTTGGCCTCTTGAATGGCCGTAACTTTTGGATCCCAACTTTTAGGGAGGGATCTTAAGATTTTAGTTACTAGTTCAAAGTTAGTAAAATCTTTACCAAGAGCTTTGAGTCCATTGATGACATCCGTAAAACGGGTGTACATGTCTCCGATGGACTCACTTGGTTTCATTCGGAAAAGTTCGTAAGAGTGCACAAGAATGTTGATTTTGGACTCTTTCACTTTCACTGGTGCCTTCATGAGTGACCTCAAGAGTTCTCCAAATATCAAAAGCGAATCACAAATTGAAACACGATTAAATTCATTTTTGTCTAGTGCACAAAACAAGGCATTCATAGCCTTTGCATTTAAAAGCAAAAACCTTCTTCTCCGATTCATTCCATTCCATTCTCATCGGAAGAGAGGATTTTTTTGAAATCCGTTTTCCACAATAGTCCAAAGCTCGAAATCCATAGAAATGAGGAAGATCCTCATCCGTCTTCCAATACGTTAATAATCCCACCCATTAAACATGGGTGGGCGTGTGATAGAGTGTCCCTCATGCATGCCGGAGTAAGCCATCTCTCATGGGTATTAAACCAAATATGAGAGTGAACCTTGCTCTGATACCAATTGTTAGGATCGGAGCGGCACTAAGAGGGGGGGGTGAATTAGTGCAGCGGTGAAGTGCGATAAACTTTTCACGATTTAAACACTTTTCGGAAACTTCGTACGATAAAAGCAATGTTTTCGTTTAAAACTGTTTCGATTGCCTTTTAACTTGAAGAGATAAGTAAGACGGAGACAAAGCAGGATAGCATTAAAGTGCAAATGGTTTGCAGTAATATAAATGACAATAAGTAAAAGCAAACCAGAGATCACACCGATTTTACAGTGGTTCGGTCAAATGACCTACATCCACTTGCGAGGCCCCTCTTGGATGAGACTCCCACCTTCCACTAGCAAATCTCTTGAAGGGAAGGGTAAGTACCCCTCTTACAACTCTTTACAAGCGGTTCACTCTCTTACAAATTTTCAGCAAGAAATAAGGAGGTGAACACTAGCAAAATGAAAACAAGATTAGCTAGGACTTTTCTAAGACCTATCTTTCAAACACTTGCTGCTCAAAAAGTTGTAATCTCAGCTGAGATTTGAGGGGTATTTATAGGCATCAAGGGGATTCAAATTTGGGCTCCAAATTTGAATTCTCGTGAAGTTCCCGATGCTGGCGGTGCCACCGCCTGTCAGTGTCAGAAGCTGGCAGTACTGGGCGGTGCTACCGCCCAGCTCTCGGGCACTGGGCGGTGCCACCGCCCAGCCCAACCGGTGCCACCGCCCAGCTCTCGGGTGCTGGGCGGTGCAACCGCCCAGTCTGGCAGTGCCACCGCCAGACTCTTCGGTTGACTGGTTGGGCTTTAAACTTAGCCCAAACCAAGTCTAATTTTGGGCCTAGTTGGCCCCTAACCAGGATATAGGACTATTTCTTAATCCTGATCCTAATTACAAGTTAACTACTAAACAAAAACATATCCTAAGCAAATTTTCAACCGCAAACGTCGAGTCTTGTTCCGACGAGCTTTCCGACGAACTTCTTCCGACGGGCTCCCAGCAATCTCCCGAACTTTTGATGACTTTAAAGAGTAGCCGAGCCTTCTCGGTGATCTCCGTGAACCTCCGACGATCTCTTCGGCGAACCTCCGATAATTCCGAAAGGTTCCCGATTTTTTCTCGGTTGGTTCCGGCAGCATCTTCGACGATTCTTCGAACTCTTAAACGTCCATCGAACTTGACTCTGGTATCCTTGCTTTGTGTTTTCTGGTTATCGTAGTTAATCCTGCACACTTAACTCAATAATATGGATTCGATCAAATAACCTATCAATTGATTTTATCATCAAAATCCGAGATTCAACAATCTAGACACTTCTCTATGAAGGACTTAGGGGAATCATCCTATATTTTGGGGATTAGAATCTATAGAGATATATCCAAGAGGATGCTTGGCTTGTCCCAGTCCAGGTACATAGAAACCATTGTCAAAAGGTTTGGCATGGAAAATTCCAAGAGATGTCTCATACCGATGAGACATGGGATATCGCTTTCTACGAGTATGTCCCCAAAGACTCCAGAAGAAAGGGCGAACATGGATATGATACCTTATGCCTCAGCAATAGGGTCTATCATGTATGCCATGCTATGTACTAGGCCTGATATAGCGCATGCTCTGAGTGTCACGAGCAAGTATCAGGCGGATCTAGGCTTGGAGCATTGGAAAGCAGTAAAGTATATCCTTAAGTACTTGAGAAGGACTAAGAATCTTTTACTAGTATATGGAGGTAATAGCCTTAAGGTTGAAGGCTACACTGACTCAAGTTTTCAGTATGATGTCGATGATAGCAAGTCGAATTCAAGGTATGTGTACACCTTGAATGGAGGAGCAGTGTGCTGGAAGAGTTCCAAGCAAGATACCACTGCTGACTCAACCACAGAGGCGGAGTACATTGCTGTATCAGATGCATCAAAGGAGGGAGTTTGGGTGAAGAAGTTCATCACAGATTTGGGAGTCGTGCCTGGTAGCGAAGAGCTGATCTCCCTATATTGCGACAACAACGGGGCGATTGCTCAAGCAAAGGAACCTAGGTCTCATAAAAAATTTAAGCATGTTCTGATGAGGTTCCACCTTAGCAGAGAGATCGTGACCCGAGGAGATGTAGTAGTGGAAAGAGTTCCATCCGAAGATAACATTGCAGGTTCACTAACAAAGCCGTTGTCTCAGATTTGTTTTGAGCGTCACAGGGGTCTGATGGGGATCAGACAAATAGGTGATTGGCTTTAGGTCAAGTGGGAGATTGCTAGTCATAGGTGCCCAGTAAGCCAATCACGTGAGTGATGGCATGTGTGACTTAATATAAAATTTGTTTGCTTATTATATTTTGGCATATATCACTTTATAACTATTGCATAAATGCATACATATATTGTGATGTCCTTGGATTTGTGCAATGGGAATCGGATCGTGATGAGATCACGATAGTGAGATCGATTAACCGTTAAACACATATCCTAAATAATCCCGGTCATAGGTTACACGAGAGGGATATCGTGATAACCGGACAGACTGGTGTGCTGTATACCCGTCCATATGATGGATGCAGTTGGTCTCATAGCTGCTTGTGTAGGGACACTAGGGATACAGTACAAGTGCTCATTGGAGAATGAGTTCACTGATTGATCCGCTTACGGAATGTTGGATGGTTGATGATGCCTTATTGTCAGACAGCGATTCCGTAGTCCTAGTGGTGTATCTGGTCCTTAGACTTGAGACACCAAGGATGTCCTGTATGAGTGCTCCACTCTTTGATATCAGACTTATAGGTTTGGCTGTCCCAGATCTAGTACAACTGGTCATTGGGAGTGGTAGTCGACCTTACGAGGGCTATTGAGTGTCGATAGAGGATCATCCACTCTCGGCGTCATGAGAGGAATATCCCATGTGTTCTTGCTCAGACAAATCCTTGGCCAGGGTCATTCGGGTTGAGAGAGAAAGAATTCTCCGGGAGAATCCGATTAGAGTGAGACTCGAGAAGAAACTGTGTGGGTCTGACAACACCATGCTCGATATACGGTCTCTGGTATATTAGATGGATGAGGGACTATAGGTACACGGTAATTGAGGACAAACAAGTCCAATGGATTGGATTCCCCTGTATCGTCTGGGGACTACGGCGTAGGGCCTAGTACGTCTGTAGTCGATGAGTCGAGTGAATTATTACAGAGATAATAATTCACTGAGTTAGAAGGAGTTCTGACAGGTATGACTCACGGCCAGCTCGATATTGGGCCTTGAGGGTCACACACATTTGGTAGGCATTGCAATGAATAGAGGTTCGGATATGAGATATCCGACGGAGCCCTTGTCTTATTGGATGCAAATCC
Source organism: Musa schizocarpa (assembly GCA_900464855.2). Lineage (NCBI taxonomy): Eukaryota > Viridiplantae > Streptophyta > Magnoliopsida > Zingiberales > Musaceae > Musa > Musa schizocarpa. The sequence continues at coordinate 23,743,326 of LS990923.1, read as the reverse complement.
AATACCCACTAGGGGAGGACCCATTAGGGTTTGACAGGGGACCTCTATAAATAGGAGGGATTCAGAGCCCCATGGGCTAGAGAGCTTTCGTTTGCCTTTTCCTATTCTCCTCTCCATCTCCACCTCAGAGTAGGTCTGAAGTTTTGAGGAGCGTCGTCGCAACCCTGCTGTGTGGATCACTGCTAGAGAGGAGGACGCTTGACCTTCTTCACCCTCTCCTAAGGATCTGCAAGGAAATAGGGATATACGATCTCCCTAGGTAACACAATCTACTCTATACGCAGTTTCATGTTTCGTGGATTTTTACGTACCAATCTTCGCACGATGACGAACATCTCTTTGGGAATCTGAGATTTTGTTTTCTTATTCTTCCGCTGCGGATGTGATGTCGCCCTAAAGATTTCCCAACAGTAATAGCCTCCTCATAGGTATGAGAATCAATATTCTCAATATCCTCTTCTCAAATATGTCTCACATATCTTTCAAGAGGATGTGATACTCTACCGAACCTACGTAAAATCAGAACTTGTGTGCTAAGTACCTGAACAGACTCGGGTTATGGAGTGGTGCTTGAGTTGGGTTCTCCAATCTCACTCAACTCTATCATGCTCCCACTGTTTCCACCAAGAATGTGTTCATTCTCAATGAATACTGCTCTCTTAGCTACAAAGACCTTTTGATCCTTGGGGTGATAGAAATAATACTCCCAAGTTTCCTTGGGGTATTCCATGAACTTGCACCACTTTGTCCTGAATTTCAACTTGTTAGGGTTATATCTCTTAATATGGGCAAGGCAGCCCTAAATCTTAACAATCTTAAGATTATGCTTCTTTCCTTTCCACATCTAATATGTGTTAGGATCAAGATCACACTAAGAGGGGGGGGGTGTGAATTAGTGCAGTGGAAAACTTTCCCGGTTAAACCCGATTATAAAAAATATCTGTTTTGATTCAATCCATTTCGGAGAGAGATTGAATTTGATAGCTTTCATAAAAGTGCAAAGAGAAGATTTAAGGAGGTTTACAGTAATGTAAATGTTGGGTAATCTTGGGGACGACATTACATGCGCAACGGAAGAACAAAAAAACAAAAATCCCTGATTCCCAAAGAGATGTTCGTCGTCGTACGAACATTGGTGCGCAAAATCCACAAAACTTAAAGCTGCGTATAGAGTAGATTGTGTTACCTAAGGAGATCATATATCCTTATTATGCCAATACTTCAAAGACATAAGATTTTGCCAATACTTTCGTACCCTTTTATGCAAAAAAGGGTGAGGTATTTATAAGCCCCATTAGCTTTAAAATTGGAGCCAAAAAGTGTCATATGCCCAAATTTCGGGGCACTGGCGGTACCACCACCATTATTGGGTGGTACTACTGTCTACCACCTGACACTGGGCGATACCTCCGTGGTAAGACCCTAAGGTCTTATCGTGGATGAAATGAAAGAAATGGGGATGCTCTGATACTAAATGATCACTTTGAGGGGATCGGCCTCCTAGGATTTGTCATAACAAACTGGAATAATATTTGATTGATTGAGTGCTAAAAAGAAAAGGTTACATCACTATTTATAGGGTTCCACTAGGACTTGAACTCTTAATAATAAATAAATATTAAATAAACTTCTACCTGATTCTAACTGAACTAAACAGACTCAATAAACAACTAGACGAAACAGACTCAATAAATATTATTAAAAAGCTCATAAAAAGGGTCCCAACAATTCCTCCCTCTTTAAATTAGCCTTATCCTCAAGGTTGAGTAGCATCAAACTCGGGGAGCTTCTCTTTCAGCACTTCAGTCATAGGCTATCTGCAATGCATCACAACCCATTGATCAAGTAAGCATGGTCTCCGCTTTTTACTAGTGTAAGCAATAGATCTATCTTTCAATGTAGTAATCATTGCAAAAAACTCTTGGCCTTATATAATCAATTTTATCTTTGAGCATTTGCTATTATAAGTTAAAATCTATCCATCAGTGAACTTTACTTCGAATCGGTCATAACCTTAAATGTGGTAAGCTAAGCGAGTTGTAACTTTCCTATCCATAAAATTGTTAGCACTACCCGTATCAATCAAAATAGTAACAAGTTGATACTTTAAAGTTCCTCCAATTTTCATAGTTTGTGAGTTAGCATAGCTAGCCAATGTATGCACTATATATGTGATGGCTTTAATATCTTCATCAGTCCTTAGTTTCCACACCTTTATGATCGGAGTCCAACTCTTCTGCTTCTAGTTCCTCTCCAATTGGCTCAATCATCAAAAGTTGCTCTTGTTTACATTAGTGCTCCATACTCCACTTTTCAACACAGTACAAACCCTTCGCTGATCTTTCTTTGAGGTCTTCTCGAGTTAGTCTACAAGTGATAGGATTTCGATTGAGAGTAGATAGGGTGGGTTGCTTGCTACTCACCTGTTTATTGACACCTTTGTTTCGATCGTATTCCATGCTAATTTTTTCCTCATGCAAGCATGCAAATGAAATCGCAGCTATCATCGTGCGGGATTGACAAGCCTTAACTTCACACCGAATCTTTGGATTAAGTCCTTTAATAAATGTATCTAAAAGTTATTGTTTCGACCAATCTCTAGCCTGATTTGATAATCTTTCAAACTTGCTTTGATATTCTAACACTGTAGAAGTCTAAAGAATTTTAACAAGCTGTCTATCAACATTCTCATATTCTAATGGGCCGAAGCGAACAAGAAGCCCTCTTTTGAACTACTCCCACGAAGGAACTTCGTGGAAAGTTACATACCAATCGTACCATTGGATTACATCTCCAATGAGTTGGATTAAGGCCACTTCTACCTTGGATTCTTCTGGGGTTCTGCAAAAATGATAAGACCCTATGGTCTTATCATGGAAGAAAGGGGAGAAAAGGGACTGATAATGATCGCTTCGAGGGGATCGGCCTCCTTGATCGCTTCGAGGGGATCGGCCTCCTTGATCACTTCGAGGGGATTGACCCTCCTTGATCACTTCGAGGGGATCAGCCTCCTTAGGTTTGTCCATAGAGTGGAATAATATTTCATTGATTGATTGATTTAAAGAAAATGTTACATCACTATTTATAGAGTTCCACCTAGAGTCCATCGGGACTTGAACTCTTAATAATAAATAAATATTAAATAAACCTCTACTTGACTCTAACTGAACTAAATAAACTCAATAAACAACTGAACTATATAGACTCAATAAATATTATTCAAAAGCTCAGAAAAAGGGTCCTAACAGTTCCTCCCTCTTTAAATCAGCCTTGTCCTCAAGGCTGAGCAACATCAATCTCGGGGAGCTTCTCTTTCAGCACTTCAATCATAGGCTATCTGCAACACATCCTAATTTGTTGATCAAGTAAGTATAGTCTCCACTTTTTGATAGTGTAAGCAATAGGAAAGTCTTTCAGTATAGTAATCATTGCAAGAAACTCCTGGCCTTTGTTATCATAAGTTAAAATTCATCCATCAATGATCCTTACTTCGAATTTATCATAGCCTTCAATGTGGTAAGCTAATTGAGCTGTAACTTTTCTGTCCATAAAATTATTAGTGCTGCACATATCAATCAAAATAGCGACAGGCTGATGCTTCAAAGTTCCTCTGATTTTCATAGTTTGTGGGTTAGTATAGCCAGCCAATGCATGTACTGTATGTGTGATGGCTTCAATATTTTCATTAGTTTCCACACCTTCATAATCGGAGTCCAACTCTTCTGCTTTCAGTTCCTCTCTAATTGGCTGAATCATTAGATGTTGCCCTTGTTTACATTGGTGCTCCATGTTGAATCTCGGATTTTGATAATGAAGTCAATTGTCATTTGTTATCTAATCCATATGTTGAGTTAAGTGTATAGGATTAACTATGATAGAAGTAAGACATGCAGTAGGAGTTGCACCGGAGTCAAGACTATGATCACGTTGGGAGTTTGAGAGTTCGACGGAAGTCTGAACGGTCGTCGGAGGTTCTAGGGAACAAATCCGAGAAGTATAGGAGATTGCCAAAGAAGCTCGTCGGAACTCGTCAAGTGGATCATCGCAAGTCCAGGAGTTTGCCGGAGCATCGCCGAAGGTTCGTCGGATGTTCGCCGAAAGTTTGCCGGAAGCTCACCGGAAGAAGCGATTGACGCACCGGAGCAAGCTGTAGTAAATGTCTTAAAAATATTATAGTTAGCACGTAGATTAAGTTAGGAATGGGAGGTGATCCCATTAACTTAATCTGTGGGCAATTGGGCCCTTGATAGACCTAAATTGGGCCGAATGGATCAACCTATTCGGACCAGAATTCCTGCTAGGCGGTGGCACTGCTAGGGTCGGCGGTGGCATCGCCTAGGAGATGGTCTCCTAGGAAAGCTGGGCGGTTGATCAACACATTCGGACCAGAATTCCTGCTAGGCAGTGGCACCGCTAGGGTCGGCAGTGGCATCGCCTAGGAGATTGTCTCCCAGGAAAGCTGGGCGGTGGCACCGCCTGGGCTCAATCTCCGAGCGAGATTGGGCGGTGCAACCGCCCTAGTCAGGCGGTGCCCCCGCCTAGGCTCAGTCTCCGAGTGAGACTGGGTGGTGCAACCACCCCTATCAGGTGGTGGCACCGCCCAGAGGCTCAATCTCCAAGCTGCCAGGCGGTTGTACCGCCCCAGTCAGGAGGTAGTACCGCTAGGACCCTGGAAATCCAGGAGGTAATATTTTTTAGCTCCAAATTCAAACCAGTTTGGGGCCTATATATACCCCACCCTTTCCTGCATGAAAAGGCAACTAAAGGAACCGAAAATCCAATCTTACTCTGTGATTTTTAGAGCTCAAAAGTGTTGTAAAGGCTAGAAGTTCTCCTCCCTCTTTTCTTCCAAGTTTTGAGCTTTCAAGAGAGGAGAGAAATTCTGTAAGGGTTGTCTCCTAAGCCCATCAAAAGGAGTGAAACTGTAAAAGGGTGGTTGGCCTTCGCCTATTGAAGAAAGGCCTCTAGTGGATGTCGGTGACCTCGTTGGAGGAGGAAGCCAAAAGTAGATGTAGATCAAGATTGTCCGAACCACTCTAAAATTGCGGTGCTCTTTGGTTTGTATTTACTCTTGCTGCTTACCTTACTGCAAACCTCCATATGTGCTTTACTTCCTCTTTACTTTTGCTGCACTCCTTTACGAACTCGCTTTCAAGTTAAGTTTTCGAAAACGGTTTTACATCGAAAACGATTTCATCGTACGAATGCAGTTTTAAACGTCGAAAGTTTTCCGCTACACTAATTCACCCCCCCTCCCCCCCCACCGCTCCCTCTTAGTGCTCTTGATCCTAACACTCCATACTCCACTTTTCATCATAGTGCAAACCCCTTGTTGATCTTTCCGTGCTAATTTTTTTCTCATGTAGATGTGTAAATGAGATCGCAGCTATCATAGTGCGGGGTTGATGAGCCTTAACTTCACATCAGATCTCCAAATTAAGCCCTTCAACAAATGTATCCAGAAGCTATTGTTCCGACCAATCTCTAGCTTGATTTGATAATCTTTCAAACCTACTTTGATATTCCAATACTGTAGAAGTTTGAAAAATTTTGGCGAGCTGGCCATCAACATTCTCATATTCGGATGGGTCAAATCGGACAAGAAGCCCTCTTTTGAACTTCTCCCATGAAGGAACTCCATAAATAGTTTCATACCAATCGTACCATTGGAGTGCATCTCCATCGAGCTAGATTGTGGCTATTTCCACCTTGGATTCTTCTAGAGTTCTGTGAAAATGAAAAAAAAATTCTGCCCTAGAGATCCAACTGGTCATATCTCCATCTTTCCATCTCGGAAATTCCACCTTCATGTGTAAGTTGTTTGTGTCACAATCTTGGGGCCTTTTTCTTGTATTTTCAGATCTGTTTAACTTGAGCCTCCATTTTGTTGAAATTTGCTGAGACTCTCCAGTAGGCTCTTTTTGAAATCATCAAGTGTTTCTTTCAGTCGGTTATCAATTCAGATTTCCAATGCTTCCATTTGTGTGTTCACCGAGTTATCAATGGCCATTTCGTAAGATCGCAAATCTGTAATCTCAACTCCTATTTTTGGTGTCGGTCAAGGGCATCAACACTATCGATGCGAAGTTGCCGAGGAGGTGGACGCCGAGGGCAGTGCTATGGTCGCTGCGTTGGAGGAAGAGTTGTTGCCCTGTTTCTATCGCTGCGTGGGGTGAGAGTGCTAGGGTTGGAAGGCGACTGTGTTGATGTGGCAGCGAAAGAACAAGAAAAACAAAATCCCCGATTCCCAAAGAGATGATCGTTGTCGTGCGAAGATTGGTACGCAAAAAATCCGCGAAACATGAAACTGCGTATAGAGTAGATTGTGTTACCTAGGGAGATCGTATATCCTTATTTCCTTGTAGATCCTTAGGAGAGGGTGAAGGAGGTCAAGCGTCCTCCTCTCTAGCGGTGATCCACACAGCAGGGTTACGACGACGCTCCTCAAAACTCCAGACCTACTCTGAGGTGGAGATGGAGAGGAGAATAGGAAAAGGCAAACAAAAGCTCTCTAGCCCATGGGGCTCTGAATCCCTCCTATTTATAGAGGTCCCCTGTCAAACCCTAATGGGTCCTCCCTAATCTTTGTTGGATCTGCATCCAATAAAACAAGGGGGCTCCGTCGGATATCACATATTCGAACATCTATTCATCGCAATGCCTACCATATGTGTGTGACCCTCTAGGCCCAATATCGAGCTGGCCGTGAGTCATACCTGTCAGAACTCCTTCTAAGTCGGTGAATTATTATCTCTGTAATAATTCACTCGACTCATCGACTTCTGAGGCATTACTAGGCCCACTACGCCAGTGAGTCCCCATACAATACAGGGGAATCCAATCCATTGGACCTATCTGTACTCGATTCACAGTGTACCTATAGTCCCTCGTCCATCTAATATACCGAGACCGAGATATCGAGCATGGTGTTGTCGACCCCACACACGGTTTCTACTCGAGTCTCGCTCTAATCGGATTCTCTCCTGGAGAACTCTTTCTCTCTCAACCCGAATGACCCTGCCAGGGATTTGTCGAGCAAGAACATATGGGATATTCCTCTCATGACCCGAGAGGGATGATCCTCTATCGACACTCAATAGCCCTCGTAAGGTCGACTACCACTCCCAATGACCAAATGTACTAGATCTGGGATAGCCAAACCTATAAGTCCGGTATCAAAGAGTGGAGCACTCATACAGACATCCTTGGTGTCTCAAGTCTAAGGACCAGATACACCACTAGGACTACGGAATCGCTGTCTGACAATAAGGCATTATCAACCATCCAACATTCCATAAGCGGATCAATCAGTGAACTCATTCTCCAATTAGCACCTGTACTGTATCCCTAGTGTCCCTACACCAGCAGCTATGAGACCAGCTGCATCCATCATATGGATGGGTATACAGCACACCAGTCTGTCCGGTTATCATGATATCCCTCTCGAGTAACCTACGACCGGGATTATTTAGGATATGTGTTTAAAGGTGAATCGATCTCACTATCGTGATCTCATCACGATTCGATTCCCATTGCACAAATCCAAGGACATCACAATATATGTATGCATTTATACAATAGTTATAAAGTGATATATGCCAAAATATAATAATTAAAAAGATTCTATATTAAGTCACACGTGCCATCACTCACATGATTGGCTTGCTGGGCACCTATGACTAGCAATTATCTGTTGGGAAATCTTGGGGGTGACATCACATGCGCAGCGGAAGAACAAGAAAACAAAATCCCCGATTCCTAAAGAGATGTTCGTCGTCGTGCGAAGATTGGTGCGCAAAATCCATGAAACTTAAAACTACATATAGAGTAGATTGTGTTACCTAGGGAGATTGTATATCCCTATTTCTTTACAGATCTTTAGGAGAGGGTGAAGGAGGTCAAGCGTCCTCCTCTCTAGCGGTGACCCACACAGCAGGGCTACGACGACACTCCTCAAAACTCTAGGCCTGCTCTGAGGTGGAGAGGGGGAGGAGAATAGGAGAGGCAAAAAAAGGTTCTAGCCTATGAGGCTGTGAATCCATCCTATTTATAGAGGTCCCCTGTCAAACCCTAATGGATCCTCGCCTAGTGGGTATTGGATATGCATCCAATAATCCAAGCCTTTTAGATTAGTGGATCTCTATCCAATAATCTCTCATGGGCTCTTATTGGATCTCGTCCATTGGATCCAATAATTTAGGGGCTTATTGGATATCCAATAAGACAAGGGCTCCATCGGATATCTCATATCCGAACCTCTACTCATCGCAATGCCTACCATATGTGTGTGACCCTCTAGGCCCAATATCGAGTTGACCATGAGTCAAACTTGTCAGAACTCCTTCTAACTTAGTGAATTATTATCTCTGTAATAATTCACTTGACTCATCGACTAAGGACATACTAGGCCACTACGCTGTAGTCCCCAAACGATATAGGGGAATCCAATCTATTGGACCTGTCTATCCTCAGTTACCGTGTACCTATAGTCCCTCATCCATCTAATATCCCAGAGACCGTATATCGAGCATGGTGCTATCAGACCCATACGGTTTCTACTCGAGTCTCGTTCTAATCGGATTCTTCCGGAGAACTCTTTCTCTCTCAACCCGAATGGCCCTGAGTAGGGATTTGTCTGAGCAAGAACACATGGGATATTCCTCTCATGACGTCGAGAGTGGATGATCCTCTATCGACACTCAATAGCCCTCGTAAGGTCGGCTACCACTCCCAATTACTAGCTGTACTAGATCTGGGACAGCCAAACCTATAAGTCTGGTATTAAAGAGTGAAGCACTCATACAGGACATCCTTGGAGTCTAAAGTCTAAGGACCATATACACTACTAGGACTACGGAATCGCTATCTGACAATAAGGCATCATCAACCATCCAACATTCCGTAAGCGGATCAATCAGTGAACTCATTCTCCAATAAGCACCTGTACTGTATCCCTAGTGTCTCTACACAAGCAGCTATAAGACCAACTGCATCCATCATATGGACGGGTATACAGCACACCAGTCTATCCGGTTATCACGATGTCCTTCTCGAGTAACCTATGACCGGGATTATTTAGGATCTGTATTTAAAGGTGAATCGATCTCATTATCGTGATCTCATCACGATCCGATTCCCATTGCACAAATCCAAGGACATCACAATATAAATATGTGCATATATGCATTAGTTATAAAGTGATATATGCCAAAATGTAATAAGCAAAAAAATTCTGTATCAAGTCACACGTGTCATCACTCACGTGATTGGCTTATTGGGCATCTATGACTAGCAATCTCCCACTTGACCTGAAGCCAATCACCTATTTGTCTGATCCCAATCAGACCCCTGTGACGCTCAAAGATAATCTGAGACAACGGCATTGTTAGTGGATTTGCAATGTTATCTTCGGATGGAATTCTTTCCACTGCTACATCTCCTCGGGTTACGATCTCTCTGATAAGGTGGAACCTCCTCAGAACATGCTTAGATTTCTAATGAGACCTAGGTTCCTTCGCTTGAGGAATCACCCCACTGTTGTCGCAATATAGGGAGATCGGCTCCTCGCTACCCGGCATGACTCCCAAATTTGTAATGAACTTCTTCAACCAGACTCCCTCCTTTGCTGCATCTGATGCAGCAATGTACTCCGCCTCTATGGTCGAGTTAGTAGTGGTATCTTGCTTGGAACTCTTTCAGCACACCGCTCCTCCATTTAAGGTGTACACATACCCTGAATTCGACTTGCTATCATCGACATCAGACTGAAAACTTGAGTCCGTGTAGCCTTCAACCTTAAGGCTATTACCTCCATATACTAGTAAAAGATCCTTAGTCCTTCTCAAGTACTTAAGGATACACTTTACTGCTTTCCAGTGCTCCAAGCCTGGATCCACCTGATACGTGCTCGTGACACTCAGAGCATGCACTATATCAGGCCTAGTACGTAGCATGACATACATGATATATCCTATTGCTGAGGCATAAGGTATCATATCCATGTTCGCCCTTTCTTCTAGAGTCTTTGGGGACATACTCGTAGAAAGCGATATCCCATGTCTCATCGGTATGAGACCTCTCTTTGAATTTTCCATGCCAAACCTTTTGACAATGGTTTCTATGTACCTGGACTGGGACAAGCCGAGCATCCTCTTGGATCTATCTCTATAGATTATAATCCCCAAGATATAGGATGCTTCCCCTAAGTCCTTCATGGAGAAGTGTCTAGATAACCAAGTCTCTACTGTGGATAGTATTCCTACGTCATTCCCAATGATAAGGATGTCATCCACATATAACACCAAAAAGGTGATAGCACTCTCACTTACCTTCCTGTACACACAAGGCTCATCTTCATTCTTAACGAAGTCATAAGATCTGATTGCCTCGTCAAATCTTATGTTCCAATTTCAGGAAGCTTGCTTTAGTCCATAAATGGATCTAAGCAACCTACACACCTTATCTGGGCAGTTCTTGGACACGAATACCTCAGGTTGCATCATATACACCTCCTCCTCAAGGTTCTCATTAAGGAATATGGTTTTCACATCTATCTGCCAGATCTCATAATCATAGTGTGCTGCAATAGCCAATAGAATTCTGATGGATTTTAGCATTGCTACGGGTGAGAAGGTTTCATCGTAGTCAACACATTGCCTTTGAAGATACCCCTTAGCCACTAGCCTTACTTTATAGGTCTCTACCTTTCCAGCTACTTCAATCTTTTTCTTAAAGATTCACTTACAACCGATGGGTATAATACCTTTGGGTGTATTAACTAGGTTCCAAACCTTATTGGAGTACATAAAATCCATCTCAAAATTCATGGCTTCTTGCCACTTCCTAGAGTCTATACTCATAATAGCCTCCTCGTAGGTCTGATGATCAATATCCTCAACATCCTCTTCTTTAATATGTCCCACTTATCTCTTAGGAGGATGGGATACTCTATCAGACCTACGTAAAGTTGAAACTTGTGTATTAGGTACATGAACATACTCGGGCTGTAGAGTGGTGCTTGAGCTTGGTTCTCCAACCTCGCTCAACTCTATCATTCTCCCACAATCTCCGCCAAAAATATGTTCATTCTCAAAGAACACTGCTTTCTTAGCTACAAAGATCTTTTGGTCCTCGAGATGATAGAAATAATACCCTCAAGTTTCCTTGGGGTATCCCACAAATTTGCTTCGCTCTGTTCTTGATTCTAACTTTATCGGGGTTGTGTCTTTTAACGTGGGCAGGGCAGCCCCAAATCTTAACAACCTTAAGATCAGACTTCTTCCCTTTCCATATCTCATATGGTGTAGACACTATCGACTTAGTTGGAACTCTATTCAGAAGGTAAGCTACGGTTTCTAGGGCATATCCCCAGAATGAGATGGGTAGGTCAGTGAAACTCATCATGGACCGTACCATGTCTAATAGCGTACGATTTCTCCTTTCAGAGACACCATTGAGCTGAGGTGTATAAGGAGGTGTCCATTGGGATAATATCCCATGGTCCTTGAGGAACTGAGTAAACTCTGTACTTAAGTACTCACCTCCTCGATCTGATCGAAGAGTTTTGATACTCTTTCCAGTTTGGTTCTCCACCTTATTCTTATACTCTATGAAATTCTCAAAGGCCTTGGACTTGTACTTCATTAAGTACATATATCTATACCTTGAGAAATCATTAGTAAAGGTAATGAAGTAGGAGTGACCATCAATGGCATGAGTTGACATGGGTCCACATACATCACTGTTTATGAGTTCCAACAGCTCAGTGGCTCTCTATCCAGTTCCACTAAATGGAGAGTTGGTCAGTTTTCCATTAAGGCGAGGCTCATACATTGCATATGACACATAGTCGAATGGATCTAGATATCCATCGTTTAGCAACTTTTGAATCCTTCTTTCATAGATGTGACCTAGCCTACAATGCCACAAGTATGCACTATTCATCTCATCTCATTTTCTTTTGGACACATTTACATTCATGATATGTGGAGTAGTGTCTAACATAAATAAACCATTATGCAATATTCCTTTCGTGATGATCTTATCATCTAATAATATCGGATAACCATTGTTCTCAAAAACTAATTTATATCCACTAACTCTCACACATGAAATGGAGATAATGTTTTTGATAATAGAAGGAACAAAATAACATGCATCTAATACAATAAAAGCTCCACCAGGCAGATGTAGGCAACCTCGCCAACAGTTACTACAGTAACTTTTGCTCCATTACCCATCTTGAGGTCTATCTTGCCTCTCTGTAGTCTCCTAGGCCTTGCTAGAACCTGTAATGAATTGCATATATGATAAGCATTACCAATATCCAATACCCACGTGTTATCATAAGAGTCTAACAAATGGAGACTGATCATGAATGTATCTGAAGCTTCATCAAGCTTTTGTTTCGCCCTTTCTGCAAGGTACTCTTTGCAGTTCCTCGTCTAGTGCCCATCTTTGCCATAGTGGAAGCACTGACCTTTGTCCTTTGCTGGGTTTTTCTTAGCAACCTTTGCTTTACCTAGTCTGCCCTTGCCCTTTCCCTTCTTAAGGGACCTTTCTGCTTTCCTTTTCTTTCTGGTTTCACCAGTGTAGAGAACTGGCTTCTCTTTCTTAATAGTACTCTCTGCCTCCCTCAACATATTGAGGAGCTTTGGGAGAGTCACCTCAAGTTTGTTCATATTAAAATTTATTTTGAACTGTGAAAAGGAATCTGATAGGGACTGAAGCACAATGTTCACACACAAGTTGTCCTCTAGGACCAATCCTAGACCTGTGAGTTTCTCTATCCACTCAATCATCTTTAGGACATGGTTCTGAACCGGTATCCCCTCAGTCATCCTAGCGCAAAAGAGGCTCTTGGATATCTCATATCGCTGAGTCCTTCCCTATTCCTCAAACAATTTACAGACATATAGGAGAATGGATCTGGCATCCATCTTTTCATGTTGTCTCTGTAACTTAGGAGTCATAGAGTGCAACATATAGCACTGAGCAAGAGTGGAGTCATCAATGTACTTCACATAGCGAGCGATCTCATCCTCGCTTGCCCCTTCTTCGGGCGTAGGCATCACTGTATCAAGGACATACACAATTTTCTCCACCATGAGAACAATTCTCAAGTTACGGAGCCAATCCGTATAATTTGGACCAGTGAGGCGGATGACATCAAGTATACCACGAGGTATTTGAAAGCGACATTTTCTGAAAATAAAGATGCAGCAGAAATGAATAACATGCAGATTTTGCAAGAAATAAACTATCAAGATATGAACTTCTATCTTAATATGCTCCCACTATTTTACTAACGAGTCACGCGACACCCTCAGCACATGAAACGAAAGTCTCCGGCAGACTTCTAGTGGGGATCATAATCCAATCAGCATCTTAATGTAACCTCTGTTAGGATCGGAGCAGCACTAAGAGGGGGGGGTGAATTAGTGCAGCGGATTAAAACTTCGGTTTTTAAAAAATCTTTCGTATGATAAGAGCGGAACTTGACAATCTTAATCTTGAAAGCGTATTCTTAAATATGCGCAGCAAAAGTAATAAGGAACTAAAGTATATAAGAAGGTTTGCAATAATATAAATAGCAATAATGAAATGCAAACCAAGGATCACGTCGATTTTAGAGTGGTTCGGTCAAATGACCTACTCCACTTGCGAGGCCCCTCTTCGATGAGGCTCCCACCTTCCACTAGCAAGTCTCTTGAAATGGAAGGGTAAATACCCCTCTTACAACTCTTTACAAGCGGTTCACTCTCTTACAGATTTTCGAGAAGAGATGAGGTGAACACTAGCAAATTGAAAAGAAGACAAGCTAACACTTTTCTAAGACCTTTCTCTCAAACTCTTGCTGCTCAAAAAGTTGTTTTTTCAGCTGAGATTTGAGGGGTATTTATAGGCCTCAAGAGGATTCAAATTTGGGCTCCAAAATTTGGGCTCCAAAATTCAAATTCTCTTTGGATTCCCGATGCTGGCGGTGCCACCGCCCAGCCAAGCGGTGCCATCGCCCAGCGCTCGGGTGCTGGGCGGTGCCACCGCCCAGCCCAAGTGGTGTCACCGTCCAGTCCAGGCGGTGCCACCGTCCAGTCCAGGCGGTGCCACCGCACAGTCCAGGCGGTGCCACCGCCTACAGTGTTTTCAGCCCGCTACAGTGTTTTCAGCCCACCGCCTACAGTGTTTTCAGCCTACAGTGTTATAGGCCCCTACTTGGGTTATAGGATTAATACCTAATCCTAACCCTAATTAACATGCTAACTACGAATTTTAAAGACATTATATAAGCTATTACAAAGTCCATAAGTTAAGACTTCTTCCGGCGAGCTTCCGGCGAACTTTCGGCGGTCTTCCGATAAACTCTCGGAAACCATTCTGCGGACTCCCGGCAAGCTCTTAAACTTCACGATTTGATCTTGGCGAGTTCCAATGAGCTTCTTCGGCAAGCTCCGATCTTTCTCGGCAAACTCTGCGAACTTCCCACGAACCTTCCGGCGAGCTTCCAAAAAACCCTTCGGCAAGCTCCCTACTCATTCTCGGCTAGTTCCGGCAGCGTTCCCGATGATCCTTCGGACTTCCGTCGAACTCTTGAACTCCCAACGAATCCTTCGTGCTTGACTCCACACTTTGTTTCACTTTATGCCTTCATCGTTATCGTAGTTAATCCTGCACATGCAAACCAAAACTCTACTCCGATCTAGACAGTTATTACAACGCGAATTGACATTCTGTTGCCCGGCACGTCATTGGTTGGCGCTTCGTCTGATTCTTTAGCACATCGTCCTCTCTTGCGGCTTGTTGCCCAATCGGCGGTTGACCTCCGCAACCCCGATATCCTTGACGCAATTCCGCTCTTCTTGGCCCGATGCCCGACGTTCGAAGCCTTCTGCCGTCCAATATCCTGACGTGATCTCCTCCGGCGCAACGTCAATTCCTCCTGCGTTAACTGTCTAATTCTGATCGAGTAGACCTGCATCACTCAAAATGCAGTTAAACATCTAAACACAATCAATTAGTTTCATCATCAAAATCCGAGATTCAACAATCTCCCCCTTTTTGATGATGACAACTAATTGATGACTAACGGAGTTAACCTTAACTCCACGGAGTTTAAACAAACTCCCCCTATCAATATGCCATTGATAGAACACTTGGATTATCTCAAATCCAAGTAACATTCATCACATGTTATGAAAAAACATTTAAACCATCATTCAAATATATAAAATGTTTAATTCAATGCATGAAGTCATCAATATACTTCTCCCCCTATGTCATCAACAAAAAGGAGAAGTAGCTCTAGCTAGTTTAAAAGATATGCAAGTTTTTACAACATGAAGCTAGATTTTCATCACAACATATAGGCACAAAAGCATGGCAATTCAACACTTGAATTTTTGTGCAAGATTACACTTTGCTTTTCTTTGCAAGTAACAATATTTATGATGTTTGATATAGCAAATTTTATATCATGTGAGGTAGCAAACTTTTGTGATGTTTCAAGATAGTAAGTTCTTTCTTCTCTTTTGAGAAGTGCTATTTTCGCTTCCTTTACAAAGTGCAAGCTAGCAAAGTGTTTGAAAAAAAAGTGAGCAAGTTTTGCAACATAGAAGCTAGCAAAAATTTCGAAAACAAATACAAGATAGCTTTCTTGTTGGAGTGTGTAAGCTATCGATTCTTGCTTCCTATTGTAATGTGTAGGTTGCAAGTCTTGCTTCTTGAGATAGGCAAGATAGTGATGTTCAAGAAGACAACTTTTGCTTCTTGAAATAAACAAGTTAGTAATCTTTGCTACTTAAGATAGGCAAGCTAATAATAACTTTCTCCCCTTTGTCAATGTCAAAAAAAGAAGGAGAGGAACCAATGATTTAGACTTTTACATCAACTTTGCATCAATCAATATTTCAATCATCACATAATGCATACAAGACAATAATGTAATGAAATCATTTCACGAAGGATACCAATGTGAAAATTCACTAAGGATCGTATGAAACAATCACAAATCATGATATTATTATGCGATACATCATGATATGATAATAGTCTAAAAAAAATTAATTTGTGATACATGTGATACATTCGCGATACACTAAAAAAATTCATTCTGCGATGCTTTTAAGGATATCAACATATTTTTTTATACAAAGCATGGCAAGAGCAATTTTGTTGCAAGTTTTCTAAGTTTTTTACAATTTTTTACTCTTTTTCGAGATAGCAATTCTTTGCTTCTCTATGAGCTAACAACTTTTACGATATACAAGTTTTACTACATATAAGCTAGCAAATTTAAAGATTTGCAAGTTAGCATATTTGCTTTTCTTTATGATGTGCATGATAGCATTTCTTTGTAATGTTTAAGATAGCAAATTGTACATTATGCTAGCTAGCAAATTAAAGATGTTCAAGAAAAGCAAGCACTTTCTTCTCTTTTGAGAAGTGTCAATTTTTTTCCTTCCTTAGCAAAATGTCAACCTAACAAGAGACAATGTTTTACATGAGGCAAACAAAACAATTTGGCAAGTGTTACATTTGCATCTTCTCTTTAGATGTGCAAGAAAGTAAGGAAGTTTTGCATTTTCTTGACTTGTGCAAGGTAGCTAATTTCTGTTTGAGATGACCCTTTACATCAATTCAAGATAGCACATTAGTAACTCTTTCTCTCCGTTGTCATTGGCAAAAAAAAAAGGAAGATTCAAGTCATGAATATCAAAATAATAATTTTGTCATAAGTATTTCATCATTGCGTATATCATTATTACATGCATAATACCAAATCATCATATATTCAAAACATATTAACTCATCATTATATGCATGATTCCAAATCATCATTCATATCATTTCAATCATTGTTTCAATCATCACTATAACTCATCATGCACATGATGTAAAATCATCTAACATGATACAAATATTTATTTTCAAAATGTTTATCACTATTTTCATGTATGATAATAAAGTATTCATGATGCATATATCATCACAATACAAAGCAATTGCATACATAATTTCAAAGTATAAATATTTCAAATCATGAAGATATTAACTTGTCAAATTTCATCCAATCATGCATGATTATAACTTTTCATTTGTATACATCAAAATAATATCAAGAGTATTTCATGCATAATTTTAATCACCACATATGGAATATCAAGAAGAAAGTAATTGGGTGATGCGATAAACATTTCATGAATACAAGGAATTGTATAAAAAAAAATCATATCATGAAAAAAAATAATAATAATAGAAGACACATTTTGTTTTGAAAAATCACCTCTTAAATAATCAAGGAAAAATCTTAGGAGATCGATTAATGAAAAAATCTTGATTCATAATAAATCTTAATTTGTAAATATCACGGAATCAAGATCATGATTTTGAATAAAACTCATTCAAATTCAAATCATCTAAATCATCAAAATCTCAACATTTCTTTCAAGAGATTCAAAATGGCATAGATAGTTTTATTGGTCTCTTAGGTAGAAATCAATAAGATAAAGGATTACATTTCATTTTTATAAATTTCTATTCATGTGATTTGCTTCTTATGAGCATGCCTTAGTCTTTATATGCCAAATCAATATAAGCATTAAAGTTCAAGATGTAAAGGCAAAATCTTATAAGACAACTCATTTATAAAATATTCATCATGTTTATTTTCATGAGATTCATAAGATTGGTAAAATAAATTCATTAATCTCAATAGAATAGAAAATTTATTTCCATTTCATACAATTGATTTCATGTGAGAGTGTTCAAGTCTTTTTAATGAAAACATTGTATCATCATTTAAAGTCAAAACATAAGTTTCTCATAAAGCCGTCAAGCCCAAACACATCAAAAATAAAACATCATGATATCACATCTATCATCAAAAGACTATCAAGAAATTCATACATAGATGTACATGCACTATGTCATCTTAATATGTCATGAGAATGTCATCTTAATTCGTCATAAAAATGATTAAACCAAAAACATGTTAATCCAAAATGAGAGTATCAAATCAACATTTACTTCAAAAACTCATGTATGTCATAAAATCATCAAGATACACATGTATGGATTAATCCTAAGCATTATCACATATCATATAATTATCATCCCCTAATGTTGTATACATCATTTAACATTTCAAAAACATAACATGCATGAAACCTTAGCAATATACATTTCATGATCAAAGTTTTTAATTTTTCAAAAGATGCTGCTAAAAAAAAACATGATATAATTTTGAAAAAAATAATTTTATTTTCCTATTCCTACTATCTAAATTAAGCACTCATGAAAAACTTCAAGTAATTTCAAAATAATTCAAGAGAGTTGAGTTAGTTACCTTGTAGTGAAGCCCATCAAAGCCCAATTAGCGTTTCATCTTTGGAAGTTCTTGATTCATCCTTGGGTGCCTTCCTTTTCTTTGGCCTCTTCCTCCGTTCAAGTTCATTGTTCATTTTAGATTTTTTTTTTAATGAACTTATTAAGAGTTAGTGTTCAAGTTCAAGTTCATCATTGTCCTCATCACTTGAGTCATCGCTCAAGTGGTATTTATTTGTCCGGAGTTCCAAATCCTTCCTATTCTTTGGAAGGTGGTTCAAGTGTTCATTGTGTTCATCATGTGCATTGCGCACCATTTCATATGTCATCAATGAGCGATAAGTTCTTCAAGTGGAAAAATATTTAAATCTTTTGTTTCTTGTATTGCTGTAACTTTTGATTCCCAAACTTTAGAAAGTGATCGTAAAACTTTATTAACAAGTTCAAAATTCGAAAAACATTTGCCAAGAGTTTGTAAACCATTGGCGACATCCGTAAAAAAGCGGTGTACATGTCAACAATGGTTTTATTTCGGCTTCATTTGAAAAAGCTCGAAATCATGCATTAAAATGTTAACTTTCGAGTCTTTGACTCTACTAGTTCCCTCGTGTGTGATTTCAAGTGTTATTGCCAAATATCAAAAGCCGTTTAAAGACGTAGAAATCCGATTGAACTCATTTTTTGTCTAAAAGCGCAAAATAAGGCATTCATAGCCTTTAGCGTTTAAAGAAAAAATACTTCTTCTCCAAATCCGACCATTCGTTCATCGGTTTAGAGGGAAGTTGAAAACCATTTTCAACAATATTCCATATATCCAAATTCATAGAAATCAAAAAAAAACTCTCATTCGAGTTTTCCAATAAGTGTAGTCCAATCCGTTAAACAACGGTGGACGAAAAACCGATAAGCCCTCTTGAAAGCCATGAAGAGCCATTTCTCTCGGGTGTAAATCCGAAATGAGAAATACCGGGCTCTGATACCAATTGTTAAGATCGGAGCAGCACTAAGAGGGGGAGGTGAATTAGTGCAGCGGATTAAAACTTCGGTTTTTAAAAAATCTTTCGTATGATAAGAGCGGAACTTGACAAGCTTAATCTTGAAAGCATATTCTTAAATATGCGCAGCAAAAGTAATAAGGAACTAAAGTATATAAGAAGGTTTGCAATAATATAAATAGCAATAATGAAATGCAAACCAAGGATCACGCCGATTTTAGAGTGGTTCGGTCAAATGACCTACTCCACTTGCGAGGCCCCTCTTCGATGAGGCTCCCACCTTCCACTAGCAAGTCTCTTGAAATGGAAGGGTAAATACCCCTCTTACAACTCTTTACAAGCGGTTCACTCTCTTACAGATTTTCGAGAAGAGATGAGGTGAACACTAGCAAATTGAAAAGAAGATAAGCTAACACTTTTCTAAGACCTTTCTCTCAAACTCTTGCTACTCAAAAAGTTGTTTTTTCAGCTGAGATTTGAGGGGTATTTATAGGCCTCAAGAGGATTCAAATTTGGGCTCCAAAATTTGGGCTCCAAAATTCAAATTCTCTTTGGGTTCCCGATCTTTGGCGGTGCCACCAAATTAGCCGTGCCATCGCCTGGCCTTTCGGGTGCTGCTGGTGCCACCGCCCAGCCCAAGAGGTGTCACTGCCCAGTCCAGGCGGTGCCACCGCCTACAGTGTTTTCAGCCCGCTACAGTGTTTTCAGCCCTTCTGATGTTTTCAGCCCACCGCCTCTGGTGTTTTCAGCCTCTGAGTGTTATAGGCCCCTACTTGGGTTATAGGATTAATACCTAATCCTAACCCTAATTAACATGCTAACTACAAATTTTAAAGACATTATATAAGCTATTACAAAGTCCATAAGTTAAGACTTCTTCCGAGAAGCTTCGGCGAACTTTTCGGCGGTCTTCCGATAAACTCTGGAAACCATTCTGGGGACTCCCGCAAGCTCTTAAACTTCACGATTTGATCTTGGCGAGTTCAATGAGCTTCTTCGGCAAGCTCGATCTTTCTCGGCAAACTCTGCGAACTTCCCACGAACCTTCCGTGAGCTTCCAAAAAAACCCTTGACAAAAGCTCCCTACTTATTCTCGGCTAGTTCCGGCGTTCCCGATGATCCTTCCGGACTTCCGTCGAACTCTTGAACTCCCAACGAATCCTTCGTTCTTGACTCCACACTTTGTTTCACTTTATGCCTTCATCGTTATCGTAGTTAATCCTGCACATGCAAAACCAAAACTCTACTCCGATCTAGATAGTTATTACAACGCTTGGCATTGACATTACATTTGTTCGGCACGTCATTGGTTGGCGCCCGTTCGATTCTTTAGCACGTCATCCTCTCTTGCGACTTGTTGCCCAATCGGCGGTTGACCTCCGCAACCCGATATCCTTGACGCAATTCCGCTCTTCTTGGCCCGATGCCCGACGTTCGAAGCCTTCTGCCGTCCAATATCCTGACGTGATCTCCTCCGGCGCAACGTCAATTCCTCCTGCGTTAACTGTCTAATTCTGATCGAGTAGACCTGCATCACTCAAAATGCAGTTAAACATCTAAACACAATCAATTAGTTTCATCATCAAAATCCGAGATTCAACAACCTCAACGGACTCGACCAATCACACTAAGCCTAAAAGGTAGGAAACTCTTACCGATCACAACTCCTTGTGATTCCCATCATGTTCGGCCTCCGAATCTCCATGGTCTCGACCAACCATGATGCTCGGTTAAGTCAACACCTTCATTACAAGATGAGTCTGATTTGATGATATACCCTCGAGGGACTCGACAAGCATACCATGCCCTCAGGTCACCGGTGACATCTCTATGTCGTAAGCAAGATAGTGAATCGCGATATAGGTGAGTCTCGAGGGACTCGACCAACTCGACCTACACCGGGAATTGGTTCCTACTTATAATGATGGAAGGCTATGTGGGTCAATCTAATTGTCTCACGTTTACCGACTTAATATTATCGAGAGAGATGTTTCTATGATTTGGTCTCTTAATATGACATGTTACACATATACATATTTAATATATATCTACATCGCATGAAAATATATATACATATCTAGTATGTGTATAATAATCACACCAAATGATCATGGACCACAAACTAATGTGATTAGGCCCGAGCTAGTAGGCCTAATCACTCACATCAAGATCTATGTGTGCAACGGTATATCTCCATGCCCTGTGATCGTCCATCTCGTCCTCGTTAGTTCCGTCGACATTTGGATGCATCTTCATGCATCGCGATCGTCCGTCTCGTGGGTCCCGCTTACGCATCCACACTCCCACTACGCCTCCTCATGTGATTACAACTTAATCATAGGCACCCAGGCCCGATAATAAACGAGAAATATAATGGAGGCTCACAGACCTCAATAATAATAATCATAAGTACACACATTACACGGTCAATGATCATCCGTCCACACATCAAACAACACATATATAAATAATCATCATCATGTCGGACTACTAGATAATGATAAAAATAATAATTAACTAAATATTTTAATTAATTAGTATTTTATGAAATCAGGGACATATAGGAAATTTCTGAATTCATAGGGGTACTTTCATAATTTGGATAAGGGACAAAAATTGGAATTTCTCAAATTTCGAGGGGCAAAACTATCTTTTGCCCAAAAAACCCTAATGCCCTACTCCCCTTTGCTACTATTGTCGCTGCCACCCTACAAGCAGTGGCCTGTGCGGCGGGGAGGGGGCGCCGACCCTGTATGTGGGTGCCACCGTGGGTTGGCGCCCCTACGGGTGGCGCTGCCCCCGTGAGCACTGCCCCTGCGAGCGCTGTGCCCGCAGGTGCACTGACCCGCTGGGCGCCCACCCCTACGGGGGGGATTGCCCGCAGGAGCAGCGGTCGCAAGCGCCGTTGCCCTGTGGCGCCTCAGCCCATGGGCGCTACGGCCGCAGGCACCTCGCCCCTTGGTGCCTCTGCCCGCGGGTCTAGCACTCGCAGGCGTCGCCCTTGCGCGCGGGCATAGTGCCCTCATGTAGGTGGCCGCCTTGCCTATAGCCCTGCTTGCCGGCGCCGTGCGGCAATGACCACAGGTGGGGCACTCGTTGGCTACCAGCCCCACCGGCTGCAAGCAGGCCGTCGGCCGGCTGCTATAGGCATAGCCCCTATGCTGCAAGACTTCGGCTGCACTGCACACATGCAGATCGAGGGCAGCAATTGTTGCTGCCCTTTCTCGCTTTTGCGTTAACGATTTTGATGTCAAAAGTTTCTTCAAAACACAACATATGCAGTTTAAAACCAATTTATCGCACGAACAACCTGGCTCTGATACCACTGTTGGGAAATCTTGGGGGCTACATCACATGCGCAGCGGAAGAACAAGAAAACAAAATCCTCGATTCCCAAAGAGATGTTCATTGTCGTGCGAAGATTGGTGCGCAAAATTCGTGAAACTTAAAACTGCGTATAGAGTAGATTGTGTTACTTAGGGAGATCGTATATCCCTGTTTCCTTACAGATCTTTAGGAGAGGGTGAAGGAGGTCAAGTGTCCTCCACTCTAGCGGTGATCCACACAGCAAGGCTGTGACGATGCTCCTCAAAACTCTAGGCCTACTCTGAGATGGAGAGGGGGAGGAGAATAGGAGAGGCAAGAAAAGGTTCTAGCTTATGAGGCTCTGAATCCATCCTATTTATAGAGGTCCCCTATCAAACCCTAATGAATCCTCGCCTAGTGGGTATTGGATCTGCATCCAATAATCCAAGCCTTTTAGATTAGTGGATCTCTATCCAATAATCTCTCATGGGCTCTTATTGGATCTCGTCCACGAGATCCAATAATTCAGGGGCTTCTTGGATATTCAATAAGACAAGGGCTCCGTCGAATATCTCATATCCGAACCTGTACTCATCGCAATACCTACCATATGTGTGTGACCCTCTAGGCCCAATATCGAGCTGACCGTGAGTCAAACCTGTCAGAACTCCTTTTAACTCGGTAAATTATTATCTCTGTAATAATTCACTTGACTCATCGACTAAGGACGTACTAAGCCACTTCGCCGTAGTCCCCAAACGATATAGGGGAATCCAATCCATTAGACCTATCTGTCCTCAGTTACCGTGTACCTATAGTCTCTCATCCATCTAATACCCCAAAGACCGTATATCGAGCATGGTGTTGTCAGATCCATATGGTTTCTACTCGAGTCTCGCTCTAATCGGATTCTTCCGGAGAACTCTTTCTCTCTCAACCTGAATGACCATAGCTAGGGATTTGTCTGAGCAAGAACACATGGGATATTCCTCTCATGACGTCGAGAGTGGATGATCCTCTATCAACACTCAATAGCCCTCATAAGGTCGACTACCACTCCCAATGACCAGCTGTACTAGATCTGGGACAGCCAAACCTATAAGTCTGGTATCAAAGAGTGGAGCACTCATACATGACATCCTTGGAGTCTCAAGTCGAAGGACCAGATACACTACTAGGACTACGAAATCGCTGTCTGACAATAAGGAATCATCAACCATCCAGCATTCCGTAAGCAGATCAATCAGTGAACTCATTCTCCAATGAGCACCTGTACTGTATCCCTAGTGTCTCTACACGAGTAGCTATAAGACCAGATGTATCCATCATATGGACGGGTATACAGCACACTAGTCTGTCCGGTTATCATGATGTCCTTCTCGAGTAACCTATAATCGGGATTATTTAAGATCTGTGTTTAAAGGTGAATCGATCTCATTATTGTGATCTCATCACGATCTGATTCCCATTGCACAAATCCAAGGACATCAAATATATATATATGCATCTATACAATAGTTGTAAAGTGATATATGCCAAAATGTAATAAGCAAAAAGATTATGTATCAAGTCACACGTGTCATCACTCACGTGATTGGCTTGTTGGGCACCTATGACTAGCATTATCTCCTTCCCATCTCAAAATGACTATTTATGACAAGGAGATGCTCGCGATTTTGTATGCGATGGCCAAATGAAGATCACACTTGATTGGGTGACACTTTCAAGTCAAGACCGACCATAAAGGCCTAAAATATTTCTTGGAGCAGAAGATATCTTTCCCCGAGCAGTAAAAATAGGTAACAAAGCTTCTTGGATATGATTATGAAATAACTTATAAAAAGGGGAAAGAGAATATTGTTGTAGATGCGTTTTCACGGCTACCCAAGCAAGCTAAATTTTCGGCCATTTCACTTTCGACTAGCAACATCCCTAAGGATATTAAGGGGGAATGGCAGGAAGATCCGAAGACCAATAAAATCATTAAAAAAAGAAAATGGAGGAAGCCCCAAGCTCCATAGCTCATTACAATTGGGACTCAAAAGAATTACGCTATAAGGGCACTAAATTGAAAAGGAGTATGGCGTATCACCTACAAACTGATAGCCAGACGAAAGTAGTAAATATGTGCTTGGAGATAGCTCAAAGCCACCCACCAAATATGACTACCTAAGGAGAACTCCATACCTAGTCGAGTGCCATTATTGATCGACGGATTGTGACTCGATGACGATGACCCACAACTGAAGTGCTAATATAGTGGGTGAACTTACCAGCAGAAGGTGCCACTTGGGAGAACTATGATGACTTGAAGATCAAATTCTCAGAATTCATGGATTGTCAGCCTCGAGGACAAGGCTATTTGAAGAGGGTAGGTCTGTTAGGATTCTAGTTAGAAGAGTCCTAATTGAGAGAGGCATTAATGTAAAACCTACCTAAGCCGACCCTTATTAAAGTGGTGAAGAGGCAGGCTAGGGTTTAGAGGTTATTTCTTAGAGAAGAATTAGGAGTTATAAAGGAATACGATTCTTGAGTAGGAGTCCTATTAGGAGTCTTGAGTAGGAGTCTTGAGTAGGAGTCCTATTAGTAGTTAGGGTTTAGAAACCCTATAAATAGCCATATATTCATCCTTTTTTGATAAGCAATAGATGAATCTTTTCTGCAGCCTTTGACCAGCAACTTGGAGGGAGGAACCCCTATAGAGTTTCAAGGAGGCCGATCCCCTAAAGAGATCAACCCCAAGTTTAGAATCTGCAAGGGTTCTAATAGCACAGCTAGGGTTGTGGCTGGGAGGTGGGCGATAGTGATCAAGTGATCGAGAAGTGGCAGTAGCGGTGGAGGAATTGCCTTGCAGCGGTAGTGGGGAAGAAGGGAAGCAAGGGTGCGGCAGGCTAAAGCTGGGTGCGAGTTGTCAGCAAGCAGGGGCGGTGGTGCTGGAGAGGGGAAGGTTGGTGGTCGAGGAGTAGTGACGGTGGTGGTCGAGTGGCCGGGAAGCAATAGTGGTGGTGGAGAAGGAGGCAGCGAGGGACGCGGCAAGGATCAACGGGGGGCTGCAGCAATAGAGGGAGTTTTGTTTCTATCGCACCGTAGAAGGAAAGGTTGTTGCTAGGGTTGAGAGGCAGTAGTGGCAGTGTGGCTGCAAGCAAGATCATCGAGGCCGAGGAGCAGAAAAGGGGCACCGAGGCTAGGCGCTGCCAGGGGGTGATCCGTTGGCCGAAAATAGCGCTAGCAACCCTTTCTCGGTTGCCCTATTTTGGTCACCGCAAGGAGGATAGGTCGAGCGGCTAAGGCTGCGACCCAAGGGGAGGTGGGTGATGGTGGAGAAGGAGGCAACGATGGTGGCGTGGCTGGGAGCAACGTCACCAATGATCGCCGAGGAGGGGAGGTCGAGTGGCTACGGCTGCGACCTAAGGGGAGTCGGGCGGCGGTGGAGAAGGAGGCAGCGGTGGTGGCTCGAGTGGGAGGCGATGGGCAGTGGTGGACTATGGCCGGGAAGTGGGGTAGAGTCGATCGTTGGTTGGAGAGCAGCGGTGGTGGGTGGGCTGGCCGGAAGCGGGGGAAGTAGGGGTGTGTGGCTGCAACTTCTTCTTCCTCTCTTCGTTTCTTCGTTTCTTTTTTTTTTTAGGATTGTGGCTTAGAGGCAGTCGGCGGTGAATGAGCGAGGGCGAGCAGCCAGGGCACAGCAGTAGCAGTGGAGTCACCTTGCAGTGGCGGGCGACGGTGGGCTGGTTAGAAGCAGGGGTGCGTGGTTGCGGCTTCTTCTTCCTCTCTCTTTTTTTGAAGATGAAGATAACTATAGCAAGGATCACTACTCTGTTACCAAATGGTAAGACCCTAAGGTCTTATCATGGATGAAATGGAAGAAATGGGGATGCTTTGATACTGAATGATCACTTCAAGGGGATCGGCCTCCTTGATCACTTCGAGGGGATTGACCTCCTTGATCGCTTCGAGGGGATCAGCCTCCTAGGGTTTGTCATAACAAATTGGAATAATATTTCATTGATTGATTGCTAGAAAGAAAGGGTTACATCACTATTTATAGAGTTCCACCTAGGGTCCACCAAGACTTAGACTCTTAATAATAAATAAATATTAAATAAACCTCTACCTAACTCTAACTGAACTAAATAGACTTAAAAAATAATTGGACTAAATACACTCAATAAACATTATTCAAAAGCTCAAAAAAAGGGTCCTAACATACTGCCTAGTCTGGACGGTACGATTGCCTGATAGAGCTCGGAGACTGAGCTCTGTCAGTACCACCGCCTGACAAGGGCGGTACCACACTCTAGTCTAGGTAGTACCACTGCCCATACCACCTAGGAGAGCGGGTCTCCCAGTCGGTGCCACCGTCAGCCATGTTTTCAAGGGCTGAATGGGCTATTCAATCCGGCCCAATTCAGCCCTATTAAGGGCCTAGTTGGCCCCTAATTAAGTTAATGGGATTATCTCCTAATTCTAACTCAATCTACTATCAAACTATAATAACTAAGACATAATAAAAGCACTCTTGTTCCGGTATGTCAATTGCTCTTCCGGCGATCTTCCGACGAACTCTCGACAATGTTCCGGTGGACTCCCAACAAGCTCCCGGACTTTACAACGATCTTCTTGGTGAGTTCCGATGAACTTCTTTGGCAAGCTCCTGGACTACTTGGTTGGTTCCGACAAAACTTCCATTGAGCGTCCGGACTTCCGACGAACTCTTGAACTCCCAACAATATCTCGATCTTGACTCCGACACAATACCTGCTTTATGTCTTACTGCTATCGTAGTTAATCCTGCACACTTTTCTCAACATATAGATTAGATCAAATAATTTACAATTGATTTCATCATCAAAATATGAGATTCAACAATCTCTTCCGTTTTGATGATGACAATCAATTGATGACGGAGTTAACCTTAACTCCCCCTATCTATATGTCATACTTGAGAAAATATATTCTTGAATTCAAGGCATTTGAATTCAAGTATCAAACTGATAAGTTAAGATCATTTAAACTTATCAATATGCATATCATGATACTTATCATGATTTACCAATTCAAAATATGATGCTTTGTATTTGTGAAAATGATGTTAAGGCATGACATCCATTTTCATGTTCGATGATAATCAATCATTATTTACGAATTTCAAATATGAATTTTAACAAGATGACAATTCTTGATAAAAGATAACAATTCATCAATCCATGGTAAGATATCAGTTATAAATAGCAAGTTGAGCTTATGATATCTTAACATAAAGAAAGACATTTATCAAATATCTATAATACAATAAATTTTACATAATTGTTTAATATTTCAAGTTGTCATCAGTTTGCCCTATTTCTCCCCCTTTGTCATCAACAAAAAGGAGAACAATTCAACAATACAAATGTTGTAAAAATTCAAGCAAGTTTCGTAATGAATGTATGCAAGCAATAAATGGAGGCAAGCAAAATTCAACAATGCATGATAATTTTTTTGAATAAGCTAACATTTTTACTCAAGTTTTATTAAATCATGCTTCAATTTTAACAAAGAGAAGGGATTTATGAAAATGATCAAGTTATTCATGTGAAATCAAATTCTCACTTTTACAAGTTATCATCTCAAACTAAAAATTCATAAAAATTCTTCCTTCTTTCATGAGAGAAGTAAGATAGAGTTCATGAGAAAAGATAGAAAAAGGTCCATGAATATAATCTATTTCTCAATAAGAATTCATAATAGTGAAATCCATGAAAGATGTATTTGTCAATAAGTTCAAAGGGTCAAGGGACAAAGTGTATCAAACCTCATTACATGATGGAGCAAGGGTATGGAACTAACTGGATACGGCATAAATTCATGAAAGCTCTATTCATGAAATACATAAAGATAGTCTTGAAAGAAAAGATATAACAACTCATGCATTCAGACATTTTAACAAGCCTATTTCTCTTATAATGAAATCAAATTGTTCTACATTTAAGGGTTTTATAAGGATATCGGCCAATTGAAGCTTCATATCAATGAATTCTAATATTACATCATGATTATTAACATGATCTCTTATGAAATGATGCCTAATGTCAATATGTTTAGTTCTAGAGTGTTGAATAAGATTTTTCGTTAAACATATTGCACTTGTGTTATCACATTTTATGGGAATATTCTTAAGATAAATTCTATAATTTTCCAATGTGTTTTTCATCCATATGACTTCTGCACAACATGCACTAGCAGCTATGTATTTGGCTTCATTTGTAGATAGTGCAACTGAGTTTTGTTTCTTGGAAGACCAAGAGACAAGTGCATGACCTAAGAATTGACATGTTATGGATGTCCTTTTTGTATCTAATCTATATCCACTGAAATCCGCATTAGCATAAGCAATTAACTCAAGGTTTATGGATTTTGGATACCATAATCATAGATTAGTGGTTCCTTTAAGATATCTAAATATTCTTTTAATTGCTTTAAGATGAGATAGCTAATGATTAGATTGAAACCTAGCACAAAGTCCTATACTAAATATGATATCTGGTCTTGTTGCGGAGAGGTATAGTAAACTACCTATCATACCTCTATAAGCTTTTTGATCAAAGCTTTCTCCATTTTTGTCAATATCTAACTTAGTGGAGATACTCATAGGAGTATTAATAGCCTTTGAGCTATCCATATTAAGCCATTTTAGCAAGTCTAATGCATATTTTATTTGAATAAGAAAAGTATCATTACTAAGTTGTTTGATTTGTAAGCCTAAAAAGAATGTTAGTTCCCCCATCAAACTCATTTCAAATTCTAGACTCATACTCTTTACAAATGATTCGCATAAAGATTCATTTATGGAACAAAAAATAATATGATCTACATAAATTTGAACAATAAGAAAATTATTTTTAAATTTTTTAATAAATAATATGGTATCGACCTTGCCTTTAAAGAAATTATATTGGATAAAAAAAAGTTAAGTCTCTCATACCAAGCCCTTGGTGCTTGTTTCAATCCATAGAGAGCTTTAGTCAATTTAAACACATGATTAGGGAAATTATCATTCTCAAATCTGGGAGATTGTTGTATATAAACTTCTTCGGAAATAAAGCCATTAAGAAAAGCACTTTTAACATCCATTTGAAATAACTTAAAATTATTACTACTAGCATAGGCAAGGAGCATCCTTATAACTTCTAATCATGCCACAAGAGCAAATGTTTCTTTATAATTGATACCTTCTTCTTGGTTAAAACCCTCGGCCACTAATTTAGCTTTATTTCTAACCACGATACCAAATTTGTCTTGCTTGTTTCTAAAGACCCATTTAGTATCGATAACTAAATGGTCAATTAGCCTTGGAACAAGCTTCCACACCTCATTTCTCTCAAATTGATTCAAATCTTCTTACATTGCGATAACCCATGAATCATCTTTTAAGGTCTAGTCAATGCATTTAGGTTCAACTTGTTGAATCTCAGATTTTGATGATGAAACTAATTGATCGTGTTTAGATGTTTAATTGCATTTTGAGTGATGTAGGTCTACTCGATCATGATTAGACAGTTGACGCAGGAGGAATTGACGTTGCGTTGGAGGAGATCACGTCAGGATATTGGATGGCAGAAGGCTTCGGACGTCGGGCATCGGGCCAAGGAGAGCGGAATTGCGCTAAGTATATCGGGGTTGTTGAGGTCAACCACCGATTGGGCAACAAGCCGCAAGAGAGGATAATGCGCTGAAGAATCGGACGAAGTGCCAACAAATGACGTGCCGGGCAACAGAATGTCAATTCGCGTTATAATAATTGTCTAGATCGGAGTAGAGTTTTGGCTTGTGTGTGCAGGATTAACTACGATAACAATGAAGACATAAAGAGAAACAAAATGCTGGATTAAAGCGTGAAGGATTCGTTAGGAGTTCGAGAGTTCGACGGAAGTTCGAAGGTTGGTCGGGAATGCTGTTGGAACTAGCCAAGAATGAGTAGGGAGCTTGCCGAAGGGTATTTCGGAAGCTCGCCAGAAGGTTCGTAGGAAGTTCGTGGAGCTCACCGAGAAAGATCGGAGCTTGCTGAAGAAGCTTGTTGGAACTTGCCAAGATCAAATCGTGAAGTCTAGGAGCTTGCCGGGAGTCCGTAGAATGGTATCCAAGAGTTCGCCGGAAGACCGCCGTAAGTTCGTCGGAAGCGCGCCGGAAGAAGTCTTGACTTGCGGACTTTGTAATAGCTTAGGAAATATCTTTAAATTCATAGTTAGCATGTTAATTAGGGTTAGGATTAGGTGTTAATTCTATAACCCAAGCAAGGGCCAATTGGGCCCGAGTTCGGACTGGTTTGGGCCAAGTTTGGAGCCCAACCAGTGAGCTGAAATAGTATAGGCGGTGGCACCGCCAGATTAGCCGGTGGCACCGCCCAGAACCCGAGAACTGAATGGTGGCACCACCCAACACCTGAGAGGTCCGGCGGTGGCACCGCCAGTACACTGTCTGTCAGACACAGACAGGCGGTGGCACCGCCAGCCTCGGAAACCTAAGAGAATTCAAAATTTGGAGCCCAAATTTGAATCCTCTTGGGGCCTATAAATACCCCTCAATTCTCAGCTGAGATAACAACCTTTGAGAAGTAAGAGATTGAGATAAAAGTCTTAGCAAAGCCTTTAGCAAGTTTTTGTTTTGAATAGCTTGAGTGTTCACCTCCCTCTTTCTCTTTGAAAATTTATAAGAGTGTGAACCACTTGTAAACGGTTGTAAGAGGGATATTTGTCCTTCCCCTTCAAAGTGATTTGCTAGTGAAAGTTGGGAGCGTCTTCGAAGAAGGCCTCGCAAGTGGATGTAGGTCATTTTGACCGAACCACTTTAAATTGGTGTATTCTCTGGTTTGCATTTACTTATTGCTATTTACCTTACTGCAAACCTTCATATGTGCTTTACTTCTTCATTACTTTTTCTGCACACCTTTACGAACACGCTTTCAAGTTAAGCACTTCGAGTTTGGTTTCTTATCGTACGAAAGATTTTTCCAAAACTGAAGTTTTAATCCGCTGTACTAATTCACCCCTCCCCCCCCCCCCCCCCCTTTTAGTGCCACTCCAATCCTAACAATTGGTAGTAGAGCCACGATTTTTTACTTTGGTTTAACACCCAAATAGAAATGGCTCTTTACGACTTTCAAGAGGGTCACTCTCTCATTCGTCCTCCCATTTTCAATGGGACGGACTACACTTTTTGGAAAACTCGAATGAGAGTTTTCTTAGTTTCGTTGAATCTTGAGCTTTGGAATATTATTGAAAATGGATTTCAAAAATCTTCTCTTCCGATGAGCGAATAGGATGAATCGGAGAAGAAAGTTTTTGCTTTAAATGCAAAGGCTATGAATGTCTTATATTGTGCACTTGACAAAAATAAATTTAATTACGTTTTGATTTGTGATTCGGCTTTTGATATTTGGAGAACTCTTAAGGTCACTCATGAAGGCACTAGCTGAGTGAAAGAGTCCAAAATCAACATTCTTGTGCACTCTTATGAACTTTTCCGGATGAAACCAAGTGAGTCCATCGGAGACATGTACACCCATTTCACAGATGTCATCAATGGACTCAAAGCTCTTAGTAAAAGTTTTTCTAACTTTGAACTAGTCACTAAAATCTTAAGATCCCTTCCAAAAAGTTGGGATCCAAAAGTTACGGCTATTCAAGAGGCCAAGGACCTTAAAACATTCCCTCTTGTAGAATTTATTAGGTCTCTAATGACCTACGGAATGAATAATGTGACAAAAAGGAAACTCGAGAATAACCTTCCAAATGACAGGAAGGATTTGGGACATAGAACACATGAAGACCACTCGAGCATAAGCTTAAGTGATGGTGAACTTAAACTACAAATGAAACAAAAATTAAAAAGTAAAAAGAATGGAACTACTTGCTTTGAACACAAGAAGAACAAAAATTGGGATGAATTAAGCTCTTCCAAAGACGAGGAGAAAATCAAGAAAGGCGAGGTGGCAAACTACGCCTCAACCACTTTCAACAATGAGGTAATCGAAATCCACCTAATTTATTTCGAAATTACATAATACTTTCATGAGTTTTTTTTAATTTAGTTTAGGATTAATTTTCTTGAAAATTGCATGTGTTATGTTAATGCAATAAAATGTTAGATATAAATCTAATGCTTATACACCTAGTAAGATTAATCTTATGTATGTGCTTGAGAAGCAAGAATGTATATTTTGACGATTTCCATATTGATTTTCAATGATGATGCATGGCTTTTGAATGGAAGGCTTGATGATTTTTTTATGAACCTTATCTTTGGTTTTCAAACACGATGTATGGTTTTGACATAAGAACAAAATTTGAGCATGCTAATATAAAGTCATTCATATAAATTAAAATTAAAGAAGTTTTAGTTATCTATAAGAATCATTCAAAATTATGTTCAATGAAACCAATGCAATAAAGTTGTAATGAAAATATTGAAATTTTAATACTATGATTTGACGATTTTATGTATGAGATTTTAAAGTAATATATAATGATTTTTGTAATTTATTGGTCTTGATGGTTTTATGACGAAATTCATTTTTTGATCCTAAACGTTGATGCATATTTGAAAACCATGTTAACATGAAATCAATCACTTAAAATAAAACACTTAAAAAAAAAGGGGGGGGGGGGGTGGGAAATCTATTATCAATGAAATCATGAATCTACTTATGTTATGAATTTTGTGAACTATAAAAATGATTTTGATAATTTGAATTTGAAATGAGTTTTATCAAAATCATGATCTTAATTTTTTGGAATAATATGAGATTTCCTTTAATGATCTTTTATATTATTTAAAATGAGATTTGTCGAAATGATTCATGGAATTTTGGATTCATGACTTGATCCTTCATTTTATGAGATGGTTGAAATCTTTGTACCATTGAATTCTTCCCTTTTCCTTTTGATTTTTGAATTCATGCATGTTATATGTTGAAGATTTGAAATCATATTTTGATATCATGCATACCCAAGAAATGTTGATTTAACAAATTGAATGATTTGAAAATGAATGATGATTTTTCTCTTGAATGTAACTTGTGATATTCTTTATGAATCATTATCTTAATTTCTCGATATTCGATACATGAAATTTTATTGTGAATCAAGATCTTGTTCTTTGAACTCCCATATTTCTTCTTATTGTTTACTAAAGAAGAAAATTTCTGAAATAAATCATGATTTTTTGGAATTATAATTTTTATGATTCATAAATGATTGAGAGATTAAAAAATCTATCTATGTTTTTCTTTTTATGAATCTCTTGAAAATGATTTTGATTTGATGATTTGAATTTGAATAAGACTTATCTTGATTTTTTGAAATTTATAACTTATGACTTCTTACGCAAGAATCAAGGTACTATAACATTTGATCTTCTACATTTCTTTTTGATATTTATAAAAATAAAGGAGATTTGTTGAAATAAATCATGTCTTTTGGTATTCAAATGGTCTTATCTTTGATGATATGATTTTTTTGTATCTATGATACAAATGCCTTGATATGATTGAATCACTATTATAAAAGAAAAAGGAATTTGATAGCTTGCTAATTGTAAAAATATACGCTAGCTTGAATGATAAAACATGAGATTGTCTATAGTGCAAATTTATTGTTATCATGATGTGTAGATTGAAATAATGATTAGAATATTGATGTAATTATAAATGATGATTTTGTATTATGTATAAAATACTCTTGATATTAATTTGATGCATACAAATGAAAAATTATGAACTTGGTAGGATATAATTTGACAAAATTGATACCATCATGATTTGAAACATTTATGATTTGAAATTATGCATGTAATTACTTTTTATTGTGATGATATATGCATATAATGTGTATCATGAATGCTCTAAATGATGAATGCTTGGTATCATGATCAAAATATTGATAAATGCTATGATTTATTACCAAAATGATGTATCATGTATGATATGCTCATAATATTGATTGATTTATTCAATATCGTGCATGAATAAAATATAAGGTTTTTTAAATAGTGCATGTTTTAATTTGAAAATATAATGATACACAAATGAGATTGATACTTACCTTTGTCATAATTGATGTAAAGGGTCTTTCCATCTTTTTGGCAATGACAAAGTGGGAGATAGCTAGCTTGCACAAGACAAGAGAAGCAAAAAATTACAAATGTACACATCACAAAAAGGGGCAAAACTTATTAGCTTACTCATCTCAAAAGCAAGCAATGCTATCTTGTAATCTCAAGCAAATGAGCTATCTTGCCTATTACAAGAAGAAAAACTTGCAACTTGCACATTGCAATAGGAAGCAAGAATCATGAGCTTACACAAGAAAGCTATCTTGCATTTGCTTTTAAAATTTTTTCTAGCTTTTATGTAGTAAAACTTGCTTATCGTAAAAATTTCCTAGCTCGATCATTTCATTGAAAGAACTTGCTATCATGAACAATACCAATGAATTACAAATCTTGCAATCTAAAGAGAAGCAAAGAATTGCTATCTCGAAAGAAGCAAAAAATGTAAAACTTAGAAAACTTGCAATATAATTGCTCTTGCCATGCTTTGTATCAAAAATAGGTTGATATCCTCGAAAGCATTGCATTAAATTTTTTAGAGTATTGTAATGTATCACATGTATCGCAAATTGAAATTTTTGAGACTATTATCATATCATGTTTAACAATTGATGTCTTTTATGACATGATTTCATTGCACTGTTGTCTTGTTTGTATCATGTGATGATTGAAATATTGATTGATACAAATTCATAGTTTATGTAAAAGTCTAAATCATTTGTTCCTCTCATTCTTTTCGATAATGACATAGGGGGAGAAAGATTGCTAGCTCAAGGCAAATGCTGGCTAGCTTGTACTCTTCCCTTCTTTTCGACAAAAACAAAGGGGAGAAAGCTTTTGCCAGTTAGAACATGCAAAGAAAAGCAAAGTGCAATCTTGCACAAGAAGCAAGTGTTGAATTGCCATGATTGAACTTAAGAATCTTGCTATGCTTTTGTGCTTATATGTTGTGATGAAAATCTAGCTTCAAGTTGCAAAAACTTGCATATCTTTTAAAATAGCTAGAGCTACTTCTCCTTTTTGTTGATGACATAGGGGGAGAAGTATATTGATGACTTCATGCATTGAATTTAATATTTTTTATATATTTGCATGATGGTTTAAATGTTTTTCATAACATATGATGAATGTTACTTGGATTTGGGATAATCCAAGTGTTCCATCAATGGCATATTGATAGGGGGAGTTTGGTTAAACTTTAGGGAGTTAAGGTTAACTCCGTTAGTCATCAATTAGTTGTCATCATCAAAAAGGGGGAGATTTTTGAATCTCGGATTTTGATGATGAAACTAATTGATTATGTTTAGATGTTTAACTGCATTTTGAGTGATGCAGGTCTACTCGATCAGGATTAGACAATTGACGTAGGAGGAATTGATGTTGCGCCGGAGGAGATCACGTTAGGATATTGGACGGTAGAAGGCTTCGGACGTCGGGCATCGGGCCAAGGAGAGTGGAATTGTGTTAAGGATATCGGGGTTACAGAGGTCAACCGCCGATTGGGCAACAAGCCGTAAGAGAGGACGATGCGCTGAAGAATCGGATGAAGCGCCAACCAATTGCTAGTCATAGGTGCCCAGCAAGCCAATCACGTAAGTGATGGCACGTGTGACTTAATATAGAATCTTTTTGCTTATTATATTTTGGCATATATCACTTTATAACTATTGCATAAATGCATACATATATTATGATGTCCTTGGATTTGTGCAATGGAAATCGGATCGTGATGAGATCACGATAGTGAGATTGATTCACCTTTAAACACATATCCTAAATAATCCCGGTCATAGGTTACTCGAGAGGGATATCGTGATAACCGGACAGACTAGTGTGCTGTATACCCGTCCATATGATGGATGTAGCTGGTCTCATAGCTGCTTGTGTAGGGACACTAGGGATACAGTACAGGTGCTCATTGGAGAATGAGTTCACTGATTGATCCGCTTACGGAATTCTGGATGGTTGATGATGCCTTATTGTCAGACAGCGATTCCGTAGTCCTAGTGGTGGATCTGGTCCTTAGACTTGAGACACCAAGGATGTCCTGTATGAGTGCTCCACTCTTTGATACCAGACTTATAGGTTTAGCTGTCCCAGGTCTAGTACAGCTGGTCATTGGGAGTGGTGGTCGACCTTACGAGGGCTATTGAGTGTCGATAGAGGATCATCGACTCTCAGCATCATGAGAGGAATATCCCATGTGTTCTTGCTCAGACAAATCCCTGGCCAGGGTCATTCGGGTTGAGAGAGAAAGAGTTCTTCGGGAGAATCGAATTAAAGCGAGACTCGAGTAGAAACCGTGTGGGTCTGACAATAGCATGCTCGATATACGGTCTATGGTATATTAGATGGATGAGGGACTATAGGTACACGGTAACTGAGGACAGACAGGTCCAATAGATTCGATTCCCCTGTATCGTCTGGGGACTACGGCGTAGTGGCCTAGTACGTCCGTAGTCGATGAGTCGAGTGAATTATTACAGAGATAATAATTCACTGAGTTAGAAGGAGTTCTGACAGGTATGACTCACGGCCAGCTCGATATTGGGCCTAGAGGGTCACACACATATGGTAGGCATTGCGATGAATAGAGGTTCGGATATGAGATATCCGATGGAGCCCTTGTCTTATTGGATGCAGATCCAATACCCACAAGGGGAGGACCAATTAGGTTTTGATAGGGGACCTCTATAAATAGGAGGGATTCAGAGCCCCATGGGCTAAAGAGCTTTTGTTTGCCTTTTCCTATTCTCTTGTCCATCTCCACCTTAGAGTAGGTATGGAGTTTAGAGGAGCGTCGTCGCAACCCTGCTGTGTGGATCACCGCAAGAGAGGAGGACGATTGACCTCCTTCACCCTCTCCTAAGGATCTGCAAGGAAATAGGGATATACGATCTCCCTAGGTAACACAATCTACTCTATATGTAGTTTCATATTTCGCGGATTTTTGCGTACCAATCTTCGCACGACGACGAACATCTCTATGGGAATCGGGGATTTTATTTTTCTTGTTCTTCAGCTGCGCATATGATGTCGCCCGACAAGGATTTCCCTACAGTGGTATCAGAGCCATGTTGCTCGTGCAAATGATTGGTTTTGAACTGCGTGTGTTGTGTTTAGGAAGAATTTTGACATCAAAATTGTTGACGCAAAAACAAGGAAGGGCAGAAACAATTGTTGCCCTCGATCTGCGTGCGTGCAGTGCAGCCGAAGGCGGGCAGCACAGGGGCTGCGTTTGCTGCAGCCGGCCGGGGGCCTGCTTGCAGCAGGCTTGCTGCCGACGGGGCTGGCAGCCCACGGGCAGAGGCGCCGCAGGGCAGAGGCGCCCGCCGCCGCAGGGCAGTGGCGCCCGCCGCCGTTGCTCCCGCGGGCAAAACCCCCCACATGGGCGGTCGCCCATGGGATAGCCGCCGCATGTGGAGGCGGCGGCGCCCGAAGGGGGTGCCCACCCGC
This sequence comes from Musa schizocarpa, assembly GCA_900464855.2. NCBI lineage: Eukaryota > Viridiplantae > Streptophyta > Magnoliopsida > Zingiberales > Musaceae > Musa > Musa schizocarpa. The sequence continues at coordinate 23,705,167 of LS990923.1, read as the reverse complement.
AGCAGCAGCGTCGACAGCGGGCGACCGCCCGTTGGGACAGCACCGCTGCGGAGGCGGCGGCACCCGAAAGGGGCGCCCACCCGTCGCGGCAGCGCCCGAAAGGGGCGCCCACCCGCAGCGGCAGCGCCGGCAGCGGGCGAGCCGCTTGTAGGCGAGGGCAGTGCCCTCGCCCCGCCGCACAGGCCACCGCTGGCAGGATGGCGGCGGCGGTAGCAGCGAGAAGGGGAAAGGGCATTAGGGTCTTCTGGGTAAAAGATAGTTTTGCCCCTCGGAATTCATAAATTCCAGTTTCTCTGGAATTTAAAAATACCCCTATGAATTCAGAAAGATAGTTTTGTCTAAATTACGAAAATACCCCTATGAATTCAGAAACATAGTTTTGTCCAAATTACGAAAATACCCCTATGAATTCATAAATTCCCTATAATATCCCCGATTTCAGAAAATATTAATTAATTAAAATATTTAGTTGATTATTATTTTTATTATTATTATCTAGTAGTCCTATATGATGATGATTATTTATACATGTGATGTATAATGTGTGGACGGATGATCATGGACCGTGTGATGTGTGTACCTGTGATTATTATTATGGAGGTTTGCGAACCTCCATTATATTTCTCGTTTATTGTCGGGCCTGCGTGCCTATGATTAAGTTGTAATCACATGAGGAGGCACAGCGGGAGCGTGGATGCGATAGCGGGACCCACGAGACGGACGATCGTGATGCATGAAGATGCATCAAGATATCGACGGAACCGACAAGGATGAAATGGACGATCACAGGGCATGGAGATGCACCGTTGCACACATTGATCTTGATGTGAGTGATTAGGCCTACTGGCTTGGGCCTAATCATATTAGATTGTGGTCCATGATCATCTGGTGTAATTGCTTTGCATGCGATGTAGATATATATTAAATATGTATATGTATGACATGTCATATTAGGAGACCAAATCATAGAAACATCTCTCGATAATATTAAGTCGATAAACGTGAGGTAATTAGATTGACCCACGTGGCCTTCCATTGTTATAAGTAGGAACCGATTCCCGGTGTAGGTTGAGTTGGTCGAGTCCCTCGAGACTCACCTATATTGCGATTCGTTATCTTGCTTATGACATAGAGATGTCACCGGTGACATGAGGGCATGGTATACTTGGTCGAGTCCCCTCGAGGGTATATCATAAAATCAGACTCATCTTGTAACGAAGGTGTTGACTTAACCGAGCATCATGGTTGGTCGAGTCCCTCGAGGCCATGGTGATTCGGAGGCCGAACATGACGGGAATCACAAGGAGTTGTGATCGACAAGAGTTGCCTACATTTTAGGCTTAGTGTGATTGGTCGAGTCCCTCGATGTTACACTAAGACGCTGATTGGATCCTAATCCCCACTAGAAGTCTGCCGGAGACTTCCGTTTCACGTGCTGAGGGTGTCGCGTGACTCGTTAGTAAAATAGTGGGAGCATATTAAGATAGAAGTCCATATCTTGATAGTTTATTTCTTGCAAAATCTGCATGTTATTCATTTCGGTTGCATCTTTATTTTCAGAAAATGTCGCTTTGAAATCCCTTACGTGGCATACTTGATGTCAACCGCCTCACTGGTCCAAATTATACGGATTGGCTCTATAACTTGAGAATTGTTCTCACAGCGGAGAAAATCATGTACGTCCTTGATACAGTGATGCCTGTGCCCGAAGAAGGGGTAAACGAGGATAAGATCGCTCGCTACGTGAAGTACATTGATGACTCCACTCTTGTTCAGTGCTATATGTTGGGCTTTATGACTCCTGAGTTACAGAGACAACATGAAAAGATGGATGACGGATCCATTCTCCTACATGTCCGCAAATTATTTGAGGAACAGGGAAGGACTCAGCGATATGAGATATCTAAGAGCCTCTTCCGCGCTAGGATGACTGACGGGACACTGGTTCAGAACCATGTCCTACAGATTATTGAGTGGATAGAGAAACTCACAGGTCTAGGAATGGTCCTAGAGGATAACTTGTGTGTGGACATTGTGCCTCAGTCCCTACCAGATTCCTTTTCACAGTTCATAATGAATTTTAATATGAACAAGCTTGAAGTGACTCTCCCAGAGCTTCTCAATATGTTGAGGGAGGTAGAGAGTATTATCAAGAAAGAGAAGCCAGTTCTCTACACTAGTGAGACCAAAAGGAAAAGGAAAGCAGAAAGGTCCCTTAAGAAGGGAAAGGGCAAGGTCAAACCAGGTAAAGCAAAGGTTGCTAAGAAAGACCCAGCAAAGGACAAAGGCCAGTGCTTCCACTATGGTAAACATGGGCATTGGAAGAGAAACGATAAAGAGTACCTTGTAGAAAGGGCGAAACAAAAGCTTGATGAAGCTTCAGGTACATTCATGATCAGTCTCCATTTGTCAGACTCTTTTGATAACATATGGTTATTGGATACCGGTAGTGCTTATCATATATGCAATTCGTTGCAGGTTCTGGCAAGGCCTAGGAAACTAGAGAGAGGCGAGATGGACCTTAAAATGGGTAATGGAGCAAAAGTTGCTATAGTAGCTGTTGGCGAGGTCGCCCTACATCTGCCTAGTGGAGCTTTTATTGCATTAGATGCATGTTATTTTGTTCCTTCTATTTTCAAAAATATTATCTCCATATCATGTTTAACAGTTAGTGGATATAAATTTATGTTTGAGAACAATGGTTGTTCGATATTATTAGATGATAAGATCATCATGAAAGGAACATTACATAATGGTTTATTTATATTAGACACCACTCCATATATCATGAATGTAAATGTGTTCAAAAGGAAACGAGATGAGTTGAACAGTGCATACCTGTGGCATTGTAGGCTAGGTCACATCCATAAAAGAAGGATTCAAAAGTTGCAAAATGATGGATATCTAGATCCATTCGACTATGTGTCATATGCAACTTGTGAGCCTTGCATTCGTGGAAAACTAACTCTCCATTTAGTGGAACTGGAGAGAGAGCCACTGAGTTGTTGGAACTCATACATAGTGATGTATGTGGACCCATGTCAACTCATGCCATTGGAGGTTACTCCTACTTCATTACATTTACTGATGATTTCTCAAGGTATGGATATGTGTACTTAATGAAGTACAAGTCCGAGGCCTTTGAGAAATTCAGAGAGTATAAGAATGAGGTGAAGAACTAGATTGGAAAGAGTATCAAAACTCTTCGATCAGATCGAGGAGGTGAGTACTTAAGTACAGAGTTCACTCAGTTCCTCAAGGACCATGAGATATTATCCCAATGGACACCTCCTTATACACCTTAGCTCAATGGTGTCTCTGAAAGGAGAAATCATACATTATTAGATATGGTACGGTCCATGATGAGTTTCGCTGACCTACCCATCTCATTCTGGGGATATGCCCTAGAAACCGCAGCTTACCTTCTGAACAGAGTTCCAACTAAGTCCGTAGTGTCTACACCATATGAGATATGGAAAGGGAAGAAGCCTGATCTTAAGGTTGTTAAGATTTGGGGCTGCCCTGCAAATGTTAAAAGACACAACCCCGATAAGTTAAGATCAAGGACAGAGCGATGCAAATTTGTGGGATACCCCAAGGAAACTTGTGGGTATTATTTCTATCATCTCGAGGACCAAAAGGTCTTGGTAGCTAAGAGAGCAGTGTTCCTTGAGAAGGAACACATTCTTGGCGGAGATAGTGGGAGAATGATAGAATTGAGCGAGGTTGGAGAACCAAGCTCAAGCAGCACTCTACAGCCCGAGTCTATTCAGGTACCTAATACTCAAGTTTCAACTTTACGCAGATCTGATAGAGTATCCCATCCTCCTGAGAGATATGTGGGACATATTAGAGGAGAGGATGCAGAGGATATTGATCCTCAGACCTACGAGGAGGCTATTATGAGTATAGACTCCGGGAAGTGGTAAGAAGCCATGAATTCTGAGATGGATTCTATGTACTCCAATAAGGTTTGGAACCTAGTTAATGCGCCCGAAGGTATTGTACCCATCGGTTGCAAGTGAATCTTTAAGAAAAGGATCGGAGTAGATGGAAAGGTAGAGACCTATAAAGCAAGGCTAGTGGCTAAGGGGTATCGTCAAAAGCAAGGTGTTCACTATGACGAAACCTTCTTACCCGTAGCAATGCTAAAATCCATCAGAATTCTATTGGCTATTGCAGCACACTATGATTATGAGATCTGGCAGATGGATGTGAAAACTGCATTCCTCAATGGGAACCTCGAGGAGGAGGTGTATATGATGCAACCTGAGGGATATGTGTCCAAGAACTGTCCAGATAAGGTGTGTAGGTTGCTTAGATCCATTTATGGATTAAAGCAAGCTTCCTGAAGTTGGAACATAAGATTTGATGAGGCAATCAGATCTTATGACTTCGTTAAGAACAAAGATGAGCCTTGTGTATACAGAAAGGTATGTGGGAGCGCTATCACCTTTTTGGTGTTATATGTGGTTGACATCCTGATCATTGGGAATGACGTAGGAATGCTATCCACAGTAAGGCTTGGTTATCTAGACACTTCTCCATGAAGGACTAAGGGGAAGCATCCTATATTTTGGGGATTAGAATCTATAGAGATCGATCCAAGAGGATGCTTGGCTTGTCCTAGTCCAGGTACATAGAAACCATTTGTCAAAAGGTTTGGCATGGAAAATTCCAAGAGGGGTCTCACACCGATGAGACATGGGATATCCTTTCTACGAGTATGTCCCCAAAGACTCTAGAAGAAAGGGCGAACATGGATATGATACCTTATGCCTCAGCAATAGGGTCTATCATGTATGCCATGCTATGTACTAGGCCTGATATAACGCATGCTCTGAGTGTCACGAGCAGGTATCAGGCGGATCTAGGCTTGGAGCACTGGAAAGCAGTAAAGTGTATCCTTAAGTACTTGAGAAGGACTAAGGATCTTTTACTAGTATATGGAGATAATTGCCTTAAGGTTGATGGCTACACTGACTCAAGTTTTCAGTCTGATGTCGATGATAGCAAGTCGAATTCAGGGTATGTGTATACCATGAATGGAGGAGCAGTGTGCTGGAAGAGTTCCAAGCAAGATACCACTGCTGACTCGACCACAGAGGCGGAGTACATTGCTGCATCAGATGTAGCAAAGGAGGGAGTTTAGGTGAAGAAGTTCATCACAGATTTGGGAGTCGTGCCGGGTAGCGAAGAGCCGATCTCCCTATATTGCGACAACAATGGGGTGATTGCTCAAGCAAAGGAACCTAGGTCTCATCATAAATCTAAGCATGTTCTGAGGAGGTTCCACCTTATCAGAGAGATCGTGACCCGAGGAGATGTTGTAGTAGAAAGAGTTCCATCCGAAGATAACATTGCAGATCCACTAACAAAGCCATTGTCTCAGATTTGTTTTGAGTGTCACAAGGGTCTGATGGGGATAAGACACATAGGTGATTGACTTTAGGTCAAGTGGGAGATTGCTAGTCATAGGTGCCCAGCAAGCCAATCACGTGAGTGATGGCACATATGACTTAATATAGAATCTTTTTGCTTATTATATTTTGGCATATATCACTTTATAACTATTGCATAAATGCATACATATATTGTGATGTCATTGGATTTGTGCAATGGGAATCGGATCGTGATGAGATCACGATAGTGAGATCGATTCACCTTTAAACACATATCCTAAATAATCCCGATCATAGGTTACTCGAGAGCGATATCGTGATAACCGGACAGACTGGTGTCCTGTATACCCGTCCATATGATCGATGCAGCTGGTCTAATAGCTGCTTGTGTAGGGACACTAGGGATACAGTACAGGTGCTCATTGGAGAATGAGTTCACTGATTGATCCGCTTACGGAATGCAGGATGGTTGATGAGGCCTTATTGTCAAACAGCGATTCCATAGTCCTAGTGGTGTATCTGGTCATTAGACTTGAGACACCAAGGATGTCCTATATGAGTGCTCCACTCTTTGATACCAGACTTATTGGTTTGGCTGTCCTAGATCAAGTACAGCTGGTCATTGAGAGTGGTGGTCAACCTTACGAGGGCTATTGATTGTCGATAGAGGATCATCCACTCTCGGTGTCATGAGAGGAATATCCCATGTGTTCTTGCTCAGACAAATCCCTGGCCAGAGTCATTCGTGTTGAGAGAGAAAGAGTTCTCCGGGAGAATCCGATTAGAGCGAGACTCGAGTAGAAACCATGTGGGTCTGACAACACCATGCTCGATATATGGTCTCTGGTATATTAGATGGATGAGGAACTATAGGTACACGGTAACTGATGACAGACAAGTCCAATCGATTGGATTCCCCTGTATCGTTTGGGGACTACGGCGTAGTGGCCTAGTACGTCCGTAGTCGATGAGTCGAGTGAATTATTACAGAGATAATAATTCACTGAGTTAGAAGGAGTTCTGATAGGTATGACTCAAGGCCAGCTCGATATTGGGCCTAGAGGGTCACACACATATGGTAGGCATTGCGATGAATAGAGGTTCAGATATGAGATATCCGACGGAGCCCTTGTCTTATTGGATGCAGATCCAATACCCACTAGGGGAGGACCCATTAGGTTTTGACAGGGGACCTCTATAAATAGGAGAGATTCAGAGCCCTATGGGCTAGAGAGCTTTTGTTTGCCTTTTCTTATTATCCTCTCTATCTCCACCTCAGAGTAGGTCTGGAGTTTTGAGGAGCGTCATCGCAACCCTGCTGTGTGGATCACCGCTAGAGAGGAGAATGCTTGACCTCCTTCACCCTCTCCTAAGGATCTGCAAGGAAACAGGGATATACGATCTCCCTAGGTAACACAATCTACTCTATACGTAGCTTCATGTTTCACGGATTTTTGCGTACCAATCTTCGCACGACGATGAACATCTCTTTGGGAATCGGGGATTTTGTTTTTCTTGTTCTTCCGCTATGCATATGATGTCGCCCGACAAGGATTCCCAACACCAATGACGTGCCGAGCAACAGAATGTTAATTCGTAGTGTAATAATTGTCTAGATCGGTGTAGAGTTTTAGCTTGTGTGTGTAGGATTAACTACGATAACGATGAAGACATAAAGCGAAAAAAAGTGCCGGAGTCAAGCGTGAAGGATTCGTTTGGAGTTTGAGAGTTCAACGGAAGTCCGAAGGTTCGTCGGGAATGCTGCTGGAACTAGCCGAGAATGAGTAGGGAGCTTGCCGAAGGGTTTTTCGGAAGCTCGCCGGAAGGTTTGTGGGAAGTTCGTGGAGCTCACCGAGAAAGATTGGAGCTTGCCGAAGAAGCTTGTTGGAACTCACCAAGATCAAATCGTGAAGTCTAGGAGCTTGTCGGGAGTCCGTAGAATGGTTTCCGAGAGTTCGCTAGAAGACCGCCGGAAGTTCGTCGGAAGCTTGCCGGAAGAAGTCTTGACTTACAAACTTTGTAATAGCTTAGGAAATGTCTTTAAATTCATAGTTAGCATGTTAATTAGGGTTAGGATTAGGTGTTAATCCTATAACCCAAGTAGGGGCCAATTGGGCCTGAGTTCGGACTGGTTTGGGCCAAGTTTGGAGCCCAACCAGTGAGCTGAAATAGTGTAGGCGGTGGCACTACCCAGAACCCAAGAACTGAGCGGTGGCATCGCTGGACTGAGCGGTGGCACCGCCCAGCAACCAAGAGGTCTGGTGGTGGCACCACTTAACTGGGCGGTGGCATCGCCAGTACACTGTCTATCAGACACAGACAGGCGGTGGCACCGCCAGCCTCGGAAACCCAAGAGAATTCAAAATTTGGAGCCCAAATTTGAATCCTCTTGGGGCCTATAAATACCCCTAAATTCTCAGCCGAGATAACAACCTTTGAGAAGCAGGAGATTGAGATAAAAGTCTTAGCAAAGCCTTTAGCAAGTTTTTGTTTTGAATAGCTTGAGTGTTCACCTCCCTCTTTCTCTTTGAAAATTTATAAGAGTGTGAACCACTTGTAAAAGGTTGTAAGAGGGGTATTTGTCCTTCCCCTTCAAAGTGATTTGCTAGTAGAAGTTGGGAGCCTCTTCGAAGAAGACCTCGCTAGTGGATGTAGGTTATTTTGACCGAACCACTTTAAATTGGTGTGTTCTCTAGTTTGCATTTACTTTACTGCAAACCTTCATACGTGCTTTACTTCCTCATTACTTTTGCTGCACACCTTTACAAACACACTTTCAAGTTAAGCACTTCCGAGTTCGATTTTTATCGTGCGAGAGATTTTTTCAAAACCGAAGTTTTAATCCACTGCACTAATTCCCTCCCCCCCTCTTAGTGCCACTCTGATCCTAACACAATTTGGGAGAGAAAAGTGGCATTGGCACAAAAATTCTTAAGAGAAGAATGAGTTTGAACCTCTTTTGTTGTGTCTCATATGATTAGCTCCTTAGGATAAGCATCTACATACTTCAATTCCTTAGGTAAGAATATTTTGAAAGAATATGCATCCAATTGCTAGATGGAGAAAGGGTTTCATTTAAATTTAAAGCATCAAAGTTAAGATCATCATCAAAATCATTTTTCTTAGTTACGGAAACTTCATTAAAATTCACATGAATAGACTCTTCTATAATCAAAGTTCTTTTATTAAAGATACGAAAAACCTTAGAAATAGAAGAATAACAAAGAAAAATTCCTTCATTAGACTTTGTATCAAACTTTCTTAAGGTATATTTTTCATTCAAAATAAAATATTTGCATCCAAAGACTTTAAAATATGAAACGTTGGGTTCTTTGTTATTTCACAACTCATAAGGAGTTTTTGAAAGTAATGGTTTTACTAGAACCCTATTCATGACATAGCATGTCGTATTTACGGCTTCGGCCCAAAAATATTTGGGTAGGCTATGTTCATTTGACATGGTTCTAGCCATTTCTTATCAGTTTTTATTTTTTTCTTTCTACTACTCCATTTGTTGAGGATTTCTTGGATTAGCAAAATTGTGGTTGTATCAATTATATTCACAAAATTTTTGGAAATCACGGTTTTGAAATTCACCACTGTGATCACTTCGAATTGACGAAATAATAAAACCCTTTTCGTTTTGAATAAGTTTACAAAACCTTGAGAAATACCTAAAGTAATCACTTTTGTATGTCAAAAAGTAAGTCAATGTGTATCTACTATAATCATCCACAATAACAAAGGCATATTTGCTACCTCCTAGGCTTGATGTAGCAGTTGGTCCGAACAAGTCCATATGGATCAATTGCAATAGTCTAGAGGTGCTTATTTGTTTCTTTATTTTGAAGCTACCTTTTATTTGTTTTCCTAGTTAACATGCATCACACACATTGTGTTTAATGAACTTAATGTGAGGAATTCCTCTTACAAGTTCTTTAGATGAGATTTGAGAGATTAATTTCATGCTAGCTTGACATAATCTCCTATACCAAAGCCAAGCATCATCATTTAAAATCGAAAGACACATTTCATTACAAAGATCATCAATGTTGATAGTGTATACATTATTTTATTTTAGGGCAATCATAGATGCATTTTTGTATAGTTTTTATATAATATAAGCATTCGATTCAAATATAATAATATATCATTTATCACACAATTGACTAATGCTCATAAGGTTATGCTATCAACCAACAACACATCTTCAATAAAAATGTTGGATTTGTTACCTATAGTTTCTTTGCCAATGATTTGACCCTTGTTGTTGTCTCCGAAGATGACATATCCTTTGTCTAGGCTTGTGAGCTTAGATAATTGAGATGGATCTCTGGTCATATGATGGTACCATCTCTTGAGCATCCTTGAGCATCCACTATCAAGGTACCATCTCTTGCTCCAAGCCTATGATGGTACATTTTTCTACAAAAAAAGGGTAATTTTTTGGTACCCATTTGACCTTGGGTGTCTCAAAAATCAATCGGCTTAACTTATCATTTTGCATGCCATTCTTTATGGTTCCTTTAGGAACCCAAATCAATTTGTGTGGACTACATTTCTTAAATGGACAATGATAAGCTATATGCCCAAATTTATAATAAAAGTTACATTTGTTTCGGGGTGAAACATGTAAAGTAGGGCCTGTAATAAAGGTGGTTGAATTTTGGTGAGAGCTACTCACAAATCCGATTCCGCCTTTTCTATAAACGTGACCCGTATTGGCAATGATCATGTTCAAGGGCTTGCTACCAACCTCAAATTTTTCTAGGGTTTCCTTCAGTAGCAAGTTTTCCTTTTGAAGTATTTCTAGTTCACCACATTTTGTACATGGAGCTAAACTATCATTGTGCTTAACTTTTAATCTATCGAAATTACTAACAAGAGAAGCATGCTCTTTTTTCAACAATTTATATTTTTTACTAATTAATTTGCATTCATCAAATAAATCATGAAAAGCATTTAATAGTTCATCAAAAGATAAATTTGCATCAAATGAACTACTCACATTATCTCCAATAGCCATTAGTGCATAGTGAGCAACTTGCTCGGTGTTGGTTGGCTCCTCTTCTTTGGATGCATTTGAGTCATCCAAAGTTACTTTAAGAGCCTTCTTCTTCTTTGGTTGCTTCCTCTTTGCTTGGGGACATTCATTCTTGAAGTGTCCTGGCTTCTTGCATTCATAGCATATCACTTGTTCTTTCTTGGGTTCAATTTTATTTTTGGTATCATTTTTAAATTGATTTTTTTTTAAAATTTTTTTAAACTTTCTTGTCAAGTGGTCTTCTTGAGTTCTCAATGTCATATCCTTCTTGTTCTTTGGAAGGTTGTTTTCAAGCTCTTCATGAGCATTACAAGTCATCTCATAGGTCATTAGTGATCCAATTAGTTCTTCAAGGAAAGTTATTTAAATCTTTGGCCTCTTGAATGACTGTGACTTTAGGATCCCAACTCTTTGTAAGAGATCTTAAAATTTTATTAATAAGTTCAAAATCCAAGAAACCTTTACCAAGTCCTTTTAGACTATTGATGACATCCATAAATCGAGTGTGCATGTCTCTAATCGTCTCACTTGGTTTCATCCGAAACAACTCATAAGTGTGCTATAAAAGAATAATTTTCGACTCCTTCACTCTACTAGTACCTTCATGAGTCACTTCGAGTGTGTGCCAAATATCAAAAGTCGTTTCACAAATAGACACTATTAGGATCAAGAGCAATAAGAGGGGGGGGAGGAATTAGTTCAATGAAAACTTTCATGATTAAAAGCAAACTGCTCAACGATAAAACCGATTTCTGTTTGAAAGCTGATTCTAAGATTACTTTAACTTAAGATCAAGCAAGATGATGTTAAAGTCAATCTATGAAGGCAGTTTGCAGTTATGATGAAAACCAGAATATAAGTGCAAACTGAAATACGACGTTCGTACGAAGAAATTGATTTATGTCTAAATGCTGATTCGTAAATAACTTGATTAGGCGAGATGCTGTTTAAGCAAGGGTATAAAGGCAGTTTGAAGTTATGGTAAAAATCAAAACATAAACGTAATCTGAAATATGATGATCGTACGAAAAAGCAGATTTACGTCTAAACGCAGATTCGGAAAGTGCAAAGCTTGAAACCCGATCGTATATGCGTAGAAAGCAGTAAGCTTCAGAGGAGGTTTGCAGTAAAGATAATATGCTCAAAGTAAATGTAAACCGAGATTTAGAGGGGTTCGGTCGATCTTGACCTACTCCACTTTTGGCTTCCTCCACCGACGAGGTCACCGACGTCAACTAGAGGCCTTTCTTCAATAGGCGAAGGCCAACCACCCTTTTACAGTTTCACTCCTTTTGACGGGCTTAGGAGACAACCCTTACAGAAATTTTCTCTCCTCTCTTTACAACTCAGAACTTGGAAGAAAAGAGGGAGAAGAACTTTTGGCCTTTACAACAATTTTGAGCTCTAAGAATCACAGAAAAAGATCAAGATTTTGGTGTATATCTATGCTCTTTCAGTGCTGAATGGGTGGGGTATTTATATGCCCCAACCCAGTTCAAATTTGGAGCTCAAAACTATCAATTCCCAGAATTCCGGGATCAGGCGGTTGCACCTCCTGACTGGAGCGGTTGCACCGCCCGGCAGAGCTCGAAGACTGAGCCTCTGGGCGGTGCCACCTCTGTCAGGGGCGGTTGCACCGCCTGCCAGAGCTCGAAGACCGAGCTCAGGCGGTTGCACCGCCTGACTGGGGTGGTCTCGAAGACCGAGCTTAGGCGGTGCTACCTCCTGTCAGGGGAGGTTGCACTGCCCAGTCTCGCTCGGAGACTGAGCCCCAGGCAGTGCCACCTCCTAGCTGGGGCAGTTGCACCGCCCAGTCTCCCTGGGAGACTTAGCCTAGGCGGTGCTACCTCCTGGCTTGGGCGGTTGCACCTCCCACAGCAATCAGGGTCCGAAAGGGTTGATCCATTCGGCCCAATTTGGGTTTTTCAGGGGCCTAATTACCCCAAGATTAAGCTAATGGGATCACCTCCCATTTCCAACTTAATCAATGTGCTAACTATGATTATTCCTTAGACATTTACTGCAGCTTGCTCCTGTGCGTCAATTGCTTCTTCCGGCGAGTTTCCGGCGAACTTCCGTCGATCATCCGATGAACCCTCAGTGATGCTTCTGCGGACTTCCGGCAAACTCCTGGACTTGCGATGATCCACTTGGCGAGTTTCGACGAGCTTCTTTTGGCAAGCTTATGGACTTCTCGGATTTGTTCCCGCAGAACCTCCGACGACTGTCCGAACTTCCGTCGAACTCTCGAACTCCCAACGTGATCATTGTCTTGACTCCGGCGCAACTCCTGCTGCATGTCTAACTTTCATCGTAGTTAATCCTGCACACTTAAAATAAAACTTTGATCGAGACAATTAATCCTAAGCAATTAACCAAGTTGTCCGGCATGTCATTGGTCCCTCGACGCTTCGTCCGATTCTTCGGCGCATCGTTCTCTCCTGCAGCCTATTGCCTAATTGGCCAGTTGACTCCGCAACTCCGATATCCTTGGCAAAATACCCGCCCTTCTTGGCCCGATGCCCGAGTCCACGGCCCGAAGCCTTTTGTCGATATGTCGACCGATCCACCGGCCCGACGTCCAATCTTCTGACATGTTCCTTCGGCACAACATGATTTTCCTGCTTTAATTGTCTCATCCTGATCGAAGCATCCTGCGTCACTCAAAACACAGATTAAATCATAAACATATATCAAGTAGTTTCATCATCAAAATATGAGATTCAACATTCTCCCCCTTTTTGATGATGACAACCACTTGATGACAGAGTTAAACTTAACTCCCTGAGTTTAAACAAACTATCCCTATCAATATGCCATATTGATAAAACCTTGAATTCAAACTGAATTCAAGTCATTGCAATATTCATCATGAATACTTGCAACTCGTCATCATGAACTTATGCATAAACTTATGCATAACATGTCATGTCATCAACATACTTCTCCCCCTTTGTCATCAACAAAAAGGAGAAGTATCACAATCAAGTGTTTGTGATATTGGTTCAACTCATTGCATGAAAAATATAATATTAAGTTTTATCATCATGCAAGTTTGCTATTATCAAATATCAACATGAAAAATTGCGATGTAAGCTTTTGATATCATAACGCAAACATTTCAAGTGTTTATCAATTATAGCATTTCATCACATGGTAAGATATCAATGCGTAAAATTACGATGCAAGTTCTTGACATCTTAACACATGATGCAGACATGACATAATGCAAATTTGGCAATCATAGCATCAGTGTTCATAGCATCAATTCATATATTTCTCCCCCTTTGTCGTCAACAAAAAGGAGAACGATATAAGCAAATTTTAAATATAAGTGCGATGCCATAAGCAGGTTCATGTCATTTTTCAACAAAAAGTGATAAGTTACCAAATATTCAAACATTTCAAGGAAAACCTGACATGGAGATAGCTTTGAAAACTTCTTCCATTTTATTTGTTATTTTCTTTTTGCATGACGGAGGAAAGCTATTTCTGAGCTTACTCGAATGAAGTTAAAATCGATAAGATATTAAAGCACACTTCATTTTTACAAGTATCAAGATATGTATCAAATCCTTGTATGTAAAAATGACTTCCTTTTTCAAGAAGGAATTTATAAGCAGGAATCATTTCATCAAATCCATTTCTCAAAACAAAATATTGTTCACATGATAAGTGTATAAGAGATGTATTTGCTGATTGATTCCATATGTCAAAAATTAATGATATGAGTTAAACTTAATATGACATATGCTTATAAAGTTTGGAAGAGGATAATTCGAAAATCCAATTGTTAGGATGTCAATAGTTAAGAGAATCCGTAAATGAAATTAACACTTTCATGCATTCGGACAAGGTTGTGCTATTGATTTTCAAATACAATCATGAAGATAAGACATGCTCATCATCATGATAGTACGATAGCAAGTTTACAATATACAAGCTAGCAAAAATTTTCAACATTTTAAGACACGAAAGCTAGCAATTTTCTCTTTGAGATATGCACATTAGCAACTCTTTCTCCCCCTATGTCATTGGGAAAGAGAAGGGAAGACCCTTTACATTAATTTCTAAATCATGACAAGGGAAGGTTTCAATCTTATTTGTGCATCATTATATTTTCAAATTCGAACATGCACAATTTCAAAAACCTTATATTTCATTCATGCATGATACTGAATAAATCAATCAATATTATGAGCATATCATACATGATACTTAAATTTTTAACTATTTATCAACATTTTAATCATGATACCAAACATTCATCATTTAGAGTATTCATGACATTAAATCAACATACATCATTTTAGTAACAACTCATAGCATTTTAAATCATGATTTACATCATATGCAATACATCACATCACAATTAAAAAGCTCAAGTATTGTATGCATCGTTGCAAATCATAAATGCTTCATATCATGATGGTATCAATTTTGTCAAATTATATCTTACCATGCATGATCATAACTTTTCATTTGTATATATCAAAACAAATTAATGAATATCTCATGTATTCATATCATCACATAAGGAATATCAAGAAGAGTTGGTAATGAGATTTACGAATCATGTAGACAAATTATGAATATTAAGAGACATATTATGATTCTTTTTAGATAACTCAAATAGCAAAAAGAAAGAATCACAGTAAGTTATTTTGATTTATAAAAAGAATTCTCAAGTTATAATTCCAAGAAATCACGATTCATTTCAAAAAATTTCAATAAGAACACATCATCAAAATCTCAACATTACTTTCAAGAGATTCAAAATGGCATAGATAATTTTATTGATCTCTTAGTGAAAAAGTCAATACGATAGAGAAAAATAAATTTTCAAGAAAAATACTTTTCTCTTTTTAGTTGTTTTAGTTCATATGATTTTATTTCATCTATGCCAAACATGTAGCATATTTTAAAATCGAAAGTGCAAGTTTTATTACGACAAAGATCAATAAGGCACTTTCATTACCGTGAAAATCGAAAATCGCAAGATTCATCATCCATAATTATAAAACCAATAAACACGATTTTTAAAATCTCATGCATAGAATAAAATCATGGTATCAAAACATCATTATATCATCAAGCATGATTTTATATTTTCAATCAAAATCATTTTGTTTGTTTATCATAAAATATGTATTTTTCATGATTATTTTCAAAATTACTAGCATGATCATAAATTTTGCATTTTCATCATATATATATATATATATATATATTTTAACATGTAATTTTCAAGAAAATTAATTCTATATTAAAAAGCAAATGTATTATGAAGAGCATCATATAATTTCGAAATAATTCAAGAGAGTTGAGTTACTTACCTTGTAGTCGAAGCCCGTCAAAGCCCAATTCGCCGTTTGACCTTTGGAAGTTCTTGATTCATCCTTGGTTGCCTTCCTCTTCTTTGGCCTCTTCTTTCGTTCAAGTTCATTGTCTATTTTAGATTTTTGTTTAATAAACTTATTAAGATTTAGTGTTCGAAGTTCAAGTTCATCATTGTCCTCATCACTTGAGTCATTGATCAAGTGGCATTCATTTGTCCGGAGTTCCAAATCCTTACTGTTCTTTGGAAGGTGATTGTGTTCAACATGTTCATCATGTGCATTGTGCACCATTTCATATGTCATCAACGAACCAATTAGTTCTTCAAGTGGTAAGTTGTTTAGGTTTTTAGCTTCTTGTATTGCAGTTACTTTTGAATCCCACTTCTTTGAAAGAGAACGCAAAATCTTGTTTACGAGTTCAAAATCCGAAAAATATTTTCCAAGAGCTCTTAAACTATTGATGACATCCGTGAAACGAGTGTACATGTCGCCTATAGTCTCGCTTAGTTGCATTCGAAAAAGCTCAAAATCATGCAATAAAAAGTAAACTTTCGAGTCTTTGACTCTACTAGTTCCCTCGTGTGTGATTTCAAGTGTTCGCCAAATGTCAAAAGCCGTTTCGCACGTAGAAATCCGATTGAACTCATTTTTGTCCAAAGCGCAAAATAAGGCATTCATAGCCTTTGCGTTTAAAGAAAAATACTTCTTCTCCAAATCCAACCATTCGTTCATCGGTTTAGAGGGAAGTTGAAAACCGTTTTCAATGATATTCCATAAATCTAAATTCGTAGAAATCAAGAAAACTCTCATTCGAGTTTTCCAATAAGTGTAGTCCAATCCGTTAAACAACGGTGGATGAAAGACCGAAAAGCCCTCTTAAAAGCCATGAAGAGCCATTTCTCTCGGGTGTAAATCCGAAATGAGAAAAACCGGGCTCTGATACCAATTGTTAGGATCAAGAGCACTAAGAGGGGGGGGGGGTGAATTAGTGCAGCGGAAAACTTTCTGCGATTAAAACGAAACTATGTTCGAACGATAAAAACGATTTCTGTTTGAAAGTCGATTCTAAGAATACTTTAACTTAAGATCAAGCAAGATGATGTTAAAGTCAATCTATGAAGGCAGTTTGCAGTTATGATGAAAACCAGAATATAAGCGCAAACTGAAATACGACGTTCGTACGAAGAAACTGATTTACGTCTAAATGCTGATTCGTAAATCACTTGATTAGGCGAGATGCTGTTTAAGCAAGGGTATAAAGGCAGTTTGCAGTTATGGTAAAAATCAAAACGTAAACGTAATCTGAAATATTATGATCGTACGAAAAAATAGATTTACGTCTAAACGTAGATTCGAAAAGTGCAAAGCTTAAAACCCGATCGTATATGCACAGAAAGCAGTAAGCTTCATAGGAGGTTTGCAGGAAAGATAATATGCTTAAAGTAAATGCAAACCGATATTTAGAGTGGTTCGGTCGATCTTGACCTACTCCACTTTTGGCTTCCTCCACCAACGAGGTCACCGACGTCAACTAGAGGCCTTTCTTCAATAGGCGAAGGCCAACCACCCTTTTACAGTTTCACTCTTTTTGACGGGCTTAGGAGACAACCCTTACAGAAATTTTCTCTCCTCTCTTTACAACTCAGAACTTGGAAGAAAAGAGGGAGAAGAACTTTTGGCCTTTACAACAATTTTGAGCTCTAAGAATCACAGAAAAAGATCAAGATTTCGGTGTATATCTATGCTCTTTCAGTGCTAAATGGGTGGGGTATTTATAGGCCCCAACCCAGTTCAAATTTGGAGCTCAAAACTATCAATTCCCAGAATTCCGGGATCAAGCGGTTGCACCTCCTAACTGGAGTGGTTGCACCGCCTGGCATAGCTCGAAGACTGAGCCTCTAGGCTGTGCCACCTCTATCAGGGGCGGTTGCACCGCCTGCCAGAGCTCGAAGACCGAGCTCAAGCGGTGCTACCTCCTGTCAGGGGAGGTTGCACCGCCCAATCTCGCTCGGAGACTGAGCCCCAAGCGGTGCCACCTCCTGGCTGGGTCAGTTGCACCGCCCAGTCTCCCTGGGAGACTTAGCCTAGGCGGTGCTACCTCCTGGCTTGGGCGGTTGCACCTCCCACAGCAATCAAGGTCCGAATGGGTTGATCCATTCGGCCCAATTTGGGTTTTTCAGGGGCCCAATTGCCCCAAGATTAAGCTAATGGGATCACCTCCCATTTCCAACTTAATCAATGTGCTAACTACGATTATTCCTTAGACATTTACTGCAGCTTGCTCCTATGCGTCAATCGCTTCTTCCGGCGAGTTTCCGGTGAACTTCCGTCGATCATCCGATGAACCCTCGGTGATGCTTCTGCGGACTTCCGGCAAACTCCTGGACTTACGACAATCCAATTGGCGAGTTCCGATGAGCTTCTTTTGGCAAGCTTATGGACTTCTTGGATTTGTTCCCATAGAACCTCTGACGACTGTCCGAACTTCCGTCGAACTCTCGAACTCCCAACGTGATCATTGTCTTGACTCCGGCGCAACTCCTACTGCATGTCTAAATTTCATCGTAGTTAATCCTGCACACTTAAAACAAAACATCGATCGAGACAATTAATCCTAAGCAATTAACCAAGTTGTCTGGCATGTCATTGGTCCCTCGACGCTTCGTCCGATTCTTCGGCGCATCGTCCTCTCCTGCAGCCTATTGCCCAATCGGCCAGTTGACTCCGCAACTCCGATATCCTTGGCAAAATACCCGCCCTTCTTGGCCCGATGCCCGAGTCCACGGCCCGAAGCCTTCTGTCGATACGTCGACCGATCCACCGGCCCGACGTCCAATCTTCTAACATGTTCCTTCGGCACAACATGATTTTCCTGCTTTAATTGTCTCATCCTAATCGAAGCATCCTTTGTCACTCAAAACGCAGATTAAATCATAAACATATATCAAGTAGTTTTATCATCAAAATACGAGATTCAACAGACACACGATTGAAGTTGTTTTTATCTAAAGCACAAAATAAGGCATTCATAGCCTTGGCATTTAAAGCGAAAATCCTCTTCTCCAACTCATTCCAATCGTTAATTGGAAGAGAAGACTTTTGAAACCCATTTTCTATAATACTCCATAATTTAAAATCCATTGAAATTAGGAAGATCCTCATTCTAATCTTCCAATATGTGTAATCCATCCCATTGAACATAGGCGGATGAGTAATTGAATGAATAACCCTCTTGGTTTTTAAACCAAATGAGAGTGAACCTTGCTTTGATACCAATTGTTATGATCAAGAGCACATTAAGGGGGGGGGGGGGGGGGGGCGGGTGAATTAGTGCAGCGAAAAACTTTCCTGATTAAACCCGATTCTAAAAAATATCTGTTTCGATTCAATCCATTTCGGAGGGAGATTGAATTTGAAAGCTTTCGTAAAAGTGTAAAGAGAAGATTTAAGGATGTTTGCGATAATGTAAATTGCACAAATGAAAAGCAAACCAGAATTTAGTGTAGTTCGGTCGTTGTGGCCTACATCCACTTTCGGATTCCTCCTCCGTTGAGGTCACTGACGTCCACTAAAGGCGTTCCTTTAATAGGCGAAAACCAATCACCTTTTACAGTACTTTCTCCTTTTCATGGGCTTAGGAGATAGCCCTTACAAGTCTCACACCTCTCTTGAATGATCTCAATACTTAGAAAGGCAGGAGGAGGACTCTAGTACTTTTATAACTCTTTAACACTTCAAAGACTTAAGATTATGCTAATACTTTCATGCCCTTTAATGCAGAAAAGGATGGGGTATTTATAGGCCCCATTGACTTCAAAATTGGAGCAAAAAAGTATCATATCTCCACATTTCGGGGTATTATCGGTAGCACCACTATTACTGGGCAGTACTACCACCTGACACTTGACACTAGGTGGTACCACCGCCCAGTTTAGGTGGTATGACCACCTGACAGAGCTCGGAGACCAAGCTCTAGCGGTACCATCACCTAACAGGGGTTGTACCATCGCTGGCAGCATTAACTGCCAATGGTACGACCACTAATAGCATTAACTACCAATAGTACCATCGCCCAGTCTGGGCGGTACCACCACCTAGTTTGGGTGGTACCACCGCCCAAACCACTGAGGAGAGTGGGTCTGCCAGGCGGTGCTACCGCTAGCCATGTTTTCGGGGGCTGAATGGGCTGTCCAATCTGGCAAATTTTAGCCTTGTTAAGGGCCCAGTTGGCCCCTAATTAAGTTAGTGGGATTAACTACCAATTCTAACTCAATCTACTGTCTAACTATAATAACTAAAACATAATCAAAGCACTCTTGTTCCGGTACGTCAATTGCTCTTCCAGCGAGCTTCCGGTGATCTCCCAACGAACTCTCGGCAATGTTTTGACGGAACCCCGATAAGCTCCTAGACTTTACAATGATCTTCTTAGCGAGTTCCGATGAGCTTCTTTAGCAAGCTCTTGGACTTCTTGATTGGTTCCGGTAGAACTTTCGTCGAGCGTCCGGACTTCCGACGAACTCTTGAACTCCCAACGAGATCTCGATCTTAACTCCGGCACAACACCTGCTTTATGTCTTACTGCTATTGTAGTTAATCCTACACACTTTTCTCAATATAAAGATTAGATCAAACAATTTATAATTGATTTCATCATCAAAATATGAGATTCAACAATATGGAGTAGACACTATTGACTTAGTTGGAATTATATTCAGAAGATAAGATTCAATCTCTAGGGTGTATCCCCAAAATGGAATCGTTAGGTTGGCAAACTCATCATGGACCACACCATGTCTAACAATGTATGATTTCTCCTCTCAAATACACTATTGAGCTGAGGTGTATAAGGATGTATCTATTAAGACATAATCCCATGGTCCTTGAGGAATTGGATGAACTCTGTACTCAAGTACTCACCACCTCGATATGATTGAAGAGTCTTGATAATCTTTCTAGTCTAGTTCTCCACTTCATTCTTATACTCCTTGAATTTCTTGAAGGCCTCGGACTTGTACTTTATTAAGTACATATGCCCATACATAAAGAAATCGACAATGAAAGTAATGAAGTAGGAGTAACCACCTATGGCCTGAGTTGACATAGGACCACAAATATCACTAAGTATGAGTTCCGACAACTTAGTGGCTCTCTCTCCAATTCCACTAAATAGTGAGTTGGTCAACTTTTCATGAAGGCAAGGCTCACAAGTTGCATATGACTCATAGTCAAGTGGATCTAGGTATCTATCCTTTAGCAACTTTTGAATCCTTCCCTCATGGATATGACCTAGCCTACAATGCCACAAATATACACTATTCATCTTATCTCATTTTCTCTTAGACTCACTTACATTCATGATATGTAGAGCAGTGTCTAGCATAAACAAACCATTATGCAATGTTTCTCTCGCTAATCTCCTAGGCTTTACCAAAATTTGCTATGAATTGCAGATGTGATAAGCACTCTCGGTATCCGATATCCATATGTTATCATAACTCTAACAAATGGAGACTGATCATAAATGTACCTTAAGCTTCTTCAAGCTTTTATTTCGCCCTCTCTACAAGGTACTCTTTGTGGTTCCTCTTTTAGTGCTCAGATTTGCCGTAGTGGAAGCACTGGTCTTTGCCTAGAAAGGACATACTATGAAAATTTTAAAATTCACAGGGACAAAACTATATTTTCCCCAAAAATCCTAATCCCTTCCCTGTGCTTGCTGCCTCCCACCCTACCGATGGTTGCCTCTATGAGGGGGTGGGGGGTGGGGGAGAGGGGCATTACCCTTGCCTGCAGGTGCCGCCTGTGCGGTTGCCTGCCTACATCGCCGACTACTTGCACACAGTCGGCCATGTTAAGCTCTCGGATAAGGCTACTAGCAGCCTTTGGCCAACCTGCGAGGGCAACAATAATTGCTACTCTCTCTTGCCTTTTTCATCAATGATTTTGATGTCAAAAGCTTTTCTAAACACAACATACACAGTTCAAAACAAATTTATTGCACGAACAACCTAGCTCTAATTAGTCTATAGGAAAATCTAGGAGTGACATCACATTCATAGCGGAAGAACATAAAATAAAATCTCAGATTTTAATAAAAAGGATTTATCGTCGTGCAAAGATTGGTGCACAAAAATATGTGAAACTGAAAACCACATGTGAGATAGTTGTGTTTCTTAGGGAGATCATATATCTCAGAATTTCAGCAGATCTATAGGAGAGAATGAAGGAGGTAATGAGTCCTCCTCTCTAGTGGTGATCCATACGATAGGGGCTACAAAGACGCTCCTCAAATCGGTGCCCAAATCTCCAAACCTACTATTTAAGGAGGAGGAGGGGAGAGGAGAATAGGTGGTGGCAACCAAGAAGCCTAGCCTATGACCCTTTGGTTGCCTCCTATTTATAGACGTCCCCTATCAACTTAACCCTAATTGATCCTGTCCTATTGGGTATTGGATCAACATCCAACTACCCAAGCCTCTTAGATTAGTAGATCTCTATCCAATAATCTCTCATTGTCTCTTATTGGATCTTATCTATAGGACCCAATAATTAAGGGGCTTATTGGATATCCATTAAGATATGGACTACGACGGATATCTCATATCCGAACCTCTATTTGTCACAACACTTACCATATGTGTATGACCCTTTAGGCCCAATATCGGCTGGCTATAAGTTATATATCTCAAAACTCTTTTTGGCTCAGTAAATTATTATCTCCATAATAAGTCACTCAACTCATTGGCTATGGAGGTATTAGGCCACTACGCCGTAGTCCCTAAATGATACAGGAGAATCTAATCCTTTGGACCTATCTATTCTCAGTTACCATATATCTATAGTCCCTCGTCCACCTAATATCCTAGAGACCATATACCGGGCTATTGGAAAATTTGGGGGTGACATCACATGCGTAGTGGAAGAACAGAAAAAAAAAAAAATCCTAGAATTCTCGCATCGAAGAAGGTTTCATTGTCATGCAAAAGTTGGTGCGTAGAAACCTACGAAATTGAAAAACTATGCATAAGAGAATTACCTAGGGAGATCGTATATCCCTAAAAACCTATAGATCTATGGGAGAGGATGAAGGAGGTCAACCGTCCTCCTCTCTAGCAGTGATCCACATGGCAGAGGCTGCAAAGATGCTTCTCAAATCGCTGCCCAAAACTCTTCCTCGTGCGCACCACGCAATCAAGAAGGGGCTACCCCTTCTTGTTGTCTACACGCCCCAAATAGGGGCTGCAGTTTGAGGAGGAGAGGGAGAGAGGAGAATAGGAGGAGGCAACGAAAAAGAACTTATAGCCTATGGGTCTTTAGTTCCCTCCTATTTATAGAGGCCCCTTATCAACTTAACCCTAATGGATCCTATCATATTGGATACTAGATCTTCATCCAACTACCTAAGCCTTTTAGATCAATAGATTTCTACAAAATAATCTCTTATTAGCTCTTATTGGATCTTATCCATAGGATCCAATAATTTAGGGCCTTATTGGATATCCAATAAGATAGGGGCTCTAATGGATATCTCATATCCAAATCGCTACTCGTCGTAGTGCCTATCATATGTGTGTAACCCTCTAGGCCTAATATTGAGCTAACCGTGAGTCATATCTATTATAACTCTGTCTGGCTCAGTGAATTATTATCTCTATAATAATTCACTCGACTTATCGACTGCTGACGTACTGGATCACTACGTCGTAATCCCCAAACGATACAAGGGAATCCAATCATTTGTACCTATTTATCCTCAATTACCATGTACCTATAGTCCCTCATCCATCTAATACTCCATAGACCAAATATCGGGCATGGTACTATTAGGCCCATATAATTTCTACTCAAGTTTCGCTCTAATCAGATTCTCCCAAAGAAATCTTTCTCTCTCAATCTGAATGACCCTAGCCAAAGATTTTTCTGAGCAAGAATATATGAGATATTCCTCTCATGACACTTAGAGCGGATGATCCTCTAACGACACTCAATAGCCCTCATAAGGTTGGCTACCATTCTCGATGACCGGTTATACTAGATCTAGAACCTTCAGACCTATAAGTCCGGCATCAAAGAGTGGAGTACTCATACAGGACATCCTCGGTGTCTCAAGTCTAAGGACCAGATACACTACTAGGACCATACAATTGCTATCTAATAATAAGATATCATCAACCATCCAACATTCCATGAGTGGATCAATCAGTGAACTCATTCTCCAATGAGTACCTGCATTGTATCCCTAGTGTCCTCACATGAGCAGTTATGAGACCATCTACATCCATTATATGGATAGGTATACAGCAGACTAGTCTATCCGATTAGCTCAATGTCCCTCTTAAGTAATCTATATTCGGGATTATTTAGGATATGTGTTTAAAGGTGAATCAATCTCATTATCGTGATCTCATCACGATCCGATTCCCATTAAACAGATCCGTGGACATCACAATAAATTCATGCAATAAGCAATAGAAAGTGATAAAATATCAAATAATAATAATAAGTAAAAAGACTGTGTATAAAGTCACACGTGCCATCACTCATGTGATTGGCTTGTAGGGCACTTGTGAGTAGCACGGGCATGGTGCTGTTAGGCCCATATGGTTTCTCCTCGAGTTTCGCTCTAATCAGATTCTCTTGGAGAACTCTTTCTCTATCAATCTGAATGACCTTGGCTAAGGATTTTTCTGAGCAAGAATATAAGGGTTATTCCTCTTATTATACCAAGAATGGATGAATCTTTATCGACACTCAATAGCCCTCGCAAGATTGGCTGCCACTCCCGATGATCGTCTATACTAGATCTGGACTTCCAAACCTATAAGTTTGATATCAAAAAGTGGAGTACTCATATAGGACATCCTTGGTGTCTCAAGTCTTAGGACCAGGTACACCACTAGGATGATGGAATCACTGTTTGACAATAAGGTATCTTCAAGTATCCAACATTCTACGAGTGGTTCAATTAGTGAACTTATTCTCCAATGAGCACTTGCATTGTAGCCATAGTGTCCTCACACCAGCAGCTATGAGATCAACCGCCTCCATTACATGGACGGTATATAGCACATTAGTCTATCAGGTTATTTCAATGTCCCTCTCGAGTAACCTATGACCAGGATTATTTATGGTTTGTGTTTAACGGTGAATCGATCTCATTATCGTGATCTTATCACAATCCAATTTCCATTGCATAGATCTGTGGACATCATAATATACTTATGCATCAAGCAATGTAAAGTGATAAAATATCAAAATAATAATAAGCAAAAAGACTGCATGTCATGTCATATGTGCTATTACTCACGTGATTGGCTTATAGGGCACCTATGACTAGTATCTTTTACAAGTGATCCTCACACCTCCCTTAGAATGACTTAGAAGCTAGAGGAGGAAGGAACTCAATAATTTCAATAGAGATTACATACTTAGAATCACAAGTTTTTTGAGTTCTTTTCTTACTATCTCAAGCAAGAATAAGTAGGATATTTATAGGCCCCAAATGGCTTAAAAAATGAAGCAAAAAAATTTCATCTCTAGGTTTCCAGAGTACTAGCGATACTACCCCTTGTGCTTTGGCGGTACCACTGCCTATAGCACTGAGCACTAGCATTACCATCATCAATCTGGCAAGTACTACTACTTGATATCCTAGAAGATTGTGTACTGGTGGTACCACCGTCGGGTTTTCCGAAAACACACTTCGTACTTTCCAAATCATAAGAGGGTTCCACCGCTTGGTCTTGCGGTACTACTACTTGACCTAATTGCAGGTCATTGAATGGCCCTTCCAATAGGCCCAATTCAATCATGATTTAGGCCTAATGGACCCTTAATTGAGTTGGCATGGTTACACCCAAAACCAACTTAATTCAAATCTAAACTACGACGATCAAGACAAATGATTACAAAATATGAATCTTATGTTGTCCGGCATGTCACTGGTTCATCCGAACTCTGGGCACATCGTGCTTTCCTTCGGTGTATTACTTGATCCATCAGCATGTTGACTCCCGCAACATCTAATTTTGGCGCAATGCCCGATCCTTCCGGCCCGATGCTCGATCTCTAACTCCAGGTCAACGTCTAATTCTTCTACTTCAATCGATTTATCTTTTCATGAGCGAAGTTAATCCTACATCACTTTTCTCAAACACCGATTAGATCATAAAGTAATCAATTGATTTAATCATTAAAATTCAAGATTTAACAATCTCCCCCTATCTATATGCTATATCAAAGCAAACTTAAATTCTAAAAAATGAAAACCTTCTAATCATGATATCTTTGAATTCAAGTCGAAACAATTTTAATCATAGTGATCATATGCTACACTTCATATCAAAGTAATAATTACTTTATATGCATATCATAATAATAAAATCATGAATATTGCATATATAATTTCAAATCATCAAGGTAATCATAACATGCATGATTCCAAAACATTAAAATTTTAAATCATCATAACTTCCTATTAGGATCAAGAGTAGTACTAAGAGGAGAGGGGGGGGGGGGGGTGGGGGGGGGGGTGGTGTTGAATTAGTGCAAAGGTAAAATTATGTTGAGCTAGAAATCTTCATATGATAAAAATATATCGGAAAGATGCTTAATTTAAAAGCATACGGAAGGGTAGTGAAAGTAAGAATTCAATTTGCAACATAAGAAAAAAGTATGAAAGAAATACAAACCAGATTTTTATAGTGATTCGGTCGTCGTGACCTACATCCACTCTCGATTCCTCTTCACTCGAGGCCGTTGGCTTCCACTACTGATCTTCTTTCAATGGGCAAATATTAGCTATCTTTTTACACATCTCTTCTCTTTTTCATAGGTTTAGGAGATAACCTTTTACAAGCACTCACTCCTCCCTAAACAGAATTCTAAACTTAGAACTAGAGGAGGGGATCTCTTAAGTGATTGCTACAGTATTTTCTCACTTTTAAGCTCTTTGTGTAACACCCCTCATTTTTGAAAATTCTGTAAAGTCTTATTTATAATATAGGGATCTAAATGTAAATATTAAAAATATGATATGATTTGTAAAAGATTCATATTAGGTTAAAAAAAGAAAAAGAAAAATGATGGACATGTGTCATTAGCTAACCTAAGGTTGGTGCCACTTATGTTTGTTCTAAGGATGACACATAGGCTTCTTTTATCCATGCTTGCCACCTTGCAATCCTTATATTAGCTAAATCTAATGTATTAGAGAAGAAATTAAAGGATAAAAACTTAAGAGCTACAGCCAATATGGGTTTGAGAGGAGAAGGGAAGAGGAATTGAAGTAGAAGAAGGAGAAGAAAAAGCATTGCGTTGGCTTAAGATTTTGCATCAATTCCACACCTTTGAGGCTCAAATTTGTTTAAGACAAGTGTTCAAACCCCTTTCTATAGAAACTCTTAATCTCTGATTTCATCTTAATACTAAAAATTTTGGAAGATTTTGGCTTCATATATGATATTTCTTTCGTTTGGGAACAAAATTGTGAATCTGAAATTTTTCGAAGATTTGAGCTTTTTATATTTTTCTAGCCATAACTTTCTATACCGATTTTAGATTTAGGTGAAAATAAATTTATCCGAAAATAGACTCATAGCTCTTTCTTTTGACACCTAGAATGGTAAATTTGGAGTCTATTTACCTATCCAAACTATTATTTCAATTGACCCTATTAAATCTATAAGATAGAGACTATCGATTTTAACCTTTTAGTACTCTGTTTCTTATAACTCTTTGTTGAGAACTCTGATCTATGCAAAATATATTTATCAGAAAATAGACTCAGAGGCATTTATGTTTATATCAGTTATGAATGATTTGAAGAATAAATACATATTGAAAAATCTATTCAAATCAACTCTATGAATTCTGCAAAATAGAAATAATATTCTCTGACCTTTGGTTACTAAACTATTGATAACTCAATGTTGAAATCTCCAATTTATACAAAACTTGATTTATCTAAATTTAGATTGATAATATTTTGAATGATCCCTATTTTGGAGAAATTGGAGTATAATTGGTCTTCCAAATAATTCATGAAACGTGCCTCTCAAATTCCATCAAAATCAAGCTTTAATCAATTCCGCCTATTCTTGTTTCATCTCTTTGGAAATTGATTTTAGCCAACATCCTTACTTCTATTGAGCTTTACATTATTGCTTTGAATTCCTATATATCTTGTCCTTCAATTATTTGTATAACTGAATCTATTATGTAAAGTTCATGTTTGTATCGCAATGTTTCGTATAGGCACATGCATTCCATTATTCCGCATGTGTTTCCGATATGCCCTAATTTTTATTCACAATAACCTTTTATACTATGGTATTTGTGAGATTATTTGGACCTTTACTAGAAATAGTAAAAGGATTATTTGAACCTTTGCCAAAAATGTGATAAGACCCTAAGTCTTACCGTAGGCTCTGATACCCAATGGTAAGACTCTAAAGTCTTATCGTCGCTCTGATACCAATTGATAAGACCCTAAAGTCTTATCGTAGGCTCTGATACCAAATGATAAGACCCTAAAGTCTTATCATTTGGTATCAGAGCCTACGATAAGACTTTAGGATCTCATCAATTGGTATCAGAGCGACGATAAGACTTTAGGGTCTTACCATTTGGTATCAGAGCCTACGATAAGACTTAGGGTCTTATCATTTAGTATCAGAGCCTACGATAAGACTTTAGGGTCTTATCATTTGGTATCAGAGTGATGATAAGACCTTTAGGGTCTTATCATTTGGTATCAGAGCCTACGATAAGACTTTAGGGTCTTATCATTTGGTATCAGAGCAACGATAAGACTTTAGGGTCTTATCAATTGGTATCAGAGCATCCATATTTCTTCCATTTCTTCTACAATAAGACCTTAGGGTCTTATCATTTGGTATTAAAGCGACGATAATACCTTTAGGGTCTTACCATTTGGTATCAGAGCAACGATCCTTGGCGTAGCCCACCGCAGCCTTGCTTCCCTTCTTCCCCACCACCACTACAAGGCAACTCTTTCTTCACCGTTGTCGCTGTTTCCCTCGCCAGCTACCTTCGACCACTGCTCGACCTTCTCGCTGCCCCATCTCATTCAAAAAAAAAAAAAGAAAAAAAAAAAGAAAAGAAGAAACACGAGAGGAAGAAGAAGCCGCAGCCACCCCTGCGTCCCCTGCTTCCGGCCAGCCCACCAGCCGCTGCTGCTCTCCGGCCAGCGCCCACCATCGCCTTACTTCTCGACCGGTGACCACCGCCGCTGCTGTTCCCCGGCCAGGAGATGACGCTGCCAGCGTCCATCCCAGCCCTACTGCCGCCGCTCGCCTCCCCTTGCGTTGCAGCGCAGCCGCTCGACCTCTCCTCCTCGGCGATCGTTGGGACGCTACTCCCAGCCATGCCACCACCGTTGCCTCTCCACCACCGCCCGCCTCACCTTGGGTTGCAGCCGCAGTCGCCGATTGTCGCCCTCCTCGCGGCGATCGAAACAGGGCAACTCACGGATTGCCCTTGTTCCCAGCCGCGTCACCACCCCTTGTTCCCAACCATGACACCGCCGACTCCTCCTTCTCCACTACTGCCGCTGCTTCTCGGCCGCATGATCACCGCCACACCGCCGTTGCTAGCATCGCCAGTGGCTCCGGCTGTGGTGCGATAGAAACAGAGCACCCTGTTTCCCATCTCCAGCATCGCAACTTCCCGGTCAGCGACGACGCTCGCTGCCTTTTTCTCCACCGCCAACGCTGCGCTCCGGCCAGCGACCACCGCTGCTACTAGCCACCGCAGCCTTCTCCTCAATCGCTCGTGATCCTTCCGACCAACTCCTTCGGTGGTGCGACAAAAATAGAGTACGCAGCAACCATCACGCAGCAACAAAAATAGTGGCACCCTCTGCTGCCGTAGCCGCCGATTGTAACCACCGTCGTTGCTCCCGGCCAACGACCAACCCCTCATTCTGCAGCAGCCTCCCTCCAATAGCAAATGCAGCAACCGCAGCAAGTATGCTGCCTTGCCTCAACCCCAGCAGCGCACGCAACACCGATTCCTCTTCTCAACCTCAGCCGCATCAACGTCGCCTCCCCCTTGCTTAGCATATTCTGCCACAACCACAGGTTGCCATCACCACAGCCTCAACCCCGTTGCTCAGTGATCGCCCCTTGGGTCACAGCAGCTACAGCCACATCAACACAATCGCTTTCCAACCCCGGCACTCTCACCTCTCGCAGCTATAGAAACAAGGCAGCTACTCTTCCTCCAACACAACGACCATAGCACTGCCCTTGGCGTCCACCTCCTCGGCAACTTCGTATCAACAGTGTTGATGTCCTTGACCGACACCAAAAATAGGAGTTGAGATTACAGATTTGCAGTCTTACGCAATGGCCACTGATAACTCAGTGAAAGCACAAATGGAAGCATTGGAAATCAGAATTGAGAACCGACTGCAAGAAACACTTAATGATTTTAAAAAGAGCCTACTAGAGAGCCTCAGCATATTTTAACAAAATGGGGGCTCAAGTTCTATGTTGCACAGATCTGAAAATACAGGAAAAGGGCCCCAAGATTGTGACACAAATTACTCACACATAAAGATAGAATTTTCGAGATGGAAAGATGGAGATCCGACCAATTGGATCTCTAAGGCAGAAATTTTTTTCCTTTTTTATAGAACCCCAGAAGAATCCAAGGTAGAAGTGGCCTCAATCCAGCTCAAAGGAGATGCACTCCAGTGGTACGATTGGTATGAAACTTTCCACGGAGTTCCTTCATGGGAGCAGTTCAAAAGAGGGCTTCTTGTTTGCTTTGGCCCATCCGAATATGAGAATATTGATTGCTAGCTCGCCAAAATTCGTTAGACTTCTACAGTGTTAGAATATCATAGTATGTTTGAAAGATTTTCAAATTAAGCTAGAGATTGGACGGACGGACAACTTCTGGATACATTTATTGAAGGGCTTATTCTAGAGATCCGATGTGAAGTTAAGGCTCGTCAACCCCGCACTATGATAGCTACGATCTCATTTGCAAATCTATATGAGAAAAAAATTAGCAAGGTAAGATTACCAAGGGGTTTGTACTATGATGAAAAATGGAGTATGGAGCACCGATGTAAACAAGGGTAA
Organism: Musa schizocarpa; assembly: GCA_900464855.2. Classification (NCBI taxonomy): domain Eukaryota; kingdom Viridiplantae; phylum Streptophyta; class Magnoliopsida; order Zingiberales; family Musaceae; genus Musa; species Musa schizocarpa. The sequence continues at coordinate 23,674,266 of LS990923.1, read as the reverse complement.
CTTCTGATGATTGAACCAATTGTAGAGGAGCCGAAAGCTAAGAATATGGACTTCGATTATGAAGGTATAAATTCTAATGAAGACGTTGAACCTGCCGTATATACAATGCATACATTAGCCGACTACTCTAACCCGCAAACTATGGATGTTGCCAAAACTCTAGAGCATCAGCCTATTATAGTTTTAATTGATATTGGTAGCACTAATAATTTTATGGACAGTGAGATTATTGACCAATTGGCCCACCACATTGAAGACTATGACAAATTCGAAATAAAATTTGTTGATTGATGGATTTTCACTTGTGATAGCATAGGTTCAAAGATAAAATTGATTATACAGGGCCAGAAGTTTCATGCAACGATTACTACACTGAAAGACCGACCTATTGCTTACTCTATCAAAAAGTGGAGACCATACTTACTTAATCAACTGGTTGTGATGCGTTGTAGATAGTCTATAGCTAAAGTGCTGAAAGAGAAGCTCCCCGAGATTGATGCTGCTCAGCCTTGAGGACAATACTGATTTGAAGAGGGAGAAACTGTTAGGACCCTTTTTCTGAGCTTTTGAATAATATTTGTTGAGTCTGTTTAGTTCAGTTGTTTATTGAGTCGGTTTGGTTCAGTTAAAGTCAAGTAAAGGTTTATTTAATAGTTATTTATTATTAGAGTTCAAGTTCTGATGGACTTTGAGTGGAACTCTATAAATAGAGATGTAATTACTTCTTTTCAGTAATCTATAAAAAATACTATTCTGTCATTTGACAAACCCTAGGAGGCCAATTCCCTCAAAGTGATCAAGGAGGGTCGATCCCCTCGAAGTGATCAAGGAGGGCCGATCCCTTCGAAGTGATCAAGGAGGTCGATCCCCTCGAAGCGATCATTATCATCCTCATTTCTCTCCTTTCTTCGATGATAAGACATTTAGGGTCTTATCATTTGGTATCAGAGCTTACGATAAGACTTTAGGGTCTTATCATTTGGTATCAGAGCGACGATAATACTTTAGGGTATTATCAATTGGTATCAAAGCATCCATATTTCTTCCATTTCTTCTACGATAAGACCTTAGGGTCTTATCATTTGGTATCAGAGCGACGATAAGACCTTTAAGGTCTTATCAAAATGGTAAAAGGATTATTTGGACCTTTCCTAGAAATGGTAAAGAGTATATGCTTAGAGCCCGCGATGCTCTACCAGCCCCCTCTTGCTTCATCCAGACGTGGATGGATGATACTCCTAGATGTGGGAGATTATGTTTAGGATCCTACTTCATCTTCTATCTGTTTGAAGTAGGATCCAGAGCTTTGGTTATGTGCTTCTATATATGCTTTGGATAAGAATAAAATGTGTGCAACGTCAAATATAACGTTTAAGCTTCCATTTCGTATTTGTTCTTTAATATTCTTCGAAATGCTTCATATGCCATTGATTTGTTCTGAAGCATTTCATTTGCCATTTATATGTTTCGAAATATTTGATCTGCTATTGATATACTCCAAAATGCTTCATATACCATTAATATGATATAAAGCATTTCATCCATCATTGATATGTTCTAAAATATTTTATTTGTTATTGATATACTCCGAAACATTTCATACATCCATGATATGCTCCAAAATGCTTCATATGCCATTGATATATTTCGAAGCATTTCATTCATCATTGATATGTTCCGAAATGTTTCATTTGTTATTGATATATTATGAAACATTTCATACATCCTTGATATGCTTCGAAATGCTTTATTTGCCCTTGATATGCTCCATAACATTTCATATGCCATTAATATGCTTCGTAAATGCTTCCTATGCCATTGATACACTCCGAAATGCTTCATATGTCATTGATATGTTCCGAAGGATTTCATCTATCATTGATATGTTTCGAAATGTTTCATTTGTTATTGATATACTCTGAAACATTTCATACGTCCTTGATATGCTCTGAAATACTTCATATGCCATTGATATGCTCTATAACATTTCATATACCATTGATATACTTCGAAATGCTTCTTGTGCCATTGATATACTCCGAAATGCTTCATATGCCATTGATATATTTCGAAGAATTTCATCCATCATTGATATGTTCTGAAATATTTTATTTGTTATTGATATACTCCGAAACATTTCATACATCCTTGATATACTCTGAAATGCTTCATATGTCATTCATATACTCTGTAACATTTCATATGCCATTAATATGCTCCGAAATACTTCCTATGTCATTGATATACTCCGAAATGCTTCATATGCCGTTGATATGTTCCTAAGTATTTCATCCGTCATTGATTTGTTCTGAAACATTTCATTTGTTATTGATATACTCCAAAACATTTCATACATCCTTGATAAGCATCGAAATGTTTCATATGCTATTGATATGCTCGGTAACATTTCATATGTTATTGATATGCTCCGAAATGCTTCCTATGCTATTAATATGCTCCGAAATGCTTCCTATGCCATTGATATACTCTGAAATGCTTCATATGCCAATGATATATTCTGAAGCATTTCATCTACCATTGATATATTCTGAAATATTTCATTACATCAATGATTTGCTCTAATTAGTCTTTACTCCCTTGTTATGAACAAAACATGCTTAGAATGAAATGACATTGTAATTCTACTTTCGTTGAGCGGCTATCTATGAACTCTTGTATCCTTGCCTTGTATTTGGTACCTTATATACTTTGAAACTATCCTTTTTCGTCATTGATATGTTAGTCGCTTGCTGAGCTTTATATACTCATCTCATTGCTATATAAATTTTTCAGCATAGCTTGTCACTCGCTATAATGTTTAAATTGAGTTACGAAAATATAAAGCTAGAAGACTTTGGGCAAACCTTTAGTAGATGATATATTTTTGTTGTATAAGTACACTTAGTGCCTAATGGAATGTTGATGGTAAATCTAAACTTATGAGTTTTGTAAAAGTTTAATGGACCTCTCATGTTAGGATTTTGGAGTGTTAAGTTAATTTGTGTATTAATATGAACATGTGGTAAATATCAATTTTTATGATAATGTAGAATCCCACACTTGTGGATTTATGAGGTGATTATTGTCTTGGTGAGTTGGTTTTAGATTTTATGATTCATAGAGTGATGCGGTATATGAATTTAAACTATATAGGTTTTATGAATTGGGGAATTATGGATGTGAATAACTTGAATGTTTTCTCAGTATCCTCAAATGTGTGATTGGATCCTGGAATAGATTATTGTTGATCTATAATAAATTAAAGGGGCATGACACTTTGTGCTTGTGTATGTTAACCAGGGATGAGAGGGGTATTTATAGGCCTCAAGTAGATTTAAACTTGGAGCCTAAAAGTATCTCATCCACAGTTTTTGGGGTACTGACGATACCACCGTTTGTTTTGGGCGATACCACCGCTTGCAGCACTAACACCGGGCAGTACCACCCCCCGACAATCTCAAAGACTAAGTATGGGTGGTACCACCGCCTGACATAGTCTCGGAGATTGTGCCACCAATCGTTCCACCTGTTAGGTCACTTTTTGGGCCTTTCACTTGGCCCAACACAGCTAAACTTGGACTCAATTGGCTCTTAATTGAGTTGGCTCAATTCTAACCCAATTACTCCTAAAATCTACTTCGATTTAGATAATTATTATAAAGCTTGAATTAAATATTATCCGACATATCATTGGTTCATCCAACCATGGCCTGAAGCATTCTGCCAATACATCGACCGATCCTCCGACTCGACGTCCTATCTTCTGACATGTTCCACTCCGACCCATCATGATTCTTCCTGCTTTAATTGTCTTTCCTGATTGAAGTTGCCTACATCACTTAAAGCGCAGATTAGATCAAAAACACATCAATTGATTTCATCATCAAAATCCGAGATTCAACACTTCCCCCCCTTTGTCATCAATAAAAAGGAGAAAAGTGTAAGTGTTTTACTTCTCTTGAAGTATGAAAGTTAGCAAGTTTTTGTTTCTTTAAGATGTGCAAGCTAGCAAATTTTGCTTTTCTTTTGATATATACAAGCTACCACTTTTTACTTATCATGAGATGTGCAAGCTAGCACTTTTTTTTCTCCCTTTGTCACTGTCAAAAAGAAGAAGGGAATGATACAATGGTGGAAAATTTACATCAATGTTCCAATCATAACATCAAAAATAAATTTAAATAATGAAAGATGAAGTCATAAATACTGAAATATTAATATTCATTTTGACAAACCTCTTCTTTTATAAATGACAAAAAGAAAGAATCATAGTAATCGATCTTCATTCAAAAGAAAACTCAAGTCATAAAAATCGAGAAATCAAGATAATGATCCATAAAAATATATGAGAAGAATTCATGCATTTGGAAGTTTTAACATGCCTAAATCTCTTATAATAGAATAGAATTGTTTCTCTTTCAATAGTTTATAAAAATATCTGCTAATTGATGTTTTCTCTCAATAAAGTTTAAAGATATATTATGATTATTAACATGATCCCTAATAAAATGATGCCTAATATCAATGTGTTCAGTTCTAAGGTGTTGAATGAGATTCTTTATTAAACAAATAGCACAAGTATTATCATATTTTATAGAGATATTTTTCAAGTAAAGTCCATAATCTTCTAAAGTATTTTTCATCTAAATAACTTGTGCACAATATGCACCTACTACTACATATTAAGCCTTGGCTGTAGATAATGTAACATAATTTTATTTCTCGGAAGACCAAGAAACAAGTGCATGACCTAGGAGTTGACATGCTCCATATGTGCTTTTTCTATCTATTTTACATCCAGCAAAGTTAGCATCAGCATAAATAATCAAATTAAAATTTTTAGATTTTGGATACCATAATCCTAGATTAGGAGTTCCTTTTAAGTAACTAAAAATCATTTTAGCTACTTTATAATGAGATTGTTTAGGATTAGTACAAAGCCCAACACTAAACATTATATCACGTCTAGTTGCTGTGAGGTATAGTAAACTACCTATCATGTCTTTGTCTTTTGATTAAAACATTCTCCTTTATTATCCATATCTAATTTTGTAGAAGTACTCATTGGTGTATTAATGGCCTTAGTACTATCCATATAAAATCATTTTAATAGATCCAAAGTATACTTAGTTTGACTAACAAAAGTTTCATCATTAGTTGCTTAATTTACAATCCTAAGAAAAATATCAATTCACCCATTAAACTCATTTTGAATTCTTGGCTCATACTTTTGGCAAAAGATTCACATAAAGATTCATTTGTAGAACCAAAAATAATATCATCAACATAAATTTATATAATAAAAAAATTATTTTAAAATATTTAATAAATAATATGGTACCGACCTTACATTTTAAAAAATTATTCTTAATAAGAAATGAAGTAAGTCTCTCATACCAAGCCTTAGATAACTTAAAAACATAGTTTAGAAAAAGAATATTCTTAAATCCCAATGGTTGCTCAACATAAACTTCTTCGAAAATAAAGCCATTAAGAAAAGCACTTTTAACGTCCATTTGAAATAACTAAAAATTATTACAACATGTATAGGAAAGTAGTATCCTTATAGTTTCAAGTTTTGTCACAAGAGCGAAGATTCTTTATAGTCGATACCTTCTTCTTGGTTGAAACCTTTGGCCACTAATCTAGCCTTGTTTTGAACCACAATATTAAGTTCATCTTGCTTATTCCTAAAGACCCCATTTGGTGCCAATTATAAGATGATCACTAGGTTTAGGAACAAGCATCTATTGAATCCCGAATTTTGATGATGAAATCAATTGATGAGTTTATGATCTAATCTGCGGTTTGAGAAAAGTATTGCAGGACTAATTTCAATTATGAAAAGATAAAATGATTAAAGTAAAAGAATTAGATGTTGGGCAGAAGTTAGAGATCGGGTATCGAGCCAGAAGAATCGGATATTTTACCAAGATCAGATGTTGTGGGAGTCAACATGCCGATGGATCGACCGATATGTCGAAGGTTTGGATGATGAAGCGGAAGTTCACTAAGAGTTCAAATGAACTAATGACATGTCGAACAACTTAGATTTCTTATCTTATAATTATTTAGGTCTTAATTATCATAGTTAGGTCTTAAATTGAGTTAGTTTTAGGTGTAACCCTACTAACTCAATTAGGGGCCCATTGGGCCTGATTTAGGGTTGAGTTGGGCCCATTGGGAGGCTCATTTAGTGACCTAGAGTTAGGTCAGGTGGTGGCACTGCCAGGGTAGGTGGTAGAACCACTTATTATAGGGAAATCTATGGGCAACATCACATGCGCAGTGGAAGAACAGAAAAAAACCCCAAAATTTCCAAAAAGGTGTTCGTTGTGGTGCGAAGATTAGTGCGCAAAACCCACGAAACTAAAAACTATATATATGAAAGAGTATGTTACATAAAGAGATCATAAATCCATAAAATTCTATAGATTTGTAGGAGTAGATGAAGAAGGTGAAGCATCCTCCTATCTTATCCACATGGTAGGGGTTGCGAAGATGCTCCTCAAATCGCTATTCAAATCTCCACACCTGCTATTTGTGAAAAAAAAGAGGAGAGGAGAATAGGAGGTTACAACTGTTAGGATTAAGAGCGGTACTAAGACGGGGGGGTGAATTAGTGCAGTGAAAAAATTACATTGATTCGAAAGCCTTCATGTGATAAAAACCGGTTTCGACTCAAATCATTTGTTTCACTTTGAATATGTAGAGAAGAAAAGGTTGGGCAGTTTGTAATGTAGGAAAGTTGAATTAAGTAAAGAGAATTTATATTAAGGAAAGAACACACCGGAATTTATAGTGATTCGGTCATTATGACCTACATCCACTTCCGATTCCTCCTCCGTCGAGGTCACCGACGTCTACTAATGGTCCTCCTTCAATAGATGAAGACCAACCACCTCTTTACAGTACTTTATCATTTTCATGGGTTTAGGAGATAACCCTTACAAGCCTCACTCCTCTTTCTTGGATGGTTACAAAGCTAAGAGAGGGAAGAGGACTCTTCTTACTTTTACAACACTTTTAACGCCCCAACACTTAAGATTTTTTACACTTTTGATTGCACTTTGTCAGCCTTCCATGCAGAAAAAGGGTGGGGTATATATAGGCCCCAATAGCTTCATAATTAGAGCCAACAAGTGTCACATCCCCGGATTTTGGGGTACTGGCGATACCATCGCTTTACTCTTTGATACTGGGTGGTACCATCGCCTAATCTAGCGATACCATCGCTTGATAGAGCTCTCGAAGATTGAGCTCTAGCGGTACTACCACTGGTAGGTAATAACTGTCAATGGTACCACCACCCAGTCTGGGCGGTACCACCACCCAAAACACTTGGGAGACCGAGTCTCAAGTGGTGCCACCGCCAACCGTGACTTCGGGTGCTGAATGGGATGTTCAATCTAGCCCAATTTAGTCCTGTTAAGGGTCCAGTTGGCCCCTAATTGAGTTAGTGGAATTGTCTCCCAATCCTAACTCAACTTAAGGTCTAACTATAATAATTAAGACATTTAAAAAAGCATTCTTGTTCCAATTCATCAATTGTTCTTCCGACGAGCTTCCAACGATCTTCTGGCAAACTACTGACGATCTCTCGGCAATGTTGCAGTAGACTTTCAGCAAGCTCTTGGACTTTATGATAATCTTCTTGGTGAGTTCCAACGAGCTTCTTTGGTAAGCTCCTAGACTTCTCAGTTAATTCCGGCACAACATTTGCTTTATGTCTTACTGCTATCGTAGTTAATCCTACACACTTTTCTCAACATATATATTAGATCAAACAATTTACCAATTGATTTCATTATCAAAATTTGAGATTCAACAATCTCTCCCTTTTTTATGATGATAATTAATTAATGACAAAGTTAACCTTAACTCCCCCTATCTATATGCCATGCTTGAGAAAGACATTATTGAATTCAAGGCCTTTGAATTCAAGCATCAAACTAATAAGTTATTTTCATTTAAACTTATCAACATGTACATCATGTACTTATCATGATTTTCTAATTCAAAATATAATACCACGTATTTATCAATAAAAATGATCTCAATGCATGATATCCATTTTCAAGTCCAATGATGATAAACAATCATCATTTTCAAATATGATATGAGTTTCAAATATAAAATTTAGAAAGATGACAATTCTCGATAAAAGATGACAATTCATGATTTTGAGGCATGGTATCAATTGTAAATAGCAAGTTAAGCTCATGATACCTTATCGTTATGAAAGATATTTCTCAAACATTCATGAAACAGTTCAAGTATCTACGATACATATGATGCATGCATTTTGAGGTAACTACGATAAAAATTTCAAATATTCATATGCAACACATTTTGATATGATTCAAGTATGTGCAATGTATTTGACGATTCCAATTATATTTGCTCATATTTCAAGCATTCGCAATACATTTTATGCACTCATCTAAGATATTCATTTTTGTCATCAATTTGTCACATTTCTCCTCCTTTGTCATTAACAAAAAGGATAACAATTCAACAATGCAAGTGTGGTAAAGATTCAAGCAAGTTTTACACTAATTTATCCAAACCATAAAGGAAGGTAAGCAAAAACTTTGCATGATAACTTTTTGAAAAGCTAACATTTTTACTCAAGGGCTTTTTGATTCATCTTTAGTTGTGCAAGTTTCTTTCTTTCTTTGTCATAGAAAAATAAGAAGAGGAAGAAGAGTAAGGAAAGAATCCATCAAGAACCAAATTTCATGAAATGATTTGAACCAAGTCAAATTCAAAACAATAAATGAGTTTCATTAAATCATGCTTCAATTTTAACAAAGAGAAGGGATTTATGAAAAGGATCAATATATCCATACGAAATCAAACCCCCATTCTTGCAAGTGATCTTCACACACTAAAAATTCATAAATTTTTTCTTTCATGAGACAAGTAAGGAAGAAGCATCAAACGAAGGATTAAAAATCATTGAATAAAACTTCATAAATCAAATTTGTTAAAAATTTACAAGAGTGAAATCCATGAGAGATGCATTTGTCAATGAATTCCATGAGTGAAGGGACTAAGTGTATAAAAAATCATTAAGTGATGGAGCAAGGATATGAAGTAAACTTGATATTAAGGAAGATAAAAATGAAATAAATTCATGAAAACTCCATTCATGAAATACATTAAGAGAAAGATAGTCCAGAAAAAAAATACAACAAACTAATGCATTTGTACAATTTAACATCCCTAACTCCCTTCTAATGAAATCAAATTATTCTTCATTTAAAGGTTTTGTAAAGATATCTGCTAATTGATGTTTCGTATCAATGAATTCCAAGATTACATCATGATTATTAACATGATCTCATATAAAGTGATGCCTAATGTCAATATATTTAGTTCTAGAGTGTTGAATAGGATTTTTTATTAAACATATTGCACTTGTGTTATCACATTTTATGGGAATGTTCTCAAGATAAATTCTATAATCTTCTAATGTATTTTTCATCCATATGACTTGTGCACAACATGCACTAGCCGCTATGTATTTGGCTTTGGTCATAGATAGTGCAACCGAGTTTTGTTTCTTGGAAGACCAAGAGACAAGTGCATGACCTAAGAGTTGACACGTTCTGAATGTGCTTTTTCTATCTAATCTACGTCTAGCAAAATCTGCATCAGTATAAGTAATTAATTCAAAGTTTTCAGATTTTGGATACCATAATCCTAGATCAGTAGTTTCTTTCAGATATCTAATAATTATTTTAATTGCCTTAAGATGAGATAGCTTAGGATTAGATTCAAACATAGCACAAAGTCCTACGCTAAACATGATATCCGGTCTAGTTGCGGTGAGGTATAGTAAACTACCTATCATACCCCTATAAGCTTTTTGATCAAAGCTTTCTCCACTTTCGTCAATGTCTAACTTAGTAGAGGTACTCATATGAGTATTGATAGCCTTTTAATTATCCATATTAAACCGTTTTAGCAAGTCTAATGCATATTTTGTTTGACTAAGAAAAATATCATTACTAAGTTTTTGATTTGTAAGCCTAAAAAGAAAGTTAGTTCACCCATTAAGCTCATTTCAAACTCTTGGCTCATACTCTTGGCAAATGATTAACATAGAGATTTATTTGTAAAACTAAAAATAATATCATCAATGTAAATTTGAACAACAAGAAAATTATTTTCAAAATGTTTCATACACAATGTAGTATCGACCTTGCCTTTAGAGAAATTATTTTGGTTAAGAAATGAGCTAAGTCTCTTATACGAAGCCCTTAGGGCTTGTTTTAATCAATAGAGATCTTTAGTCAATTTAAACACATGATTAGGAAGATTATCATTCTTAAATCTAGGAGGTTGTTCAACATAAACTTCTTCGGAAATAAAGCCATTAAGAAAAGCACTTTTTGTTGGGAAATCATGGGGGCGACATCACATGCGCAACGGAAGAACAAAAAATAAAATCCTCTATTCCCAAAGAGATGTTCGTCATCGTGCGAAGATTGGTGCGCAAAAATATACGAAACTTAAAACTACGTATAGAATAGATTGTGTTACCTAGGGAGATCGTATATCCTTGTTTCCTTGTAGATCTCTAAGAGAGGGTGAAGGAGGTCAAGCGCCCTCCGCTCTAGTGGTGATCCACACAATAGGGCAGTGACGACGCTCCTCAAAACTCCAGGCCTGTTCTGAGGTGGAGAGGGGGCGGAGAATAAGAGAGGCAAGCAAAGGCTCTAGCCTATGAACCACTGAATCCCACCTATTTGTAGAGGTCCCTTGTCAAACCATAATGGATCCTCCCCTATTTGGTATTAGATCTGCATCTAACGACTCATGCCTCTTAGATTAGTGGATCTCTATCCAATAATCTCTTATGGGCTCTTATTGGATCTCATCCAAAGGATCCAATAATTTAGGGGCTTATTGGATATCCAATAAGTTAGGGGCTCCGACGGATATCTCATATTCGAACTTCTACTCATCGCAATACCTACCATATGTGTGTGACCCTCTAGGCCCAATATCGAGTTGGTCGTGAGTCATACTTATTAGAACTCCTTCTAGCTCAGTGAATTATTATCTCCATAATAATTCACTTGACTCATTGACTATGGACGTACTAGGCCACTACATCGTAGTCTCTAGATGAAACAGGGGAATCCAATCCATTGGACTTATCTATCCTCAATTATCATGTACCTATAGTCCTTCATGCTAGTCATAGGTGTCCAGCAAGCCAATCACGTGAGTAATGACGTGTGTGACTTGACACGGAATTTTTTTGCTTATTATATTTTGACATTTATCACTTTATATTGATTATTGCATATATGCATGTATATATTGTGATGTCCTTGGATCCGTGCAATAGGAATCGGATCATGATGAGATCACAATAATGATACCGATTCACCTTTAAACATAGATCCTAAATAATCCCGGTCATAGGTTACTCGAGAGGGACATCATGATAATCGGACAAACTAGTGTGCTGTATACCCGTCCATATGATGGATGTAGCTGGTCTCATAGCTGCTCATATAGGGATACTAGGGATACAATACAGGTGCTCATTAGAGAATAATTTTACTAATTGATCCGCTTACGGAATGCTGAATGGTTGATGATGCCTTATTATTAGACAGCAATTCCGTAGTCCTAGTGGTGTATCTGGTCCTTAGACTTGAGACACTAAGGATGTCCTGTATGAGTGCTCCACTCTTTGATACTAGATTTATAGATTTGGCTGTCCCAGATCTAGTATAGCTACATTGGTAGTGGCAATCGATCTTACGAGGGCTATTGAGTGTTGATAGAGGATCATCCACTCTTGGCGTCATAAGAGGAATATCTCATGTGTTCTTACTCAGACAAATCCTTGGCTATGGTCATTCGGGTTGAGAGAGAAAGAGTTCTCTGCAAGAATCTGATTAGAGCGAGACTCGAATAGAAACCATATGGGTCTGACAGCACCATGCTCGATATATGGTCTCTAGGATATTAAATGGATGAGGGACTAAAGGTATATGGTAACTAAGGATAGACATGTCTAATAGATTGGATTCCCCTATATCGTTTAGGGACTACGGCGTAGTAGCCTAGTACGTCCATAGTCGATGAGTCGAGTGAATCATTATAGATATAATAATTCACTAAGTTAGAAGGAGTTTTGACAGGTATGACTCACGGCTAGCTCAATATTGGGCCTAGAGGGTCACACACATATGATATGCATTGCAATGAGTAGAGGTTCGAATATGAGATATCCGTCGGAGCCCCTGTCTTATTGGATATTCAATAAGCTTCTGAATTATTGGATCCCATGGAGGAGATCCAATAAGAGCCCATGAGAGATTATTGGATAGAGATCCACTAATCTAAAAGGCTTGGGTAATTGGATGCAGATCCAATACCCACTAGGGGAGGATCCATTAGGTTTTGATAGGGGGGCTATATAAATAGGAGGGATTCAGAGCCTCATAGGCTAGAGCCTTTACTTGCCTCTCCTATTCTCTTCCCCCTCTCCACCTCAAAGCAGGCCTGGAGTTTTGAGGAGTGTCGTCACAGCCTTATTATGTGGATCACCACAAGAGAGGAGAATGCTTGACCTCCTTCACCTCTCCTAAATATCTGTCAGGAAACAGGGATATAAGATCTTCCTAGGTAACACAATCTACTCTATACGCAGTTTTAAGTTTCATAGATTTTGTGCACCAATCTTTGCACGACGACGAACATCTATTGTGAATAGGGGATTTTGGTTTTCTTGTTCTTTCGCTGTGTATGTGATGTCACCCCCAAGATTTCCCAACAGTGGTATCAGAGCTAGGTTGTTCGTGCGAATGATTAGTTTTGAACTACGTGTGTTGTGTTTTGGAGAAGCATTTGACATCAAAATCGTTCATGCAAAAGCGAGAAAGGACAGCAACTGTTGCTGCCCTTGCTACCATCGCAGATGGCAGTGCTGCCATCTACGTGCAGGTAGCCCCCTTTAGCGGCGCCCGCAAGTAGGGCCGCAGGCGCGATGGCCACCTCCGCGGGCACTACGCCCACACGGGGCGGCATCGGCACCCTCGATCACCACCTCCGGGCACAGTGCTCGTAGTGACGCTTGCCCGCAGGCAGCCACCGTCGCTCGCCTGCGGGGCCGGATGCTGTAGGAATAACCCCACGGGCAGAACCGCTCGCAGGGGTGGCGGTGACAGTAGGGGCGCCCGCCTGTGGGTGCGCCTAATTACAGCGGCAGCGCCGCGCCCTCGAGCACACCGCCTGTAGTCCATGATTTCAGAAATTCCAGTTTCTATCTATTGTTCAAATTATGAAAATACCCCTAGAAATTTAGAAATTCCCTACATGTCCCTGACTTCAAAAAATATTCATTAATTAAAATATTTAGTTGATTATTATTTTTATTATTATCTAGTAGTCCTACATGATAATAATTTATACATGTGATGTATGATGTGTGGACGGATGATCATGGAACGTGTGATGTGTGTACTTGTGATTATTATTATTGGGGTCTGCGAGCCTCCATTATATTTCTCATTTATTATCAGGCCTACGTGCCTATGATTAAGTTGTAATCAGATGAGAAGGCACAACGGGAGCGTGGATGCGATAGCGAGACCCACGAGACAGATGATTATGATGCATGGAGATGCATCGAGATGTTGAAGGAACCGACGAGGATGAGATCGACGATCACAGGGCATGAAGAAGCATCGTTGCGCACATAGATCTTGATATGAGTGATCAGGCCTATTGGCTCGGGTCTGATCACATTAGATTGTGGTCCATGATCATCTAGTGTGATTGCTTATACATATAATAGATATGTATATATATTTGCATGCGATGTAGATATATATTAAAAATGTATATGTGTGACATGTCATATTAGGAGACCAAATCATAGAAACCTCTCTCTTTATAATATTAAGTCGGTAAATGTGAGGCAATTAGATTGACCCATGTGGCCTTCCATCGTTATAGGTAGGAACCGATTTCCAGTGTAGGTTGAGTTGGTCGAGTCTCTCGAGGCTCACCTATATCGCGACTCCTTATCTTGCTTACGACATAGAAATGTCATTGGTGACCTGAGAACATGGTATGCTTGGTCGAGTCCCTCGAGGTTATATCATCAAATCAAACTCATCTTGTAATGAAGGTGTTGACTTAACCGAGTATCATGGTTGGTCGAGTCCCTTGAGACCATGGTGATTTGGAGGCCGAATAGGAAGGGAATCATAAGGAGTTGTGATCGGTAAGAGTTGCCTACCTTTTGGGCTTAGTATGATTGGTCGAGTCCCTCGAGGTTATACTAAGACGCTGATTGGATCCTGATCCCCACTAGAAGTCTGCCAGAGACTTCCGTTTCACGTGCTGAGGGTATTGCGTGACTCGCTAGTAAAATAGTGAGAGCTTATTAAGATAGAAGTACATATCTTGATAGTTTATTTCTTGCAAAATCTGCATGTTATTCATTTCTGCTTCATCTTTATTTTCAAAAAATATCGCTTTTAAATCCCTTACATGGCATTCTTGATGTCAACCACCTCATTGGTCCAAATTATATGGATTGGCTCTGCAACTTGAGAATTGTTCTCACGATGAAGAAAATCGCGTACGTCCTTGATAAAATGACGCCTACGCCTGAGGAAGGGGCAAGCGAGGATGCGATCGCTCGCTACATGAAGTACTTTGATGACTCCACTCTTGCTCAGTGCATGTGATTTCTAAATCAAAGCTTGAATTCAAGGTTGTGAATTCAAGTTTGTAAGTTATATAGATAGGGGGAGTTAAGGTTTAACTCCTTCACCAATTGGTTGTCATCACAAAAAAAGGGGAGATTGTTGAATCTCAGATTTTGATGATGAAATAAATTGGTAAATATTTAGACCTAATCTATGTGTTGAGATAAGTGTGTAGGATTAACTACGATAGCAATAGGGTGTAAAGCAGATGATGTGTGGGAATCGAAGATTCAGACGATGTACTAGGAGCTCGCCAAGAGCTCGTCTGAAGATCGCCGAGAGCTCGTCTGAAGATCGCTGAGAGTTCATCGGAAGATCATCAAAAGTTCATCAAGAGTTCACCAGAAGCACACTAGAAGACTCGTTGAGAAGTTCGTTGGAGGATCGCCGAAGGAAAGATCGACATACCAGACTAATTGCTTGCCTTAATCGTAGTTAGAACTATAAATTTAGTTAGGATTGGGAGGTGATCCCACTAACTCGTTTAGGGGCCAACTGGGCCCTTAACAGGACTGAATTGGGCCAGATTGGATAGCCCATTCAGCATCTGAAATCATGGTCGGCGGTGGTATTGCTTGGAAGATCCAGTCTCCCAGGTGATTAGGGCGGTGATACCGCTAACAATTAATGTTGTCAGTGGTGGTACCACCCCTGTTAGGCGATGGTACCACCAGAGCTCAGTCTCTGAGCTCTATTAGGTGGTCGTACAGCCTAAACTGAGCGATGGTATCGCCTAGTGTTAGACTACAAGCGGTAGTACCGCCCAGTAATGGTGGTGGTACAGCTAGTACATCGAAATCCAAGGATGTGACACTTTTAGCTCTAATTTTGAAGCTATTAGGGCCTATAAAAACCCCACCCTTTTCTACATGAAAGGGCACAAAAACATTGAGATAATCTTGAGTTGTTGGAGTATAAAAGTGTTGTAAACAAGTGCTAGAGTTCTCCTCCTCCCTTTCTATGTTTTGAGATCATTCAAGAGAGGTGTGAGACTTGTAAGGGTTCTCTCCTAAACCCAAGAAAAGGAGAAAGCGCTGTAAAAGAGGTGGTTGGTCTTCACCTATTGAAAGAATGTCTTTAGTGGAGGTCGGAGACCTTGTCGGAGGAGGAATCCGAAAGTGGATGTAGGTCACGTTGACCGAACCACTCTAAATCCTGGTTTGCTTTTCATTTGACAATTTACATTACTGCAAATCTCCTTAATCCTCTCTTGCACTTTTACGAAAGCTTTCAAGTTCATAATCTCTCCAAAACGGATTCAGTCGAAACCATTTTCGTCCAAATCAGTTTTAATCGAAATGAAAGTCTTTCAAATTCAAAAAGTTTTCTACTACACTAATTCACCCCCCCTGAGTGCCATTCTTAATCATAACAATTGGTATCAGAGTAAGGTTCACTCTTATTTTGTTTTAAACTCAAGAGAGATGACATTTGCCGGCAACATAGAGGGTCATTCAATTACACGTCCGACAATATTCAATGGGTCGAATTATATATATTGAAAGTCTAGAATGAGGATCTTCCTAATTTCAATCGATTTTGAGCTTTGGAACGTTGTCGAAAATGGTTTTCAAAAGTCTTCTCTTCCAATGAACGATTGGAATGAGTTGAAGAAGAAGACTTTTACTTTTAATGCCAAGGCTATGAATGCCTTGCTTTGTACATTAGATAAAAATGAGTTTAATCGAGTATCTATTTGTGAAATGGCTTTTGACATTTGGCACACACTCGAACTGACTCATGAAGGCACTAGTAGAGTGAGGGAGTCAAAAATTAATCTTTTAGTGAATTCTTATGAGTTGTTTCGAATAAAACCGAGTGAGACCATTCGAGACATGTACACCCAATTTACGGATGTTGTCAATGGTCTAAAAGGACTTGGGAAAGGTTTTTCGGATTTTGAACTAGTTAATAAGATTTTAAGATCCCTTCCAAAAAGTTGGGATCCTAAAGTAATGACCATTCAAGAGGCCAAAGATCTAAATAATTTTCCTCTTGAAGAACTAATTGGGTCACTAATGACCTATGCAATGATATGTAAAGCTCATGAAGAGCTTGAGGACACCCTTCCAATGAACAAGAAGGATATAGCACTAAGAACATAAGAAGATCACTTGCAAAAAAATCAAGTGACGAGAACTTTGATGATGACTTAGCACTCTTAACAAAGAAGTTCAAAAGATTCATAAAAAAAAATAAATTTAAAAATGATACTAAAAATAAATTTGAACCTAAGAAAGAACAAGTGATATGCTATGAATGCAAGAAGCTAGGACACTTCAAGAGTGAATGTTCCCAAGCAAAGAGGAGGCCACCAAAGAAGAAGGCTCTCAAAGCTATATGGGAGGACTTAAGTGCATCCGAAGAAGAGAAGCCTACTATCACCGAGCAAGTTGCTTACTATGCACTAAGGGCCATTGGAGATGAGAAAAATGTACCATCACAGGCTAAGAGCAAGAGGTAGTATACCTTGATAGTGGATGCTCAAGGCATATGACCGGAGATCCATCTCATTTCTCTAAGCTCACTAGCCTAGATGAAGGATATGTCACCTTCGGAGATAACAACAAGGGTAAAATCATTGGCAAATGAACCATCGATAACAAATCCAACCTTCTTATTGAAGATGTATTGTTTGTTAGTTGATGGTTTAAAGCATAACCTTTTAAGTATTAGTCAATTATATGATAAAGGATATATCGTTAGATTTGAATCTAATGCTTGTATTATTAAAAAAACTATACAAAAACACATCTATAATTACCCTAAAATAAAATAATGTATACACTATCGAGATTGATCATCTTTGTAATGAAATATACTTTTCGGTTTTGAATGATGATGCTTGGCTTTAGCATAGGAGATTAGGTCATGCTAGCATGAAACTAATATCTCAAATTTCATCTAAAGAACTTGTAAGAGGAATTCCTCATATCAAGTCCATCAAAGATAATGTGTGTTATGCATGTCAACTAGGAAAACAAATAAAAGGTAGCTTCAAACCTAAGAACCAAATAAACACTTCTAGAACTTTGCAATTGATCTATATGGACTTGTTCGAACCAATTGCTACATCAAGCCTAGGAGGTAGCAAATACGCATTTGTCATTGTGGATGATTATTGTAGATACACATGGATTTATTTTTTGGCACACAAAAGTGAATGCTTTAGGTATTTCTCTAAGTTTTATAAACTTGTTCAAAATAAAAAGGATTTTATAATTTCATTAATTCGAAGTGATCATTGTGATAAATTGTAAAACCGTGATTTCTAAGAATTTTGTGAATCTAATGGATACAACCATAACTTCTCTGCTCTAAGAAATCTTCAACAGAATGGAGTAGTGGAAAGAAAGAATAAAAACTTACAAGAAATGATAAGAACCATGTTAAACGAACATAGCCTACCCAAATATTTTTAGGCCGAAGCCGTAAATATGACATGCTATGTTATGAATAGGGTTCTAATAAGACCATTACTTTCCAAGACTCCTTATAAGTTGTGGAACAACAAAAAACCCAACATTTCATACTTTAAAGTTTTCGGATGTAAATATTTTATTTTGAATGAAAAAGATGCCTTAGGTAAATTTGATGTAAAATCTGATGAAGGAATTTTTCTTGGCTATTCTTTTGTTTCTAAAGCATTTCGTATTTTTAACAAATAAACTTTGATTATAGAAGAATCTATTTATGTTATTTTTAATGAAGTTTTCGGAGTTAAGAAAAATGATTTTGATGATAATGTTAATTTTGATTCTTTGAATTTAAATGAAACCATTTCTCCATCTAGCAACTTGGATGCATCTTCTTCCGAAACATCATTACCCAAGGATTGGAAGTATGTAGATGCTCATCCTAAGGAGCTAATCATAGGAGATATATCTAAAGGGGTTCAAACTCATTCTTCTCTTAAGAATTTTTGTGCAAACGCCACTTTTCTCTCCCAAATTGAACCAAAGTGCATTGACAAGGCCTTGAAAGATGATTCATGGGTCATCGCAATGCAAGATGAGTTATATCAATTTGAGAGAAATGAGGTGTGGAAGCTTGTTCCGAGGCCAAATGACCATTTAATTATTGGTACTAAATGGGTCTTTAGAAATAAGCAAGATGAACTTGGTATCGTGGTTAGAAACAAGGCTAGATTAGTAGCCAAAGGTTTCAACGAAGAAGAAGGGATCGATAATGAGGAGACCTTCACTCCTTGCCTATGCTAGTAGTAATAATTTTAAGTTGTTTCAGATGGATGTTAAAAGTGCTTTCTTAAAGGCATTATTTCCGAAGAAGTTTATGTTGAAAAACCTTCTGGTTTTGAGAATGATAATCTCCCTAATCATATGTTTAAATTGACTAAAGCTCTCTATTGTTTAAAACAAGCCCCAAGGGCTTGGTATGAGAGACTTAGCTCTTTTCATATTCCAAAATAATTTCTCTAAAGGCAAGGTCGATACTATATTGTTTATCAAAAATTTTAAAAATAATTTTCTTATTGTTCAAATTTATATTGATGATTTCATTTTTGGTTCCACGAATGAATCTCTTTATGAATCATTTGTTAAAAGTATGAGTCTTGAATTTGAAATGAGCTTGATGGGAGAATTAACCTTCTTTTTAATTTTACAAATCAAACAACTTAGTAATGACATCTTTCTTAGTCAAACAAAATATGCTTTAGATTTGTTAAAAAGGTTTAATATGGATAGCTCAAAATCTATCAATACTCCCATAAGTACCTCCACTAAGTTAGACATTGATGAAAGTGGAGAAAGCTTTGATCAAAAAGCTTATAAGGGTATGATAGGAAGTTTACTATACCTCACCGTAACTAGACCGAATATCATGTTTAGTGTAGGTCTTTATGCTAGGTTTCAATCTAATCCTAAGATATCTCTGTTTAAAGTAGTTAAGAGAATTCTTAGATATCTTAAAGGTACCATTATTCTAGGATTATGGTATCCAAAATCTGAGAACTTTGAACTAATTACATATGCTGATGTGGATTTTATTGGATGTAGATTAGATGAAAAAGCAGATCCGGAACATGTCAATTTTTAGGACACGCACTTGTTTCTTGGTAATCCAAGAAACAAAACTCGGTTGCACTATCTATAACCGAAGCTGAGTACATTGTAGCTAGTGTATGTTGTGCACAAGTTGTGTGGATGAAAAACACTTTAGAGGATTATAAGATTCATCTTAAAAATATTCCCATAAAATATGATAACACAAGTGCAATATGTTTAACAAACAATCCCATTCAACACTTAGAACTAAACATATTAATATTAAGCATCACTTTATACGAGATCATATTAATAATCATGATATAATCTTAGAGTTTATTGATACAAAACATTAATTAGCTGATATTTTTATAAAGCCTTTAAGTGAATAATAATTTGATTTTATTAGAAGAGAATTAGGAATGTTAATTTGTCAAAATGCATGAATTTAATGTATATCTTTTCCGGACTATCTTTCACTTAATGTATTCCTTGAATAGAGCTTTCATGAGTCTATGCCATATCAAGTTTACTTCATACCCTTGCTCTATCACTTAATGATTTTTGATCACTTCATGGATTTTATTGACAAATGCATCTCTCATGGGTTTATCTCTTGTGAATTTTTAATGAGAAATGGATTTGATGTGATCATTCATGGAATTTCTTTTATTGGAATTTTTTTTATTCTTTATATGATTATTTTTTCACATGAATTCTTTCTTATTGAAGGAAGATTTTTTATGAATTTTTTAGTATGAGATGAACACTTGCAAGAGTGAGGATTTGATTTCACAAGAATATCTTGATCCTTGTGAAAATTGAAGCATGATTCAATGAAACTCTTTTATCGTTTTTGACTTAATTCAAATCATTTCACAAAGTTGGTTCTCAATGGATTTTCCCCATTACTTTTCTTCATGAGAAGTTTTGATGAAAAATAAAAAGGGAGAAGTTGATGGAAGCCATCTCTTTAAATGTTTATAACTTTTAATGTGAGAACGTTTGAATGATACCATTTAATGAATCTTGAAATATGATTGGTATCATCAAATACAAATTAAAATGTGGCATGAATTTTTACCACACTTGCATTGTTGAATCGTTCTCCTTTTTGTTGATGACAAAGGGGGAGAAATAATACCAAAATATGGTAAATTGATGACAAATGTGTGTAATGTATTTCATCATATATACTTGAAATGTTTGTTTGTTTGATAAATTTTCTTCATTATGGTAAGATATCTAGAGCTTAACTTCTATTTTACAATTGATAACTTGCCATAGAATGATGAATTGCTATCTTTGTCATTTTCATATTTGAAATATCATACTTAAAAATGGATGTCATGCCTTGACATCATTTTGAGAATGTTAGATCATGATAATAATCATGATATGCATGTTGATAAGTTTAAATGAATCTGACTTATCAGTTTGATACTTTGAATTCAAAGGCTTTGAATTCAAGAGTATCTTTTCTCAAGTATGACATATAGATAGGGGGTTTAAGGTTAACTCTGTCATCAATTGATTGTCATCATAAAAAAGGGGGAGATTATTGAATCTCGGATTTTGATGTGAAGTCAATTGTAATTTGTTTGATCTAATCTATATGTTGAGAAAAGTGTGTAGGATTAACTACGATAGCGGTAAGACATAAAGCAGGTGTTGTGCTAGAGTCAAGATTGAGATCACGTTGGGAGTTCGAGAGTTCGTCGAAAGTTTGGACGTTCATCGGAAGTTTATCGGAACCAACCGAGAAGTCCAAGAGCATGCCAAAGAAACTCAATAGAACTTGTCAAGAAGATCGTCGTAAAGTCTAGGAGCTTGTCGAGAGTCCGCCAGAGCATTGCCGAGAGTTTGTCGGATGTTTGCCGGAAGTACGCTAGAAGCTCACTAGAAGAGTAATTAATGCACCAGAACAAGAAGTGTAGTAAACATGTCTTAATTATCGTAATTAGAGCATAAATTAAGTTAGGATTGAGAGATAATCCCACTAGCTTAATTAGGGGCCAATTGGGCCTTTAATAGGGCTGAATTGGGCTGAATTGAGGACCCAATTCAGCCCTTGAATTCTTGGCCGATGGTGGCACTGCCTAGAAAGCAGTGCCCAAGAAAATCTGGGCGATGGTATCGGCGATAGTTATTGCTGCCAACAGTGGTACCACCCTTGTCAAGCGGTGGTACCACCAGAGCTTGGTCTTCAAGCTCTATCAGGCAGTGGTACCGCCCATTGTCAGGTGTCAGACAGTGGTACCGTCCAGTAGAGGCGGTGGTACCGCCAGGACCTTGAAAATTCGGGATTAGATGCTTTTTGGCTCCATTTTTTAAGCCATTGGGGTCTATAAAAATCCCACCATTTTCTGCATGAAAGTGCACAAAAACATTGAGATAATCTTGAGTTGTTGGGGTGTAAAAGTGTTATAAACAAGTGCTAGAGTTCTCCTCCTCCCTTTCTAAGTTTTAAAATCATTCAAGAGAGGTGTGAGACTTGTAAGGGTTCTCTCCTAAACCCGTGAAAAGGAGAAAGCGCTGTAAAAGAGGTGGTTAGTCTTCACCTATTGAAGGAATGCCTTTAGTAGACGCCAGAGACCTCGTCGGGGGAGGAATCTGAAAGTGGATGTAGGTCAGGTTGATCGAACCACTCTAAATCCTGCTTTACTTTTCATTTCAGCAATTTATATTATTATAAATCTCCTTAATCCTCTCTTGCACTTTTATGAAAGCTTTCATGTTTATAATCTCTCCAAAACAGATTGAATCGAAACCATTTTCGTCCAAATTAGTTTTAATCAAAACAAAAGTCTTTCGAATTCGAAAAACTTTTCATTGCACTAATTCACCCCCCCTCTTAATGCCGCTCTTGATCATAATAATTTTGACGTCAAAAGCTTCTCTGAAACACAACACACGTCATTAAAAACCAATCTATCATATGAACAACTTGGCTTTGATACTATTGTTGGGAAATCTAAGGGGGTGACATCACATGCGCAGCCAAAAAATGGAGAACAAAATCCCCAATTTCCTAAATATGTGTTCGTCATCATACAAAGATTGGTGCTAAAAAATTCACAAAACTAAAAACTGTGTATATTAAAGATTGTGTTACCTAGGGAGATCGTATATCCCCGAATCCTTATAGATGTGTAGGAGAGAATAAAGGAAGTCAAACGCCCTCCTCTATAACGGTGACCCACACAACGATGCTCCTCAAAACTCTAAGCCTGCTGTCTAAGGAGGAGAAGGGGAGAGAATATGAGAGGCAACCCAAAAAGACTCTAGCTTATGAACCATTGGTTTCCTCCTATTTATAGAGGTCCCCTGTCAACATAACCCTAATGGATCCTGCTCTATTAGGTATTGGATCTCCATCCAACTACCCAAGCCTCTTAGATTAGTGGATCTCTATCTAATAATCTCGACTATTATTGGATCTCATCCATAGGATCCAATAACTCAAGAGCTAATTGGATATCCAATAAGATTGGGGTTCCAATGGATATCTCATATCCGAACCTCTACTCATCGCAATGCCTACCATATGTGTGTGACCCTATAAGCTTTATATCAAGTTGGACGTGAGTCATACTAGTTAGAACTCCTTCTAGTTCAGTGAATTATTATCGCCATAATAATTCACTCGACTTATTGACTATAAACATACTAAGCCACTATACTGCAGTTCCTAAACGATACAGGGGAATTCAATCAATTGGACCTGTCTGTCCTTAGTTACCATATACCTATAGTCCCTCATCCATCTAATATCCTAGAGACCATATACTGGGCATGGTGTGTTGAATCTCATATTTTGATGAGGAAACCAATTGATAACATTTATGACTTGATCTGCGTTTTAAGTGACGTAGGATGCTTCAATCTGAGAAAGATGTTTAAAGCAGGATGAATCATGTTGGGCCGGAGAAACATGTTAGAAGATTGGATATCTCACCGAAGGATCAGTCGATGTATCGATAGAAGGCTTCGAGTCATGGATTCGGGCATCGGGCCAAGAAAAGCATATATTGTGCTAAGGATATTAGAGTTGCGGACGTCAACTGACCAATTGGGCAATAGGCCGCAAGAGAGGACGATGCGTCGAAGAATCGAACGAAGCTTCGATGGATCAATGATATGTCAGACAACATGATTCATGCTTAGTAATAATTGTCTTGATCGAAGTGTATTTTTGATATGTGCAGGATTAACTATGATGGCAAGGCATAAATCAGAGTTTAGTACTAAAAGTTAGGTCCGAAATAGTACATAGAGGTCAGATTACCGAAAAATTATAGATTCGTAGCTTTGTATCAAAATAAAAGAAATGTATGGTTCTAAGCTGAAATCTTTCGAATTATGTAAGATGATGATGAAAACAGAGATTAGGATTTCTGGAGGAAGGGGTTAGAACACTTGCTATAGAAGAGTTTGATTCCTAAATGTGGAGAGTTGATGTAAAACCTCAAACAAAGTTTCCTCTTCTCTTCTTCTTCTTCTTCTCAAACCAACGTTGGTTGCAAAAACTTAAGTTTTCTTTCTTTAATCTCTCATCCAATTACTTGGGTTTGGCTAATATAAGGGTTGCAAAGTGTCAAGCATGCATGAAAGGGCTTATGTGTCATCCATAGAACCAACATGGGTGGCATACTTAGGTTAGCTAGTGACACATGTCTTCTATTTTTTTACTTTTTTTTAACTTAAATCTGAATTTTTCATAAATCATATTAAACTTCTAATATTTACTCTTAGGTCCCTAGCCATAAACTTTTAATATAATATCATTGAATACAAAAAAATATTAAATAATCCTTATATTTATAAACAATAATTCACTAATTTTTTTTTTAAATGGGGGATGTTACACTCTCCCCTCCTTAAAAAAAAAATTAGTCCTGTAAATTTATCATACCTCATTCGACGAAAAGATGAGGATAAGTTTTTTTCTTCAAAGGGCAATCTTTTATTTTATGATCTAACTTCCCGCAAGCAAAATAGGCTCTAGTTACCTAAAAACATTGACTTTTTTCGTGATTTAACCCACATCTTGCACATGATTGAGTCCTCTATGGAGACTTTTCTTCCTCAAATCTGGACTTCTTGACCCTCTTGTAACTTGTTTCAGATTCATTCCCTATCTTATTTTTACTAATAAACTTCTCCTTATCTTTCTTGTCCTTGATTTCCTAAATTTCCTCCAAGTCTCTTTCAATTATCAAAGCTCTTTCGACTACATCGGCATAAGCTTAGAGTTTTAAAGCTGAAATCCGACTTCTTATAGCTGGCCTTAGGCCCCTTTCAAATTTCTTTGCTTTTCTAATTTCATCATAAGTTATATGAGTGGCAAATCTGGAGAGCTCAGTAAATTTAGATTCATACTTTGCAATTGTCAAATTTCCCTGGATGAGATCCAAGAACTCCAATTCTTTGTGCTCTCTAATGCAATCTAAAAAATATTTATCGTTGAACTTTTCTACGAATGTCTTCCATGTGATTGGCTCATGTTTGATTTCAAAAATCCTTTTAATCATTCTCCACTAGTGCTCAGCCTCTCTTTCCAACATAAAAGGTGGCAAGAGAAACCTTCTAATCATTAAGGCAATTTAAGACATCAAATATTTTTTTTATCTATATCATCCACTATTCTGCTACCATTGGATCAGGCTCACCACTAAAACTGAGAGGACTAACCATCTTAAATTATTCAATTCCTAACCCTGTCTGGTTTGATGTACCCATTCCATCATTTCTTCCTTGTTGGGCTTGTTGTTGCATTACCTATGTCATAGTCTCCAGAGTCTTCATAATTCCACTCAATTGATCAGCAATAGATACAATAGGAGAACCAGATGACGTCATCATCCTCGCTTCCTAAAAACAACAAAAGAGAAATTTTTTTTTTATCAATCTCTGAATAAAAGTCACTAAACCTCCAAATTTTTTTATTATGCATCTAGCATATCAAAAAAAAAAAAAAAACTTAGTGATCCTCAAATCATGCTCTGATACCATCTCTATCACGCACCTTGAATTTAATTCTCATTTAGGAGGTGCGAACCTAACTCAAAATTTATAATATTAGAATTCAACAAATAATCCAGGATCTAATCACACATTCGAGGATACTGAGAAAACATTCAAGTCATTTACCTCTACAATCCACAATTCACAAAAACTATGCAGTTTATAATCATACATCATGTCACTTAATGATTTTTAAAATCCAAAGATAACTTAACTAAACTATAACCACATCATAAATCCATAGTTGTGTGAATCTATATAATTACAAAACCAACATGTACCACATATTTATATCGTTACATAATTTTAACTTAACATTCCCAAAAACCTAACATGAGAGGTACTTTTCAAACATTTACAAGAAACATCAATCTAGATTTGTCATTGATACACACTTAAAGGAACTTATACAACATCAACATATCAAGTACGAAAGATTTGCCCCAAAATCTTCTAGCTTTCCACTGCCTCAACCCAAATTATATATTTTAGTGAGCGATAAGCTATCCTGAAAAATTTATATAGCAATAGGGTGAGCATAGAAAGCTCAGCAAGTGACTAACATATCTATAGCAAAGAGGACAGTTTTTAAACAAATAAGGTATCAAAATATAAAGTAGAGATATAAGATGAAACAAAAGTATTTTTTGTTTAAATGCATAATTACGATGTCATTTTATTCGAAGCATGTTTTGTTCATATAATCGAGGAAAGGTAATTGGAGCATATCATTCGCATAAGGAGCATATCCATGGTATATGGTATATTTCAAGGCATAACAAAGACATATAAATATTTTAGAAACATATCAAAGAACAAAACATGAATAGAAGCTGAAATGTCACATGATGTTGCATTCATTTCATTCTTATCCAAAGCATGCATAGAAACACAGCCAAAGCTTTGGATATCATGTCAAACACATAGAAGGTGAAGTGGGATCTCAAACATAATCTCCCATATCTGGGAGCATCATCCATCCACATCTGGATGAAGCCAGAGGGGGCCAGCAGAGCATCGCGGGCTCTAAGCACATACCCTTTACCATTTCTGGCAAAGGTCCAGATAATCCCTTTACTATTTCTAGCAAAGGTCCAAATAATCCCTTTACCATTTCTAGCAAAGGTTCAGACAATCCCACAAACACCGGAGTACAAAAGGGCATTATGAACAATAAGGTTGGTACATATCGAAAACACATACGGAACAAGGGAATGCATGTTCCTATACAAATCATTATGATGCAAACATGAACTTTACATGATAGCTGCAGGTGTATAAATAATTGTAGGACAAAAGTATACAAAAATTTAAGACAATAATGTAAAGCTCAACTGAAGTAAGAGTTTTTACCGAAATTGATTTACAAAGAGAAGAAACAAGAAAAGCCAAAATCGACCAAAGCTTGATTCTAGTAGAATTTAAGAGGCACATCGTATGAATTATCAAGATAACCAATTATGCTCTAATTTATACAAAATAGGTGTTATTAGAAAGATGTGTCAATCTAGTTTTAGGAATCAAGTTTTTCATAAATTGGAGTTTACTCAAGGGAGTTACAAATAATTTCATCGTGAAAGGTCTGAAAACATCAGCTCTATTTTACTGAGTCCACATGGTCGGTGAAAAAAGATGTTTCAGTTTGTAATTATACTACAAAATTTTTAAATAAGTTAGTAACAAAAAGAATTTTGAGTCTAGTATCTAATAAATCATACTTTGTATGAATCTGATTTCCCAACATAAAGTTATAAGCAGTTAAGCAACAAGAGGTCAGAAATTATAGTCCCTGTTTTGTAGAATCTATAGGGTTAATTGAAACAGAAGTCGTAGTAGGCATTTAAAATCCAAATCATTCAATCTTAGTATCAAAATAAAAATATTTGAGTCTAATTTCAACTAGATTAGGCTTTGCCTAAATCAAAGTTTAGTGCTAAAAGTTAGGTCCGAAAAAGTACATAGAGGTTAGATTACCGAAAAATTACAAATTCATGGCTTTGTATCAAAACGAAAGAAATGTATGGTTCTAAGCTGAAATCTTTCAAATTATGTAAGATTAAGATGAAAACAGAGATTAGGATTTCTAGAGGAAGGGGTTAGAACACTTGCCTTAGAAGAGTTTGATTCCTAAATGTGGGGAGTTGATGCAAAACCTCAAACAAAGTTTCCTCTTCCTCTTTTTCTTCTTCTTCTTCTTCTTCTTCTTCTTCTTCTTCTTCTTCTTCTTCTTCTTCTTCTCAAACCAATGTTGGTTGCAAAAACTTTATTTTTCTTTCTTTAATCTCTCATCTAATTACTTGGGTTTAGCTAATACAAGGGTTGCAAAGTGTCAAGCATGGATGCAAGGGCTTATCTGTCATCCATAGAACCAACATGGGTAGCATACTTAGGTTAGCTAGTGACACATGTCCTCTATTTTTTTTTCAACTTAAATATGAATCTTTCATAAATTATATCAAACTTCTAATATTTACTCTTAGTTCCATAGCCATAAACTTCTAATATAATATTATTTAATATAAAAAATTATTAAATAATCTTTATATTTATAAATAAGAATTCACTATTTTTTTTTTAAAAATGGGGGATGTTATAGTTCTGCCGGAACTAACCGAGAAGTCTAGGAGCTTGCCAAAGAAGCTCATCGGAACCCGCCAAGAAGATCATCGTGAAGTCCAGAAACTTGCCGGGAGTCCGCCGGAACATTACTCGGGAGTTTGTCGGAAGTTCGCCGGAAGATCGGTGGAAGCTCGCTGGCAGAGCAATTGATATACCAGAATAAGAATGCTTAGATTATGTCTTAGGAATCGTAGTTAGCACATCATTAGAGTTTGGATTGGGAGGTAATCCTATCAACTCTATTAGGGGTCAATTGTGCCCGAAGTTGGGCTGATTTGGGCCGGATTCAAGGCCCAACCAGGATGCTAAAAGCCTGGCCGGCAGTGGCACCACCTAGGGAACACAACCGCAGGAATTTTGGGCGGTGGTACCACCCAAGCTGGGTAGTGGTACCGCCAATAGTAAATGCTGCTAGCGGTGGTACCGCCTAGAGCAGTGTCAGTGTCAAACTGACACTGATGGTGGTACCACCCAACACAGGCGATGGTACCGCCCATACCGAAGAAACCCCAGATATGATGTTTTTAGGCTCCAAGTTTGAATCAACTTAAAGCCTATAAATTCCCCTCATCCATGGTTAAGAAACACAAGCATAGAGAATTTAAAGAGGGAAAAACACTGTTGTAATCTCTTGTGAGAATCCTTCTCTTCTAGTCTAAGTGTTAGAATAGTCTGAGAGAGGAGTGAGTGCTTGTAAGGGTTGTCTCCTAAACCTAGTAAAAGGAGAAGAGGGGTGTAAGAAGGAGGTTGATCTTCACCTATTGAAGGAAGATCAATAGTGGATGTCAGTGGCTTCGACGGAAGAGGAATCGGAGGAGCAGATGTAGGTCACAACGATCGAACCACTATAAATCTATTTACATTTTTGTTTTGCTATTTATCTTAACTACAAATTGCCTTCCTTGCTTTACATCAACTACACTTCCGTATGCTTTCAATTTAAAGATATTTCTGAAACAACTTTCGTCGAAATCAGATTTTATCGTACGAAGGTTTTTCAAACCGATATAATTTTTACCGTTGACTAAGTCACCCCCCCCCACCCTGTTAGTGCCAACTCTTTTACTAATAGTTAGTATCAGAGCTAAATTTTTCTCATTTGGTTTAACACCCAAAGAGAAATGGCTCTTTTCGTCTTTCAAGAGGGTCACTCTCTCATTCGTCCTCCCTTTTTCAATGGGATGAACTACACTTATTGGAAAACTTGAATGAGAGTTTTCTTGCTTTCTATTTATTTAAATTTATGGAATATGGTCAAAAATAGATTTCAAATGTCTTCTCTTCCAACGAACTATTGGAATGATTTGGAGAAGAAGACATTTTCTCTAAATGCTAGAGCTATGAATGCTCTATTTTGTGCCTTAGACAAAAACAAATTCAATCGGGTTTATTTGTATGAAACAACTTTCGATATTTGGCACATTCTTGAAACCACACATGAAAGCACTAGTAGATTAAAAGTTTCAAAGATTAATCTTTTAATGAATGATTTCGAATTATTTCATATGAAACCATGCGAATCCGTTTTTGCCATGTACATCCGTTTTACAGATGTCGTCAATGGTTTAAAAGCACTTGGTAGAAGTTTTTGGATTTTGAACTTGTAACTAAGATTTTACGATCACTTGCTAAAATTTGGGATCTGAAAGTAACCGTAATACAAAAGGCAAAAGATCTTAATAATTTTTCACTTGAAGATTTTTTTGGTTCATTAATGACATATGAAATGGCGCACAATGCACAAAACGAACTTGAGGACAATATTCTAAATAACAGAAAGAATTTCAGACTTAAAATAATTGAAGACCACTCGAGCATAAGCTCAAGTGATGGTGAACATGAACTCCTCACTATGAAATTTAAAAGGTTCATGAGATAAGAGTTAAAGAACGAAAATAAACTTAAAATGAATGTAACTACTTGCTATGAACGCAAGAAGAAGGAAGCTCTTTGGGATGAATCAAGCTCATCCGAAGATGAGGAGAAACTCAACAAAGGTGAGGTGGCAAACTATGTCTTAACGGCTTTCTATAATGAGGTAAACAACTCAAATGAAACTCCCTTAGTTTACTTTGAAATTACTTGATGTTCTTCATGAGTTATTTTTAATTTAGTTTAAATAATATATATATATTTTAATTGCATGTTTAATGATGTAATGAAAATGCAGAAATAAAATAGGATCATGCTTATAATGCTAGTAATTTTGAAAATGTTAATGAAAATTACATGTTTTATGATAAAGAAATAAAATGATTAGATTTAAATCTAATGATAATCCTATGTATGTTTTTCAAGAAGAAATAATGTGTATCTTGATGATTTTTTTATTTTGTTTGAAAATACATTATGTTCAATAAAACCATGCTTGATGTCTTAATGAAAATGTAATGATGATTTGAAAGCATGCTTAACGAGTTTATATTTCAAACTTAGGCATGATAGTTTTTGCGATCTTTTGAAAGTTCTTTTTCGGTTTTAAAAATGATACATGTCTTCTCCTAGAAACATGAGCAGACTTATATGAAATCAATCATATGAATTAAAACACTAAAAAGAGGAAAGCTTTCTCCTAGAAAAATTTCTCTACTTTATCAATTTTTCAAAAAGGAGAGATTAATGAATCTATCTATGTTTTATTTTATGAATCTCTTGAAAATGATTTTGATTCGACGATTTGAATATGAATGAGTTTTATCTTAATTTTTCGAGATATATAAATTGAGATTTCTTATGCTTAAGTCAAGATTTTATATGCATGAATTGAAATATTTTTCTCCTAAATTTCTTTTACGATTTACAAAAGAGAATATCTTTTTCAAAATTCGTGACTTCAAATTTCTTTTGAATATCTTTTGATCTCCTAAGATTTTCTTTTGAATATTTTTCAAAATTCATGACTTATTTGATCTTCTAAGATTTTCTTTTGATTATTTAATAGGAGGTTTTTCAAAAGAAATCGTGCCTTTTGGTATTCACATGATCTTATCTTTCATGATATGATTTTTATGTAATTTCTTATATTCATCACCCAATTAATTTTTCTTAATGAGATGAAATGAATGTGATGAAATAAAAATATGCATGAAATACAAATGAGAAGTTATGATCATGCATAATAGGATGCAATGTAATTTGACATTTAGATACCATCATGATTTAAAATGCTATGATTTGTTGCTAAATTGATGTATTATGAATGCTTGAGTATCTTGTATGATATGATGATTGATATATTGTTAGTATCATGCATAAAGTAAGGATGAAATATAAGATTTTGAAATTGTGCATGTTTTAATTTGAAACTATTATGATATACAAACATATTGAAAAAGGATTGATACTTCAACTTTGTCATGATTTGAAAATTCATGTAAAGGAAAAAAGAATTACAACATTGTATTCTTCCCTTCTTTTTTAAAATGACAAAGGGGGAGATAGCTAGCTTACTAACTAGCTTGCAAATGTCAAGAAGATGCAAAAACTTGCTTACTTGCTTGCACATCTAAAGAGAAGATGCAAATGTACTTCATGTAACTTGCTTCATGTAAAACATTGTATCTTGCTAGCTTGTTATCTTGCATTATTCTTCAAAAACTTGCTAGCCTTCATACTTCAAAGAGAAGTAACACTTGTCAAATTGCTAGCTTGTATGTTGTAAAATAATGTAAAATTTTGCTAGCTTACATTTTGCAAAGGAAGCAAAAATGACACTTCTCAAAAGAGAAGAAAGAGCTTGCTATCTTGAAAATCACTAGCTTGCCTATCTTAAGAAGCAAAAATACAAACTTGTAAAATTTATAATCATGCATATCTTTAAAATTAATGATGATTTGGTGATTATGCATGTTGTAAAGTGATAGAAAATTGCTAGCATACACTTTCTAAAATGATGATAAATTTTCCTAGCTTGTATGGTGTAAAACATGCTATCTTATTACCTTGTATATCTAAAACTTGGTAGCTTGCATGTTCTAATATGATATAGCACTTGCTAAATTTTTGCTAGCTTGCATGATGATAAAAATTGAGATTATGTTTATTATGCAATGAGTTGAACTTGTATTTTCAAACATTTGAAAGTTACACTTCTCCTTTTTGTTGATGACAAAGGGGGAGAAGTATGATGATGTTATGCATAAGTTTATGATAACATGTTGCTTGGATTTTTGAATCCAAGAGTTCTATTAATATGGAATATTGATAGGGGGAGTTTGGTTAAACTTGAGAGTTAAGGTTACCTCCATCATCAATTAGTTGCCATCATAAAAAAGGGAGAGATTGTTGAATCTCATATTTTGATGATGAAACCAATTGATAGTATTTATGATTTGATCTGCATTTTAAGTGATGCAGGATGCTTTGATCAGGGAGAGACATTTAAAGTAGAAACAATCATGTTGGGCCGGAGAAACATGTCAGAAGATTGGACGTCTCACTGAAGGATCGGTTGACGTATCGACAGAAGGCTTTGGGCCATGGATCTCAGCATCGGGTCAAGAAGAGTGGATATTGTACCAAAGATATCGAAGTTGCACAGGTCAACTAGCTGATTAGGCAATAGGCCGCAAGAGAGGACGATACGCCGAAGAATCGGACGAAGCATCGATGGACCAATGACATGTTGGACGACATGATTTATGCTTAGTAATAATCGTCTAGATCGAAGTGTGTTTTTGATGTATGCAGGATTAACTATGATAGCAAGGCATAAAACAAAATGAAGTCCCAGAGTCAAGAATATGATTTCGTTGGGAGTTCAAGAGTTCGTTGAAAGTCTGGACGTTTATTGGAAGTTTTGCCAAAACCAACCGAGAAGTCCAGGAGCTTGCAAAAGAAGCTTATCAGAACTCACCAAGAAGATCCTCATGGAGTTTAGGAGCTTGCTAAGAGTCTAAAGGAATATTGTCGGGAGTTCATTGGAAGTTCGCCAGAACATCGCCGGAAGCTCACCGGAAGAGCAATTGACATACCAGAACTAGAATGCTTAGAATATGTCTTAGGAATTATAGTTAGCAAATAATTAGAGTTGGGATTGGGAGGTAATCCCATAAACTCTGTTAGGGGCTAACTGGGCCTGAAGTTGGGCTGGATTCAAGGCCCAACTAGGATGCTAAAAGCCTAGCCGACAGTGGCACCGCTTGGGGAACAGCACCCCAGGAATTTTGGGTGGTGGTACCGCTGACAATAAATGCTACTAGTCGTGGTACCACCCCTGTCAGGCGGTGGTACTGCCTAGCACAGTATCAGTGTCAGACTGACATTGGCGGTGGTACCACCCAACACAGGCGGTGGTACCCCCTGTACCCAGGAAACTCAGGATGAGATGTTTTTAGGCTCCAAGTTTGAATTAACTTGAAGCATATAAATATCTCTCTCGTCCTTGGTTAAGAAACACAAGCACAGAGAATATAAAGATGGAAAAACAATGTTGTAATCTCTTGTGAGAATCCTCCTCTTCTAGTCTAAGTGTTAGAAGAGTTTGGGAGAGGAGTGAGTGCTTGTAAGGGTTGCCTCTTAAGCCCAGTAAAAGGTGAAGAGGGGGTGTAAGAAGGAGATTGATCTTTGCCTATTAAAGGAAGATCGATAGTGGATGTCGGTGGCCTCGATGGAAGAGGAATCAAAGGAGTGGATGTAGGTCACAACGATCGAACCACTATAAATCGGTTTGTATTTCTGCTTTGTTATTTATCTTAACTGCAAATTTCCTTCCTTGCTTTACATCAACTACACTTCCTTATGCTTTCAATTTAAAGATCTTTCTGAAATAGTTTTCATCGAAATTTGATTTTATCGTACGAAGGTTTTTCAAACCGACATAATTTTTACCGTTGCACTAATTCACCCCCCCCTCTTAGTGCCGACTCTTTTCCTAACATAATGCTATCAGACCCATATGATTTCTACTCAAGTCTCACTCTAATTAGATTCTCTTGGAAAACTCTTTATCTCTCAATCCGAATGACCTTGGCTAAGGATTTGTTTGAGTAAAAATATATGGGATATTCCTCTCATGACATCGAGAGTGGATGATCCTCTATCGGCGCTCAATAGTCCTCGTAGGGTTAGCTACTACTCCCGATGACCAGCTATGCTAGATCTGGAACCTCCAAACTTATAAGTCCGGTATCAAAAAATGAAGTACTCATACATAACATCCTTGATGTCTCAAGTCTAAGGACCAAATATACCATTGGGACTATGGAATTACTGTTTGACAATAAGGCATTATTAACCATCCAACATTCTGTAAGCGAATCAATCAATGAACTCATTCCCCAATAAGCACCTATTTTGTATCCTTACTGTCCCCACACGAGCAGCTATTAGAGCAGCTATGAGACTAGCTGCATCCATCATATGGACGAACACACAACACACCAATTTGTCCAGTTATCTAAATGTCCCTCTTGAGTAACCTATGACTGAGATTATTTAGGATCTGTGTTTAAGGGCGAATCAGTCTCATTATCGTGATCTCATCACAATCTGATTCCCATTGCATAGATCCATGGACATCACAATATATTCAAGAAAAATATAATATAAAGTGTTAATATATTAAATAATAATAAGTAAAAAGACTACGTGTCAAGTAACATGTACTATCACTCAAGTAATTGGCTTTCAGGGCACCTATGACTAGCAATAACCACTACCGGTATCTAATACCCATGTATTATCATAAGATTCTAATAAATGGAAACTGATCATGAATGTATATCAAACTTCTCTAAGCTTCTATTTTGCCCTCTCCGTAAGATACTTTTTTCAGTTCCTATCTTTACCACAATGGAAGCACTAGCATTTGTCCTTCGCTGGGTCTTTCCTAGCAACCTTTGTTTTATCCGATCTGCCCTTACCCTTGCCCTTTTAAAGGGACTTTTCTACCTTTTTTTCTTTCTGGTCTCACCAACATAGAGAATTGGCTTCTCTTTTTTGATGCGGCTCTCTGCCTCCCTCTGCTAGTCATAGGTACCTCGTAAGCCAAACACGTGAGTGACGACACATGTGTCTTGACACATAGTCTTTTCTCTTAGTATATTTTGGCATTTATCACTTTATATTGCTTGTTGCATATATATATATATATATATATATATATATTGTAATGTCCTTGGATATATGCAATAGGAATCAGATTATGATGAGATCCGGATAATTAGACCGATTCATTTTTAAACACAAATCATAAATAATCCTGGTCATAGGTTACTCGAGAGGGACATCGAGATAACCGGACATATTAGTGTGTTGTATGCTCATCCATATGATGGATGCAGCTGGTCTCATAGCTACTTGTGTGGGGACACTAGGGATACAATACAAGTGCTCATTGGGGAATGAGTTCACTGATTGTTCCACTTACGGAATGTTGAATGGTTGATAATACCTTATTGTCAAACAGTGATTTTGTAGTCCTAGTGGTGTATCTAGTCCTTAGACTAGAGACGCCAAGGATGTCTTGTATGAGTGCTCCACTTTTTGATATCGGATTTATAGGTTTGAATGTCCCAAATCTAGCAAAGCCGATCATCGAGAGTGATAGTCAACCTAACGAGGGCTATTGAGTGTCGATAGAGGATCATCCACTCTTGGTGTCATATGAGAAATATCACATGTGTTCTTGCTCAAACAAATCACTGTCCAGGGTCATTTGGATTGAGAGAAAAAGAGTTCTTCGAGAGAATCCGATTAGAGCGAGACTCGAGTAGTTCATAGGACTTCAGGTGGATTCAATAGTTCATAGGCTCGAGCCTTTGCTTGCCTCTCCTATTCTCCTCCCCCTCTCTACCTCAAAGCAGGTCTGGAGTTTTGAGGAGCGTCGTCGAAGCCCTACTGTATGGATCACCACTAGAGAGGAGGATACTTGACCTCATTCACACTCTCCTAGAGATCTGCAAGGATTCAGGGATATACGATCTCCCTAGGTAACACAATCTATTCTATAGCAAGTGATCTGTATTTTACAAATGAAATAAATGAAGCTAATCCATTTTGTGATCTCATCTTTTTCATGCGGATGATCTATTGATTAATCTTATCTTCTTTCAATTTAATTTGCCTTGTTTAAGAACCTATTCTGGGAAATGATTGTACTTTTCAAGACCAGTGGGTGTATTTTCCCACTCCTCCCTAATAACAAAAAAAGAGAGAGAGAGCGGGAGAAATTTTTTGACTTTTAATTTCTTGAGAGGATTGAGTTTTTCTTCCAAAGTATACTCCTTAAGTGAATCAGTATTTTTTTTTCCTATTAAACAAGTATGAGAATTTAATTACCTCCATGGTATATTAAACTTTTTGATTGAGAATAATAATTTTCACTAAAAGGTTTAAAAAATTCTTGTTGAAGAGGTGTGGTAATAAAAACTTTTGTTGGTCAAATCAATTTTGGTGATGGCAAGATTAATGATGGAAAAAATATATTTTTTTGTAGCTAGAACTTGACCAATAACCAGTAATTAATATTTATTTTTTTCTCCAAATCTCTGAAGTCGTTTGGTAATATTTTGCAAGCATAGGAACACCATATAGCATAACATAAACATCAAGGAGTTCACTATTGTGAGCATGTGAAAAATAACAGTAATTGGTGTTTAGATAATATTCATAGTAATGTAAACTTGCAAAGAATGCTAAGTAGCTCTAGAAATAAGTTTATCTTACTTAGCCGCAACAACATTAAAATAATTTCTTACAACTATCAAAACTTGTTGGTGAAGACAAATGAAGGTGATTTGAAGTTTGTTTTACAACTTCATTTCAAGTAAACTCTACGTATACGTTTTACAAATCCAAGCTCCTCTTTCACATAAAAACTCAACACAAGAAAAGAATATTAGTGGTATTCAATCATGGATGATCCAATCATGGATCGCAGTATCGTGTTGATCGGTGGTATTGGCCCATGAACAAACCGGTGTAGTCGGTGTCGACGTACCATATGTCTGAATATTAGTACATCCCAATTTTCTTTTTAAAAAAGGCAAAGATGATTGGAATTCACAAAAAAATCATTTTTAAGTATTTAATCCTAATTAATGATAACTTATTATTTTTAAATAAGAATATAGTGTATATGAGACATGAAAGAATAGGAATAACAGGTTATAAGGATGAGAAAGTGAATTTATTTTTTTAGTCCCACCAATTTGACCCTAAATATCCCTAATTTAGGTCTACAACATTTCATTACATACAAAATATGCTTATACAACAATAATACAATAACCAACAAGACTTGCCCATAATTCTGAATAGCTCTCCACTGCCTCAGCCCAATTCAAAACATCTCAAAGAGTGACAACTTGACTTGAAAGATTTATATAACAACGGAGTGAGCTAAAAATAGCTCAGCAAGTGACAAAGCATATTTAGAACAAAAGGAACGGTTTTAAACAAGTAAGGTATCATAATACAAGACAAAATATAAGAATTTTCATGGTACCATATCATTAGATACAAATCATATGTGTCATTTCAATCGAAACATATTTGGTTCCAAAACAAATGGAGCATAGAGTAATTGGAGCATATCAATAGCATAGGAAATGTTCCGGAGCATATCAATAGCATATGGAACATTTCGGAGCATGCCAATAACAGATGAAACCTTTCGGAGCATATCAACAACGAATGAAACGTTTCGGAGCATATCAATAACAAATGAAACTTTTCGGAGCTTATCAATGGCGTATGAAATGTTCCGGAGCATATCAACAGCATATGGAACATTTCGAAGCATATCAATAATGAATGAAATATTTCGGAGAATATAAATAACAAATGAAATATTTCGGAGCTTATTAGTGGCGTATGAAATGTTTCGGAGCATATCAACGGCGTATGGAACATTTCGGAGCATATCAATAACAAATACCAAACAGAAGCTCAAACGTCGTATTTGACGTTGCATTCATATCATTCTTATCCAAAGCATGTACAAAAACACATAACCAAAGTTCTGGATATCATATTAAACATACAGAAGGTGTAGTGGGACCACAGGCAGAATGTGATTCATCCATTTCTGAATGACCACCATAGCTAACATTCATCAATTAGATGGATGAGGGATTTTAGGTACATGGTAACTTAGGACAAACCGGTCCAATGGATTTGATTCCCTTGTATTGTCAGGAGACTGTGACGTAGTGGTCTAGTACGTTCGTAGTCGGTTAGTCATGTGAATTATTATAGAAATAATAATTCACTGAGCCAGAAGGAGTTCTGACATATATGTCTCACCGCCAGCTCGATATTGGGCCTAGAGGGTCACACACATTTGGTAGGTATTGCGATGAGTAGAGGTTCGGATATGAGATATCTATTGGATATCCAATAAGCCCCTGAATTATTAGATCCAATGGATGAGATCCAATAAGAGCCCATAAGAGATTATTAGATAGAGATCCACTAATCTAAGAGGCTTGGGTAGTTGGATGGAAATCTAATACCCAATAGGGGAGGATCCATTTGGGTTAAGTTGATAGGGGACCTCTATAAATAGGAAGGTTTCAATAGTTTATAGGCTAGAGCTTTTTGCTTCCTCTCTTATTCTCCTCCCCCTCTCCACCTCAGAGCAGGCCTAGAGTTTTGAGGAGCATCATCGCAGCCCTAGTGTGTGGATCACCACTAGTGAGGAAGGCGCTAGATCTCCTTCACCCTCTCCTAGAGATCTGTAGAGATTCAGGGATATACGATCTCCCTAGGTAACACAATATTTGGATCTTCAAATTCTGTTAGATCTCCTTTAGTTTGCTACTCAAGTTGTACCAAAAAGCTACTGCATGCTTTATGCAAAACCTTCTCCATTTGTTGTGTGCAAATCGTCATTACGTCGCCCCCATGTTTCCCGTGCAGTATCACCTGTTTCTCCTTACTATAAAATTTCATAATTAATTGCATAAAATTCTAAGAAACATCATCTAATGTCATCAAACATTTAATTCTAAGAATGGCCTCATGATCATCAAGAGGGAAGAGGAAGAAATATGCAATTATATCTTGGTCCTGCAGCAACAGTTTCACTCATGGGCACCTATGATCATACTTCAAAATCCATCCATCGGTGACCTTAACGTTAATGAGAATAGTGATTGGTTGTTGTTTGAGAAGGCCTCCAACTTTTAACGTTTACGGGTTTGAGTAGCTGGCTAGTGTTGAATCTCAGATTTTGATGATGAAGTCAATTGTCATTTGTTGTCTAATCTATGTGTTGAGATAAGTGTGCAGGATTAACTACGATGAAAGTTAGATAAGCAACAGGAGTTGCGCCGGAGTCAAGATTATGATCACGTTGGGAGTTCGAGAGTTCGACGGAAGTACGGACGGTCGTCGGAGGTTCTCAGAGAAACAGATCCGAGAAGTCCGAAGCTTGCCAGCCGGCTTCGTCGAACTTCGCCAAGTGGATCGTCGCGAAAAGTCCAGGAGTTTGCCGGAAGTCCGCAGTAGAATCACCGAGGGTTCATCGGATGATCGACGGAAGTTCGCCGGAAACTTCGCGAAGAAGCGATTGACGATCGAGCAAAGCTGCAGAAATTGTCTTAGATTTAATCGTAGTTAGCACATTGATTAAGTTGGAAAATGGGAGGTGATCCCATTAGCTTAATCTTGGGGCAATTGGGCCCCGAAAAGATTGAAATTGGGCGAATGGAGCTAACTATTCGGACCCCCATTGCACCAGGAGGTGCAACCGCCCTAGGCCGGAGGTGGCACCGCCTGGGCTAAGTCTCCCCAACGAGACTGGCGGTGCAACCGCCCCAGCCAAGAGGTGCAACCGCCTGAGCTAAGTCTCTCACAACAGGCTGAGGCGGTGCAACTGCCCCGACCGAGAGGTGCAACCGCCGAGCTCGGTCTTCGAGCTTCAGGCGAGAGGTGCAACCGCCTTAGTCGAGGTGGTGGCACCGCTTAGGCTCGATCTCAGAGCCAGACTTCGGGCGGTGCAACCGCCCACAGAGAGGTGCAACCGCCTGGGCTCGATCTCCGAAGCTCCCGGCGGTGCAACCTCTCCAGTCAGGAGGTGCAACCGCCTGATCCCGAAATTCCGGGATTTGATCGTTTTGAGCTCCAAATTTGAACTGGGTTGGGGCCTATAAATACCCCACCCATTCAGCACAGAAAGAGCAAGAGACCAACACTGAAATCTTGATCTTCTTTGTGATTCTTGAGCTCAAAATTGTTGTAAAGCCTTTAAGTCTCCTCCTTTTGTTCTTTAAGTTTCTGAATTGTAAAAGTGAGGAGAGAAAGGTTCTGTGAGGGTTGTCTCCTGAGCCCATCAAAAGGAGTGAAACTGTAAAAGGGCAGTTGGCCTTCGCCCATTGAAAGAAGGCAGCTAGTTGACGTCGGTGACCTCGTCGGAGGAGGAAGCCAAAAGTGGAGTAGGTCAAGACTGACCGAACCACTCTAAATCTCTGGTTTGCTTTTATTTCGAGTACCTTATCATTACTGCAAACCTCCTACATAACTACTACTACCGCGCCTTTACTGAATAAGTTCTAAGTGCTGACCTTTTCGAATCTGCATTCAGGCGTAAATTTGTGTTTTTTAAAATGCGATCAGCTTATGTTTGTGTTTTTGATTCTGCAAAACTATCTTCTGCTTTTATGAACTAGTTTCTAAGTTTAGATCCCTTTGAAACTGTTTTAGACGCAAAACTAAGCGTTTAGATTTAAAACTGCGTTTAAACGTAAACTCGCGCAAACTATGTTTAAACATAAAACTGTGTTTTAGACGTAAACTTCTTTTAAACGTTTAGGCGAAAAAACTGCGTTTAGACATAAAACTAAAATAAAACTGCGTTTAGACGTAAACTGAGTTTAGACGAAAACTGTGTTTAGGCATAAAACTGCACAAACTGTGTTTAGACATAAAACTGTCTTTTAGACGTAAACTACTTTTAGATGCAAACTGCGTTTTGACGTAAAACTGCGTTTAGACGTAAATTGAGTTTAGACGCAAAACTGCGTTTAGACGTAAAACTGTGTTTAGACGCAAAACTGCGTTTAGACGTAAACTGTATTTAGACGCAAACTCAGT
Source organism: Musa schizocarpa (assembly GCA_900464855.2). Classification (NCBI taxonomy): domain Eukaryota; kingdom Viridiplantae; phylum Streptophyta; class Magnoliopsida; order Zingiberales; family Musaceae; genus Musa; species Musa schizocarpa. Next base: position 23,632,826 of record LS990923.1, on the reverse strand, counting down.
TTAGATGTAAACTGTGCTTAGACATAAACTGCGTTTAATCTTAAGTAATCTTAGAATCGGGTTTTACATCGAAATCGTTTTTATCGGACAAACGCAGCTTTCGTTTTTAAATCGCTGAAAGATTTCCGCTGCACTAATTCACCCCCCCCCCCTCTTAGTGCTCTCGATCCTATCAATTGGTATCAGAGCAAGGTTAACTCTCTAACGGATTAAAACCCAAGAGAGATGGCATACGCTGGAAACCAAGAGGGGCATTCTATTACACGTCCACCTATGTTCAGTGGGACAGACTACACCTACTGGATGACCCGAATGACGATCTTTCCTATTTATATGGATTTTGAACTGTGGAACCTTGTTGAAAACGGATTTTCAAAGTCTTCTCTTCCAATGATCGATTGGAATGAATTGGAAAAGAAGGCTTTCGCTCTTAATGCAAAGGCTATGAATGCCTTATTTTGCGCACTTGATAAAAACAAGTTTAATCGTGTTTCAACTTACTGAAAACTGCATTTGATATTTGGCACACACTTGAAGTGACCTTACGAGGGCACAAGTAGAGTGAAAAGAGTCAAAAATCAATCTGTTGTTGCATTCTTTTGAACTTTTCGAATGAAACCGAAGGTGAAACCATTGGCGACATGTTTACCCATTTCACGGATGTAGTCAACGGTCTAAAAGGACTTCGAAAAAAAGTTTTTCGATTTTGAACTTCGTAAATAAGATACAAAGATCCCTTCCTAAAAGTTGGGATCCTAATGTCACTGTTATTCAAGAGGCAAAAGATCTGCGCTTCCCTCTTGAAGAACTAATCGGGTCATTAATGACCTACGAAATGACTTGTAAAGCTCATGAAGAGCAAGAAGACATCCTTCCAAAGAACAGGAAGGATATGGCACTCAAAACTTCTGAATGCCACTTGAGAGAAAACTCAAGTGATGAGGACTGTGATGATGACTTGGCACTTCTAACAAGAAAGTTTAAAAAGTTCTTTAAAAGAAACAAGTTTAAGAATGATGCAAAAATTAAACTTGAACCCAAGAAGGACCAAGTGATCTGCTATGAATGCAAAAAGCCGGAACACTACAAGAGTGATTGTCCCCAAGACAAAAGGAGAACATCAAAGAAGAAGGCTCTTCAAGCAACATGGGATGACTCGAGCGCAACTGAAGAAGAGGAGTCCAACACCGAGCAAGTTACTCATTACGCCTTAATGGCCATCGGAGAGGAGGAAACAAATTTATTAGATGCTGATTTATCTTTCAATGAATTATTAAATGCCTTCCATGACTTATTTGATGAATGCAAGATTATCAATAGAAAATACAAATTGCTAAAAAAGGAGCATGATAGTCTTACTTGTGATTTTAATAAGTTAAAAATTGAATATCATGATAGTTTAAATTCATGTATCAAATGTCATGATCTAGAAACTTTTCAAAAAGAAAACTTGCTACTTAAGGACACCTTGAAGAAATTCGAGGTTGGTAGCAAGTCATTAAACATGATCCTTATAAACAAGGGTCATGTTCCCAAAAGAAGTGGGATTGGATTTGTGAGGAGTCCTCACCAAAATCCAACTACCTTCGTAAAAGGCCCCATCTTACATGTTAGACATCAAAGCAAATGCAACTTTTGTTGCAAGTTCGGACACAGGACGCATTATTGTCCATTCAGGAAATTTAGTCCAAACAAATTGATTTGGGTTCCTAAAGGAACCATGACAAATTCTATGCAACATGATAGAAAATGTAGATCTATTTGTGAGGAACCCAAAAGCAAATGTATACCTAAACATCATCCTTTCTTGTAGAAAACTAAACCATCGCAAGCTAGGAGCAAGAGATGGTACCTTGATAGTGGATGCTCAAGGCATATGACCGGAGATCCATCCCAATTCTCTAAGCTCACTAGCATAGACGAAGGATATGTCACCTTCGGAGACAACAACAAGGGTAAAATCATTGGCAAAGGAACCATAGGTAACAAATCCAACTTCTCTATTGAAGATGTTTTGCTAGTTGATGGTCTAAAACATAACCTCTTGAGCATTAGTCAATTGTGTGATAAAGGATATATTATCAGATTTGAATCTAATGCTTGCATCATTGAAAAACCACACAAAAACTTATGTATGATTGCATTAAAACAAAATAACGTATACACTATTGACATCAATGATTTATGTAATGAAATATGTTTTTCTGCTTTAAATGAGAATGCTTGGATATGGCATAGAAGATTAGGTCATGCTAGCATGAAGCTAATCACTCAAATATCATCCAAAGAACTTGTAAGAGGAATTCCTCATATCAAGTTCATCAAAGATAATGTATGTGATGCCTGCCAATTAGGTAAACAAATTAAGAGTAGCTTCAAATCTAAAAAAAATCAAATAAGCACCTCTAGGCCCTTACAATTGATCCATATGGACTTGTTGGGACCCATCTCCACATCAAACCTAGGAGGTAGCAAATAAATAGATCATCGTTGGATGACTATAGCAGATACACATAGACTTACTTCTTAAAACAGAAAAGTGAATGCCTTAGATCTTTTACCAAGTTTTGCAAACTCGCCAGAATGAGAAAGGTTCTATGATTTAGTCAATTAGAAGTGATCATGGTGGTGAATTTCAAAACCATGATTTCGGGAATTTTGTGAACTCAATGGATACAACCATAATTTCTCTACTCCTAGAAACCCTCAACAAAATGGAGTTGTAGAAAGAAAAATCGAAATTTACAAGAAATGGCAAGAACCATGTTAAATGAACACAACCTACCCAAATATTTTTTGGGCCAAGCCAAATACTGCATGCTACATTTTAAATAGAGTTCTAGTGAGACCTCTACTAACCAAAAACTCCTATGAGTTATGGAACAATAAAAACCCAACGTTTCATATTTTAAAGTCTTTGGGTGTAAGTGTTTTATCTTGAATGAAAAAGACAACTTAGGAAAATTTGATGCTAAATCCGATGAAGGAATCTTTCTTGGTTATTCTATAGTTTCTAAAGCCTTTTGTATCTTCAATAAAAGAACTCTAATTATTGAAGAATCCATTCATGTTGTTTTCAATGAGATTTCCGAAATCACGAAAAATGATCTTGATGAAGATGTTAATTTTGATTCCTTGAATTTATAGGAAACCCCTTCTCCAACTAACAACCTGGATGCATCCACTTCCGAAATATCCTTACCCAAGGATTGGAAGTATGTAGATGCTCACCCTAAGGAGCTAATCCTAGGAGACATGTCAAAGGGGGTTCAAACACGATCTTCTCTTAAAACCTTTTGTGCGAATGCCGCCTTTCTCTCCCAAATTGAACCCAAATGCATTGATGAAGCCATGAAAGATGATTCATGGATTATCGCAATGCAAGATGAATTAAATCAATTTGAGAGAAATGAAGTGTGGAAGCTTGTTCCTAGGCCATATGACCATTTAGTTATTGGTACTAAATGGGTCTTCAGAAACAAGCAAAATGAAAATGGTATCGTGGTTAGAAACAAGGCTAGATTAGTGGCCAAAGGTTTCAACCAAGAAGAAGGTATCGATTACGAAGAAACCTTCGCTCCTGTGGCTCGATTGGAAGCCATAAGGATGCTCCTTGCCTACGCTAGCAGTAATAGTTTTAAGTTGTTTCAAATGGATGTTAAAAGCGCTTTTCTAAATGGCTTTATCTCCGAAGAAGTTTATGTTGAACAACCTCCTGGTTTTGAAAATGATAGCCTCCCTAATCATGTGTTTAGATTAACTAAAGCTCTCTATGGTTTAAAACAAGCCCCAAGGGCTTGGTATGAGAGACTTAGTTCTTTTCTTATCGAAAATAACTTCACAAAAGGCAAGGTTGATACTACATTATTTATCAAGAATTTTGAAAATAATTTTCTCATTGTTCAGATTTATGTTGATGATATTATCTTTGGCTCTACAAATTGTTGAATCTCGTATTTTGATGATGAAACCACCTGATATGTGTTTATAATTTAAATTGCATTTTGAGTGATGCAGGTCTACTGGATCAGAATTAGACAGTTAACGCAGGAGGAATTGACGTTGCACCGGAGGAGATCACGTTAGGATATTGGACGGCAGAAGGCTTCGAACGTCGGGCATCGGGCCAAGAAGAGCGGAATTGCGCCAAGGATATCGGGGTTGCGGAGGTCAATCACCGATTGGGCAACAAGCCGCAAGAGAGGACGATGTGCTAAAGAATGAAGCGCCAACCAATGACGTCTTAAACAGCGAAATGTCAATTCGCGTTGTAATAACTTGTCTAGATCGGAGTAGAGTTTTGGTTTTGCATGTGCGGGATTAACTACGATAACGATGAAGGCATAAATGAAACAAAGTGTGGAGTCAAGAACGAAGGATTCGTTGGGAGTTCAAGAGTTCGACGGAAGTCCGAAGGATCATCGGGAACGCTGCCGAACTAGCCGAGAATGAGTAGGGAGCTTCTTGGGCGGGTTTTTTGGAAGCTTCGCCCGGAAGGTTCGTGGGAAGTTCGCAGAGTTTGCCGAGAAAGATCGAGCTTGCCGAAGAAGCTCGTTGGAACTCGCCAAGATCAAATCGTGAAGTTTAAAGAGCTTGCCGGAGTCCATGAGAATGATTTCGAGAGTTTATCGGAAGACCGCCAAAGTTCGCCGAAGCTCAGCCCGAAGAAGTCTTGACTTATGGACTTTGTAATAGCTTATATAATGTCTTTAAAATTCGTAGTTAGCATGTTAATTAGGGTTAGGATTAGGTATTAATCCTATAACCCAAGTAGGGGCCTATAACACTGTAGGTTGAAAACACTTGGCGGTGGGCTGAAAACACTGTGGCGGGCTGAAAATCTGTGGGCGGTGGCACCGCCTGGGCTGAGCAGGGGAGGCACCGCCCAGCACCCGAGTGCTGGGCGGTGACACCTCTTTAAACTGGTGGTGGCACCGCCCAACACCAAACGCTGGGCGGTGGCACCGCTTGGCTGGCGGTGGCACCGCCAGCATCGGGAACCCAAAGAGGATTTGAATTTTGGAGCGCAAATTTTGGAGCCCAAATTTGAATCCTCTTGAGGCTTATAAATACCCCTCAAATCTCAGCTGAGATTACAACTTTTTGAGCAGCAAGAGTTTGAGAGAAAGGTCTTAGAAAAGTGTTAGCTTGTCTTCTTTTCAATTTGCTAGTGTTCACCTCATCTCTTCTCGAAAATCTGTAAGAGAGTGAACCGCTTGTAAAGAGTTGTAAGAGGGGTATTTACGCTTCCATTTCAAGAGACTTGCTAGTGGAAGGTGGGAACCTCATCGAAGAGAGGCCTCGCAAGTGGAGTAGGTCATTTGACCGAACCACTCTAAAATCGGCGTGATCCTTGGTTTGCATTTCATTATTGCTATTTACATTATTGCAAACCTTCTTATATGCTTTAGTTCCTTATTACTTTTGCTTTCGCATATTTAAGAATATCGCTTTCAAGATTAAAGCGTGTCAAGTTCATCTCTAATCATCTGAAAATTTTTTTTAAAACCGAAGTTTTAATCCACTGCACTAATTCACCCCCCCCCTCTTAGTGCTGCTCCGATCCTAACAATTGGTATCGAGCCACAGTTTTTCTACTTTGGTTTAACACTCAAATAGAAATGGCTCTTTATGGCTTTCAAGAGGGCTTATCGATTTTTTTAGTCCACCGTTGTTTAACGGATCGGATTACACTTGTTGGAAAACTTCGAATGAGAGTTTTCTTACTTTCTTTGGATTTGAATTTATGGCACATAGTCGAAAATGGGATATGAAATGTCTTCTCTCCCAATGAACCATTGGAATGATTTGGAGAAGAAGATGTTTTCTTTAAACGCAAAAGGCTATGAATGCCTTATTTTTATGCTTTTAGACAAAATGAGTTCAATCGGTTTCTACGTCTAAAACGGCTTTTGATATTTGGCGAACACTTGAAATCACACACGAGGGAACTAGTAGAGTCAAAGACTCGAAAAGTTAACATTTTAATGCATGATTTCGAGCTTTTTCAAATGAAGCCGAAAAAAACCATTATTGACATGTACACCCGTTTTTAATGGATGCCGTCAATGGTTTACAAACTCTTGGCAAATGTTTCTCAAATTTTGAACTTGTTAGTAAAGTTTTACGATCACTTTCTAAAATTTGGGAATCAAAAGTTCTGATAATACAAGAAACAAAAGATTTAAATATTTTTCCACTTGAAGAACTTATCGGCTCGTTGATGACATATGAAATGGTGCGCAATGCACATGATGAACACAATAAACACTTGAACCACCTTCCAAAGAATAGGAAGGATTTGGAACTCCGGACAATTGAATACCACTTGAGCGATGACTCAAGTGATGAGGACAATGATGAACTTGAACTTCGAACACTAACTCTTAATATGTTCATTAAATATAAATCTAAAATGAACAATGAACTTGAACGGAGGAAGAGGCCAAAGAAAAGGAAGGCACCCAAGGATGAATCAAGAACTTCTAAAGGTGAAAAGGCGAATTGGGCTTTGACGGGCTTCGACTTCAAGGTAAGTAACTCAACTCTCTTGAATTATTTTGAAATTACTTGATGTTTTCCATGATGTATTTTCTCTTTTCTTTTGAATAAATATTTTTCTTGAAAATTGTATGTTTTATGTTAATAGAATAAAATGTTAGATTTAAATAATCATATATATGTGCTTGAGAAGCAAGAATGTGTATTTTGATGATTTCCATATTAACTTTCAATGATGATGCATGGTTTTTATATGGAAGGCTTAATGATATTTTTTTTAAAACCTTGTCTTTGGTTTTCAAACATGATGTATGTTTTGACATAAGAACAAAACTTGAGCATGCTAATATAAAGTCAATCACATAAATTAAAACTAAAGAAGTTTTAGTTATCTATAAGAATCATTCAAAATTATGTTCAATGAAACCATTGCATAATGATGTAATGAAAATATTAAACATTTTGAAATCATGTTTTAGTGTCATGCATAATGATCATGCTTAATAAATTTCAAAATTATGCATATGAATCTTGTGATTTATGGATTATTGATTTTTTACCATAATGAAAGTGCCTTATTAATCTTTGTTGTAATAAATCTTACACTTTCAGTTTTAAACATTATACATGTTTTTTTTTTTGGTATAAGTGAAATAAAATCATATGAATTGAAACAACTAAAAAGAGGAAAATATTTTTTCCTTGAAAAATTATTTTTCTCTATCCTATTGATCTTGATGTTTATTATGATAAATCTATGTATACCATTTTGAATCTCTTGAAAGTAATGTTGATATTTTGATGATTTTGATGATTTAAATTTGAAATGAGTTTTATCAAAATCATGATATTGATTTCTTGGAATAACATGAGATTACCTTTGATGATAATTTTGATTCATGGAATTTTGGATTCATGACTTGGTCTTACATTTGTTTATGAGATGGTTGAAATCTTTGTACGTTTGAATTCTTCCCTTCTCCTTTCAATTTATGCATGTTACATGTTAAAGATTTAAAACCATGTTTTAGTATTATGCATATCTAAGAAATATTGATGTGACAAATTGAATAAGTTGAAAATGAATGATGATTTTTCTCTTGAATATAACTTGTGATATTTTTTATATAAATCATCATTTTAATTTCTTGACATTCGATACATGAGATTTTATTATAAATCAAAATTTCTCATTAATCGATCTTCTATGATTTTACTTAATATTCTCTTGAGAGGAGATTTTCTAAATGAATCATGATTTTTCCTTGTGAGTTCTTTGAGTTATTATTTGATTTTTCTTTTAAAACAAGATCTCTTCTTTGTACTCCTATGATTTTTCTTGATATTTTATTTAAAGAAGATATTTACTATATGAATCATGTCTTTTGGTATTCAAATGATTTTATCCTTCATGACATGATTTCTTTGTATTTATGGCTTCCATGGCTTGAAATGTTTTGATATAATGCATGCAATGATGAAATATTCATAAAGTTAAAATGATGTATGCAATACTTATGATAATGATGTACATGATGTATTTATTGCATATGATGTGTGTTTGGTATCATGATCAACATGTTGATAAATGCTTAAAAATTTTAATGTTTGAGTATCATGTATGATATGCTTATTAATGATGATTGATTTATTTTTCGGTATCGTGCATGAAAAATAAGGTTATTGAAATTGTGTATATTTTAATTTGAATATATAATGATGCACAAATAAGAATGATACTTACCTTTGTCATAATATGAAAAGTGATATAAGGGTCTTCCCTTCTTTTTGACAATGATAAAGGGGAGCAAGAATTTCTAAGCGTGGACATCATGAAAAGAGGCAAACTAACTAGCTTGCACAATTCAAGATGAAAAGCAAAAAAATTGCACTTCTCAAAGAGAAGATGCAAATGTAACATTTGCCAAATTGTTTGCTTGCCTCATGTAAAATATTATCTCTTGCTAGTTTGGCATTTTTTTGCTAGCTTGTATGTTGCAAAACTTATCACTTTTTTTCAAACATTTTGCTAGCTTACACTTTGCAAAGAAAGCAAAAATGACACTTCTAGAAGAAAGAGCTTGTTATTTTGAACATCACAAAGCTTGCCTATCTTAAGAAACAAAAATTGCAAAAGTGCTATCTTGCTTATCTCAAAAAAAAAACTTGCAATTTGCACATTGCAATAGGAAGCAAGAATCATGAGCTTACACAAGAAAGCTATCTTACATTTGCTTTCGAAATTTTTGCTAGCTTGTATATTGTGAAACTTACATATAAATAAAACATTGCTAGCTTGTAGTCTAAAGAGAGAAGCAAAAAAGTTGCTATCTCAAAAGAAGCAAATGTGCTATCTTGCCTATCTCAAGAAGCAAAACTTGCAATTTGCACATTGCAATAGGAAAGCAAGAATCATGAGCTTACACAAGAAAGCTATCTTACATTTGCTTTCGAAATTTTTGCTAGCTTGTATATTGTGAAACTTACATATAAAAAACATTGCTAGCTTGTAGTCTAAAGAGAAAGCAAAAAAGTTGCTATCTCAAAAAGAAGCAAATGTGTTATCTTGCCTATCTTAAAAGGCAAAATGGTAACTTGCACACCTAGCAAAACTTGACAAATTTGCATATTTCAAGAAGCAAGAGTTGCTTTCTTGAATATATCAATATTGCTAGCTTGCATGATGTAGAACTTACTATCTTGAACATTACCAAAAGTGCTATCTTGTATCTTTGTAAAACTTGCATATGTAAAAAACTTGATAGCTTGAATGTCCTAAGCATGATGCATTACTTGCTAAATTTTCTAGCTTCAAAACTGCATGATGATAAAACTTAATATTATGTTTTTCATGCAATGAGTGGAACTTATATTACCAACACAAAAGAATAGTTGTACTTCTCCTTTTTGTTGATGACAAAGGGGGAGAAGTATGTTGATGACATGATATGCATAAGTTTATGCATATGTTCATGATGATGTGTTGCAAGTATTCATGATGAATATTGCAATGACTTGAATTCTTCTTGAATTCAAGGTTCTATCAATATGGCATATTGATAGGGGGAGTTTGTTTAAACTCCGGGAGTTAAGGTTAACTCCGTCATCAAGTGGTTGTCATCATCATCAAAAGGGAGATTGTTGAATCTCGTATTTTGATGATGAAACCACCTGATATGTGTTTATAATTTAAACTGCATTTTGAGTGATGCAGGTCTACTCGATCAGAATTAGACAAGTTAACGAGGAGGAATTGACGCTTGCGAGGAGGAGATCACGTTAGGATATTGGACGGCGAAGGCTTGAACGCCGGGCATCGGGCCAAGAAGAGCGGAATTGCGCCAAGGATATCGGGGTTCTGGGAGGTCAATCGCCGATTGGGCAACAAGCCGCAAGAGAGGACGATGTGCTAAAGAATGAAGCCAACCAATGACGTCTTAGGCAACAGAATGTCAATTCGTTGTAATAACTTGTCTAGATCGGAGTAGAGTTTTGGTTTGCATGTGCAGGATTAACTACGATAACGATGAAGGCATAAATGAAACAAAGTGTGGAGTCAAGAACGAAGGATTCGTTGGGGAGTTCAAGAGTTCGACGGAAGTCCGAAGGATCATCGGGAACAGCTGCGGAACTAGCCGAGAATGAGTAGGGAGCTTGCCGAAGGGTTTTGGAAGCTTCGCCGGAAGGTTCGTGGGAAGTTCGCAGAGTTTGCCGAGAAAGATCGAGCTTGCCGAAGAAGCTCGTTGGAACTTCGCCAAGATCAAATCGTGAAGTTTAAGAGCTTGCCGGGAGTCCGCAGAATGATTTACGAGAGTTTATCGGAAGACCACCGAAAGTTCGCCGGAAGCTTCATGGGAAGAAGTCTTGACTTATGGACTTTGTAATAGCTTATATAATGTCTTTAAAATTCGTAGTTAGCATGTTAATTAGGGTTAGGATTAGGTATTAATCCTATAACCCAAGTAGGGGCCTATAACACTGTAGGCTGAAAACACTGTAGGCGGTGGCACCGCCTGGGCTGAGCGGTGGCACCGCCCAGCACCCGAGTGCTGGGCGGTGACACCTCTTGGGCTGGGCGGTGGCACCGCCCAGCACCCGAACGCTGGGCGGTGGCACCGCTTGGCTGGGCGGTGGCACCGCCAGCATCGGGAACCCAAAGAGGATTTGAATTTTGGAGCCCAAATTTTGGAGCCCAAATTTGAATCCTCTTGAGGCTTATAAATACCCCTCAAATCTCAGCTGAGATTACAACTTTTTGAGCAGCAAGAGTTTGAGAGAAAGGTCTTAGAAAAGTGTTAGCTTGTCTTCTTTTCAATTTGCTAGTGTTCACCTCATCTCTTCTCTTCTGAAATCTGTAAGAGAGTGAACCGCTTGTAAAGAGTTGTAAGAGGGTATTTACCCTTCCATTTCAAGAGACTTGCTAGTGGAAGGTGGGAACCTCATCGAAGAGAGGCCTCCAAGTGGAGTAGGTCATTTGACCGAACCACTCTAAAATCGGCGTGATCCTTGGTTTGCATTTCATTATTGCTATTTACATTATTGCAAACCTTCTTATATGCTTTAGTTCCTTATTACTTTTGCTGCGCATATTTAAGAATACGCTTTCAAGATTAAGCGTGTCAAGTTCCGCTCTAATCATACGAAAGATTTTTTAAAAACCGAAGTTTTAATCCGCTGCACTAATTCACCCCCCCCTCTTAGTGCTGCTCCGATCCTAACACAAATGAATCTCTCTGTGAATCTTTTGCTAGAACCATGAGTCTTGAATTCGAAATGAGCTTAATGGGAGAATTAACATTCTTCTTAGGTTTACAAATCAAACAATTAAGCAACGGCATCTTTATTAGTCAAACAAAATATGCTATGAATTTATTAAAAAAGTTTAATATGAACAACTCAAAGGCTATTAACACCCGTATGAGCACCTCCACTAAGTTAGAAATTGATGAAAGTGGAGAAAGTTTAATCAAAAGACTTATAGGGGTATGATAGGAAGTTTACTTTACCTCACTACCACCAGACCAGACATCATGTTCAGTGTAGGACTTTGTGATAGATTTCAATCAAACCCTCAGATATCTCATCTCAAAGCAGTCAAAAGAATACTTAGATATCTTAATGGAACCACAAATCTAGGATTATGGTACCCAAAATCAGAAAATTTTGAGTTAACAGCTTATGCTGATGCGGACTTCGCTGGCTGTAGACTAGATAGAAAAAGCACATCAGGATCATGTCAATTTTTAGGACATGCCCTTGTATCCTGGTCATCTAAGAAACAAAGCTCGGTTGCTCTATCAACAACCGAAACTGAATATATTGCAGCAAGTGCATGCTGTGCACAAGTTGTATGGATGAAAAACACTTTAGAAGATTACAAAGTTAATCTTAAAGATATTCCCATTAAATGTGATAACACGAGTGCAATATGCTTAACTAAAAATCCTATACAACACTCAAGAACAAAACATATTGATATTAGACATCACTTTATATGAGATCATGTCACTAATCATGACGTAACCATAGAGTTCATTGATACCAAACATCAACTGGCTGACATTTTTACAAAACCTCTAAGTGAAGAACAATTTGATTTCATTAAAAGAGAATTAGGAATGTTGATGTGTCCGAATAAATAAACTTATTTTTCGGACTATATTGAATGATCAGAGCACTTGATTGCCATGTTTAAATGTGAGAATCTGTAACAAAATCTTGTCCAAATGCATCTTATTTGTTCGAATGCTATAAAACAGATTTATTTGTACACTTTCATAAGTTTCTGAAATAAATCTGATAAAGTGATTCCTGTGTATGTATTTCATCCTGTAATATCTTTGCGAGTAAAATGGATTATAACAAAAAGGCGAAGAAGTTTTCAAAGCAATCTATGTAAAATTCGTCTATAAAGCTTGCTAATATTGTTTTCCTGGTATCACAATTACCATGTTTTTTTGTTGATGACAAAAGGGGAGAAACATATGAATTGATAAACACTACCATAATCATGTCTATGTCATAGTAGCAAATACTTGAGTGATGCTATAAACAATGTTATGGTTATGCCATCCTTGCATCACCAAGAGATATATGAACATGTGCTATAGTTTGCATTATGTCTTGAATTGATATCCTATCTTGTGAAGTAAATGCAAACTTGCTAGAAAATCTCAAATGTGTGCATCATGTAATAGTCCTTCGTAGCTTTATATGATAATATTCAATTACATGATGAATAGTTACAAACACAATTATAAAAACTTGATGATGTATGTCAAGCCTTGACATCATTCTTGAAGAGATACATCATGATGGGTATCATGATGGGAGTATTGATAAGTTTAACTGATCTAATTTATTAATACGTCACTTGAATTCTTAGGTCTTGAATTCAAGGTTGACTTATCTCAACTATGGCATATAGATAGGGGGAGTTAAGAATAACTCCATTATCAATTGATTGTCATCATCAAAAAGGGGGAGATTGTTGAATCTCAGATTTTGATGATGAAGTCAATTGTCGTTTTTTGTCTAATCTATGTGTTGAGATAAGTGTGCAGGATTAACTACGATGAAAGTTAGACAAGCAGCAGGAGTTGCGCCGGAGTCAAGATCATGATCACGTTGGGAGTTCGAGAGTTCGACGGAAGTTCGGACGGTTGTCGGAGGTTCTGCGAGAACAGATCCGAGAAGTCCAGAAGCTTGCCGAGTGAAGCTTGTCGGAACTCGCCAAGTGGATCGTCGCAAAGTCCAGGAGTTTGCCGGAAGTCCGCAGTAGAATCACCGAGGGTTCATCGGATGATCCACGGAAGTTCGCCGGAAACTTGCTGGAAGAAACGATTGACGCATCGGAGCAAAGCTGTAGAAATTGTCTTATATTTAATCGTAGTTAGCACGTTGATTAAGTTGGAAAATGGGAGGTGATCCCATTATCTTAATCTTGGGGCAATTGGGCCCCTGAAAAGATTGAAATTGGGCCGAATGGAGCTAACCATTCAGACCTTGATTGCACCAGGAGGTGCAACCGCCTAAGCCAGGAGGTGGCACCGCCTGGACTAAGTCTCCCAGCGAGATTGGGCGGTGCAACCGCCCCAGCCAGGAGGTGCAACCGCCTGAGCTAAGTCTCCCAGCGAGACTGGGCGGTGCAACTGCCCCAGCCAGGAGGTGCAACCGCCTGAGCTCGGTCTTCGAGCTCTGGCAGAGAGGTGCAACCGCCTCAGTCAGGAGGTGGCACCGCTTGGGGCTCAGTCTCCGAGCCAGACTCAGGCGGTGCAACCGCCCCTGACAGAGAGGTGCAACCGTCTGGGCTCAGTCTCCGAGATTTGCCAGGCGGTGCAACCTCTCCAGTCAGGAGGTGCAACTGCCTGATCCCGGAATTCCGGGATTTGATCGTTTTGAGCTCCAAATTTGAACTGGGTTGGGGCCTCTAAATACCCCACTCATTCAGCACAGAAAGAGCAAGAGACCAACACCGAAATCTTGATCTTCTCTGTGATTCTTGAGCTCAAAATTGTTGTAAAGCCTTTAAGTCTCCTCCTTCTGTTCTTTAAGTTTCTGAATTGTAAAAGTGAGAAGAGAAAGGTTCTGTACGGGTTGTCTCCTGAGCCCATCAAAAGGAGTGAAACTGTAAAAGGGCAGTTGGCCTTCGCCCATTGAAGGAAGGCAGCTAGTTGACGTCGGTGACCTCGTCGGAGGAGGAAGCCAAAAGTGGAGTAGGTCAAGACTGACCGAACCACTCTAAATCTCTAGTTTGCTTTTATTTCGAGTACCTTATCATTACTGCAAACCTCCTACATAACTACTGCTCGCTGCGCCTTTACGAATAAGTTCTAAGTGCTGACCATTTCGAATCTGCATTCAGACGTAAATCTGTGTTTTTCGTATGATCAGCTTACGTTTGTGTTTTGATTCTGCAAAACTGTCTTCTGCGCTTTTATGAACTAGTTTCTAAGTTTAGATCCCTTTGAAACTATTTTAGACGCAAACTGCGTTTAGACGTAAAACTGCGTTTAAACGTAAAACTGCGTTTAAACGTAAACTATGCAAACTGTGTTTAAACATAAAATTGTGTTTTAGATGTAAACTTTTTTTAAACGTTTAGAAGTAAAACTGCGTTTAGACGCAAACTGCGTAAAACTGCGTTTAGACGTAAACTGAGTTTAGACGCAAAACTGTGTTTAGACGCAAACTGTGTTTAGACATAAAACTGTCTTTTAGACGTAAACTACTTTTAGATGCAAACTGCGTTTTGACGTAAAATTGCGTTTAGACGTAAACTGAGTTTAGACGCAAAACTGCGTTTAGACGTAAAAGTGTGTTTAGACGCAAAACTGCGTTTAGACGTAAACTGTATTTAGATGCAAACTCAGTTTAGACGTAAACTGTGCTTAGACATAAACTGTGCTTAATCTTAAGTAATCTTAGAATCGGCTTTTACATCGAAATCGTTTTTATCGGACAAACGCAGCTTTCGTTTTTAAATCGCTGAAAGATTTCCGCTACACTAATTCACCCCCCCCCCCTCTTAGTGCTCTCGATCCTAACAATTGGTATCAGAGCCAGGTTAACTCTCTAACGGATTAAAACCCAAGAGAGATGGCATACGCCGGAAACCAAGAGGGGCATTCTATTACACGTCCACCCATGTTCAGTGGGACGGACTACACCTATTGGAAGACCCGAATGAGGATCTTTCTTATTTCTATGGATTTTGAACTGTGGAACCTTGTTGAAAACGGATTTTCAAAGTCTTCTCTTCCAATGATCGATTGGAATGAATTGGAAAAGAAGGCTTTCGCTCTTAATGCAAAGGCTATGAATGCCTTATTTTGCGCACTTGATAAAAACGAGTTTAATCGTGTTTCAACTTGCGAAACTGCATTTGATATTTGGCACACACTTGAAGTGACCCACGAGGGCACAAGTAGAGTGAAAGAGTCAAAAATCAATCTGTTATTGCATTCTTTTGAACTTTTCCAAATGAAACCGAGTGAAACCATTGGCGACATGTTTACCCGTTTCACGGATGTCGTCAACGGTCTAAAAGGACTCGGAAAAAGTTTTTCGGATTTTGAACTCATAAATAAGATACTAAGATCCCTTCCTAAAAGTTGGGATCCTAAAGTCACTGCTATTCAAGAGGCAAAAGATCTGCGCAACTTCGCTCTTGAAGAACTAATCGGGTCATTAATGACCTATGAAATGACTTGTAAAGCTCATGAAGAGCAAGAAGACATCCTTCCAAAGAACAGGAAGGATATGACACTCAAAACTTCTGAATGCCACTTGAGATTAAACTCAAGTGATGAGGACTGTGATGATGACTTGGCACTTCTAACAAGAAAGTTTAAAAAGTTCTTTAAAAGAAACAAGTTTAAGAATGATGCAAAAATTAAACTTGAACCCAAGAAGAACCAAGTTATCTACTATGAATGCGAAAAGCCGGGACACTACAAGAGTGATTGTCCCCAAGTCCAAAGGAGAACATCAAAGAAGAAGGCTCTTCAAGCAACATGGGATGACTCGAGCGCATCTGAAGAAGAGGAGTCCAACACCGAGCAAGTTGCTCATTACGCCTTAATGGCCATCGGAGAGGAGGAAACGAATTTATTAGATGCTGATTTATCTTTCGATGAATTATTAAATGCCTTCCATGACTTATTTGATGAATGCAAGATTATCAATAGAAAATACAAATTGCTAAAAAAGGAGCATGATAGTCTTACTTGTGATTTTAATAAGTTAAAAATTGAATATCATGATAGTTTAAATTTATGTATCAAATGTCATGATCTAGAAACTTTTCAAAAAGAAAACTTGCTACTTAAGGGCACCTTGAAGAAATTCGAGGTTGGTAGCAAGTTATTAAACATGATCCTTACAAACAAGGGTCATGTTCCCAAAAGGAGTGGGATTAGATTTGTGAGGAGTCCTCACCAAAATCTAACTACCTTCGTAAAAGGCCCCATCTTACATGTTAGACATCAAAGCAAATGTAACTTTTGTTGCAAGTTCGGACACATGACGCATTATTGTCCATTCAGGAAATTTAGTCCAAACAAATTGATTTGGGTTCCTAAAGGAACCATGACAAATTCTATGCAACATGATAGAAAATGTAGATCTATTTGTGAGAAACCCAAAAGCAAATGGGTACCTAAACATCATCCTTTCTAGTAGAAAACTAAACCATCGCAAGCTAGGAGCAAGAGATGGTACCTTGATAGTGGATGCTCAAGGCATATGACCGGAGATCCATCCCAATTCTCTAAGCTCACTAGCATAGACGAAGGATATGTCACCTTCGGAGACAACAACAAGGGTAAAATCATTGGCAAAGGAACCATAGGTAACAAATCCAACTTCTCTATTGAAGATGTTTTGCTAGTTGATGGTCTAAAACATAACCTCTTGAGCATTAGTCAATTGTGTGATAAAGGATATATTATCAGATTTGAATCTAATCCTTGCATCATTGAAAAACCACACAAAAACATATCTATGATTGCATTAAAACAAAATAACGTATACACTATTGACATCAATGATTTATGTAATGAAATATGTTTTTCTGCTTTAAATGAGAATGCTTGGATATGGCATAGAAGATTAGGTCATGCTAGCATGAAGCTAATCACTCAAATATCATCCAAAGAACTTGTAAGAGGAATTCCTCATATCAAGTTCATCAAAGATAATGTATGTGATGCCTGCCAATTAGGTAAACAAATTAAGAGTAGCTTCAAATCTAAAAATCAAATAAGCACCTCTAGGCCCTTACAATTGATCCATATGGACTTGTTCGGACCCATCTCCACATCAAACCTAGGAGGTAGCAAATACGCCTTCGTCATCGTGGATGACTATAGCAGATACACATAGACTTACTTCTTAAAACAGAAAAGTGAATGCCTTAGATCTTTTACCAAGTTTTGCAAACTCGTTCAGAATGAGAAAGGTTCTATGATTTCGTCAATTAGAAGTGATCATGGTGGTGAATTTCAAAACCATGATTTCCAGGAATTTTGTGAACTCAATGGATACAACCATAATTTCTCTACTCCTAGAAACCCTCAACAAAATGGAGTTGTAGAAAGAAAAAATCGAAATTTACAAGAAATGGCAAGAACCATGTTAAATGAACACAACCTACCCAAATATTTTTGGGCCGAAGCCGTAAATACTGCATGCTACATTTTAAATAGAGTTCTAGTGAGACCTCTACTAACCAAAACTCCCTATGAGTTATGGAACAATAAAAACCCAACGTTTCATATTTTAAAGTCTTTGGGTGTAAGTGTTTTATCTTGAATGAAAAAGACAACTTAGGAAAATTTGATGCTAAATCCGATGAAGGAATCTTTCTTGGTTATTCTATAGTTTCTAAAGCCTTTTGTATCTTCAATAAAAGAACTCTAATTATTGAAGAATCCATTCATGTTGTTTTCAATGAGATTTCCGAAATCACGAAAAATGATCTTGATGAAGATGTTAATTTTGATTCCTTGAATTTAAAGGAAACCCCTTCTCCAACTAACAACCTGGATGCATCCACTTCCGAAATATCCTTACCCAAGGATTGGAAGTATGTAGATGCTCACCCTAAGGAGCTAATCCTAGGAGACACGTCAAAGGGGGTTCAAACACGATCTTCTCTTAAAACCTTTTGTGCGAATGCCGCCTTTCTCTCCCAAATTGAACCCTAATGCATTGATGAAGCCATGAAAGATGATTCATGGATTATCGCAATGCAAGATGAATTAAATCAATTTGAGAGAAATGAAGCGTGGAAGCTTGTTCCTAGGCCAAATGACCATTTAGTTATTGGTACTAAATGGGTCTTCAGAAACAAGCAAAATGAAAATGGTATCGTGGTTAGAAACAAGGCTAGATTAGTGGCTAGAGGTTTCAACCAAGAAGAAGGTATCGATTACGAAGAAACCTTCGCTCTTGTGGCTCGATTGGAAGCCATAAGGATGCTCCTTGCCTACGCTAGCAGTAATAATTTTAAGTTGTTTCAAATGGATGTTAAAAGCGCTTTTCTAAATGGCTTTATCTCCGAAGAAGTTTATGTTGAGCAACCTCCTGGTTTTGAAAATGATAGCCTCCCTAATCTTGTGTTTAGATTAACTAAAGCTCTCTATGGTTTAAAACAAGCCCCAAGGGCTTGGTATGAGAGACTTAGTTCTTTTCTTATCGAAAATAACTTCACAAAAGGCAAGGTTGATACTACATTATTTATCAAGAATTTTGAAAATAATTTTCTCATTGTTCAGATTTATGTTGATGATATTATCTTTGGCTCTACAAATGAATCTCTCTGTGAATCTTTTGCTAGAACCATGAGTCTTGAATTCGAAATGAGCTTAATGGGAGAATTAACATTCTTCTTAGGTTTACAAATCAAACAATTAAGCAACGGCATCTTTATTAGTCAAACAAAATATGCTATGAATTTATTAAAAAAGTTTAATATGAACAAATCAAAGGCTATTAACACCCGTATGAGCACCTCCACTAAGTTAGAAATTGATGAAAGTGGAGAAAGCTTTAATCAAAAGACTTATAGGGGTATGATAGGAAGTTTACTTTACCTCACTGCCACCAGACCAAACATCATGTTCAGTGTAGGACTTTGTGCTAGATTTCAATCAAACCCTCAGATATCTCATCTCAAAGCAGTCAAAAGAATACTTAGATATCTTAATGGAACCACAAATCTAGGATTATGGTACCCAAAATCAGAAAATTTTGAGTTCACAGCTTATGCTGATGCGGACTTCGCTGGCTGTAGACTAGATAGATAAAGCACATCAGGATCATGTCAATTTTTAGGACATGCCCTTGTATCCTAGTCATCTAAGAAACAAAGCTCGATTGCTCTATCAACAACCGAAGCTGAATATATTGTAGCAAGTGCATGTTGTGCACAAGTTGTATGGATGAAAAACACTTTAGAAGATTACAAAGTTAATCTTAAAGATATTCCCATTAAATGTGATAACACGAGTGCAATATGCTTAACTAAAAATCCTATACAACACTCAAGAACAAAACATATTGATATTAGATAACACTTTATATGAGATCATGTCACACTAATCATGACGTAACCATAGAGTTCATTGATACCAAACATCAACTGGCTGACATTTTTACAAAACCTCTAAGTGAAGAACAATTTGATTTCATTAAAAGAGAATTAGGAATGTTGATGTGTCCGAATAAATAAACTTATTTTTCGGACTATATTGAATGATCAGATCACTTGATTGTAATGTTTAAATGTGAAAATCTGTAACAAAATCTTGTCCAAATGCATCTTATTTGTTCGAATGCTATAAAACAGATTTATTCGTACACTTTCATAAGTTTCTGAAATAAATCTGATAAAGTGATTCCTGTGTACGTATTTCATCCTGTAATATCTTTGCGGGTAAAATGGATTATAACAAAAAGGCGAAGAAGTTTTCAAAGCAATCTATGTAAAATTCCTCTATAAAGCTTGCTAATATTGTTTTCCTGGTATCACAATTACCATGTTTTTTTGTTGATGACAAAGGGGGAGAAACATATGAATTGATAAACACTGCCATGATCATGTCTATGTCATAGTATCAAATACTTGAGTGATGCTATAAACAATGTTATGGTTATGCCATCCTTGCATCACCAAGAGATATATGAACATGTGCTATAGTTTGCATTATGACTTGAGTTGATATCCTATCTTGTGAAGTAAAGGCAAACTTGCTAGAAAATCTCAAATGTGTGCATCATGTAATAATCCTTCGCAGCTTTATATGATAATATTCAATTACATGATGAATAGTTACAAACACAATCATACAAACTTGATGATGTATGTCATGCCTTGACATCATTCTTGAAAAGATACATCATGATGGGTATCATGATGGGAGTATTGATAAGTTTAACTGATCTAACTTATCAATACGTCACTTGAATTCTTAGGTCTTGAATTCAAGGTTGACTTATCTCATCTATGGCATATAGATAGGGGGAGTTAAGGGTAACTCCATTATCAATTGATCGTCATCATCAAAAAGGGGGAGATTGTTGAATCTCAGATTTTGATGATGAAGTCAATTGTCATTTGTTGTCTAATCTATGTGTTGAGATAAGTGTGCAGGATTAACTACGATGAAAGTTAGACAAGTAGCAGGAGTTTCGCCGGAGTCAAGATCATGATCACGTTGGGAGTTCGAGAGTTCGACGGAAGTTCGGACGGTCATTGGAGGTTCTCATGAGAACAGATCCGAGAAGTCTAGAAGCTTGTTGCCAAAGCTCGCTCGGAACTCGCCAAGTGGATCGTCGCAAAGTCCAGGAGTTTGTCGAAGTCCGCAGAGAATCACTGAGGGTTCATCGGATGATCGACGGAAGTTCGCCGAAACTTCGCCGAAGAAGCGATTGACGATCGAGCAAAGCTGCAGAAATTGTCTTAGATTTAATCGTAGTTAGCACGTTGATTAAGTTGGAAAATGGGAGGTGATCCCATTAGCTTAATCTTGGGGCAATTGGGCCTCTGAAAAGATTGAAATTGGGCGAATGGAGCTAACCATTTGGACCCCGATTGCACCAGGAGGTGTGCAACCGCCCTAGGCCGAGGTGGTGGCACCGCCTGGGCTAAGTCTCATAGATGGAGGCGGGCGGTGCAACCGCCCCACCGAGGAGGTGCAACCGCCGAGCTAAGTCTCCCAACAGAGACTGGCGGTGCAACTGCCCTAGCCAGAGGGTGCAACCGCCGAGAGCTCGGTCTTCGAAGCTCTAGCAGAGGTGCAACCGCCTCCAGTCGAGGGTGGCACCGCCTGGGGCTCGATCTCCGATCAGACTCAGGCGGTGCAACCGCCCCGACAGAGGTGCAACCGCCGGGCTCGATCTCCGAAGCTCGCCAGGCGGTGCAACCTCTCCGTCGAGAGGTGCAACCGCCGATCCCTCGAATTACGGGATTTGATCGTTTTGAGCTCAAATTTGAACTGGGTTGGGGCCTATAAATACCCCACCCATTCAGCACAGAAAAGAGCAAGAGACCAACACCGAAATCTTGATCTTCTCTGTGATTCTTGAGCTCAAAATTGTTGTAAAGCCTTTAAGTCTCCTCCTTCTGTTCTTTAAGTTTCTGAATTGTAAAAGTTAGAGAGAAAGGTTCTGTAAGGGTTGTCTCCCCGAGCCCATCAAAAGGAGTGAAACTGTAAAGGGCAGTTGGCCTTCGCCCATTGAAGGAAGGCAGCTAGTTGACGCCGGTGACCTCGTCGGAGGAGGAAGCCAAAAAGTGGAGTAGGTCAAGACTGACCGACCACTCTAAATCTCTGGTTTGCTTTTATTTCGAGTACCTTATCATTACTGCAAACCTCCTACATAACTACTGCTCTCTCTCATGCTTTTACTGAATAAGTTCTAAGTGCTGACCTTTTCGAATCTACATTCAGACGTAAATCTGTGTTTTTCGTACGATCAGCTTACGTTTGTGTTTTGATTCTGCAAAACTGTCTTCTGCGCTTTTATGAACTAGTTTCTAAGTTTAGATCCCTTTGAAACTGTTTTAGACGCAAACTGCGTTTAGATGTAAAACTGCGTTTAAACGTAAACTGCGCAAACTGTGTTTAAACATAAAACTGTGTTTTAGACGTAAACTTCTTTTAAACGTTTAGACGTAAAACTGCGTTTAGACGCAAACTGCGTAAAATTGCGTTTAGACGTAAACTGAGTTTAGACGCAAAACTGTGTTTAGACGCAAACTGCGCAAACTGTGTTTAGACATAAAATTGTCTTTTAGACGTAAACTACTTTTAGATGCAAACTGCGTTTTGACGTAAAACTGCGTTTAGATGTAAACTGAGTTTAGACGCAAAACTGCGTTTAGACGTAAAACTGTGTTTATACGCAAAACTGCGTTTAGACATAAGCTGTATTTAGACGCAAACTCAGTTTAGACGTAAACTGTGCTTAGACGTAAACTGCGCTTAATCTTAAGTAATCTTAGAATCGGCTTTTACATCGAAATCGTTTTTATCGGACAAACGCAGCTTTCGTTTTTAAATCGCTAAAAGATTTCCGCTGCACTAATTCACCCCCCCCCCTCTTAGTGCTCTCGATCCTAACAGCTAGTGCATGTACCGTAACTTTGGTCGGTTGTGGCTCTTCTTCTGCATCTTCTTCTTCCTATTCAAGGCTCTCTTTTGGATGTTCATTGACCTCTTCTTCTACTAGTTCAATCATAAGAAGTCTTCCTTTATTACAGTGATGCTCACGGCTCCACGACTCGTCGCAATGCCAACATATCCCCTTCGCATATCGCTCTCAAAGCTCTTCTCTTGTCAACCTCTTTGGTGCAGGGACTCGGTCGACAGTAGGAGGTGCTGAGGGCATCAGTATTACTAGTTGAAGAGAGACCCTAGTACTTCGAGCTTCATGGTTCAATCGCTCCTCTTGATTTCGTACGAAAGAGATGGCTGCCATAAGCATGTACAATTGTCGCACTTTAGCTTCTTCCCGGATCTCCGGCATCAAGCTCTCAATGAAGGTCCCCAATAGCTGTTTTTAAGACTAATCATGAGTTTGATTAGATAACCTTTCAAACCTGGTTTGGTACTCTTGAATGGTGGAGGTTTGTCGGATCTTTGCTAGTTGTCCGTCAATGTTCTCGTAATCGGTTGGTCCGAAGCAGATCAGTAGTCCTTATTTGAATTGTCACCATGAGAGGACTCTATGAGTGTGTTCAAACCAGTCAAAACACTATATGACATTCCCTTCAAGATGTATAGCTGTAATTTTTACCATAGATGCGTCCACAGTTTTGTGGTACCGAAAATATCCCTCCGCGCGCAAGATCCAACCAATCAAATCTCCTTCTTTCCATCTAGGGAAGTCCACCCTAATGCATGGATAGTTGGGATCGATCATAGAACCTACCCTCTTTTGGAAGTCATCTCTTCGGGCTCGGTGTGATTGGTTTGAGCTCTCTCTTTGATGTGATTTCTTCGGCCGTGGTGGTCGGCCAAAACTGAGTTTGGTAAAGAGAGTCAGAATCTTATCCTCTATTCGCACCTCGAAGGCTTCAAATTTAGCATTGATTACATCCTTAGATGCCATAGTATATGCTTCTAAATCTATAATATTAAGATATCTCTTTTGTTATATGGTTAAAGGCATATATAGGTTGAGAGAAGTGATGGTCGAAATGGTTGGTGGATTAGTAGATGTAGGCTGCGGTTTAGGCTTGTTTTGTGGTTGTTTTGGGTGCAGTTTGAGGGTGTGCTTTGTCAGAGTTATAGGGCTGTGGATGAAAGTTTTGGATGTGTAGTAGATGGCAGCAAAGGTTTGATAGAAATCAGTAGAAGTTGCTGTAAATATGTGATGTCTTGTAAGAGCAAAATTGTCATCGAAGAAACAGCGGTTTCTTGACGAAATTTATACCAAAAACTTGAGAGATTTGAGGAGAGAATTAACAGAAAAATCTCAGCTTATATGAAAGCAAGGATTTCTAATTTAATCAAGAAAATTTCAGTAGTATTATAGCAAGAAAATTGGTGCAAGTTGCGATAGCAGAATTCACGTCGAAAAATTTCAGCGGCTTTCGACGAAAATTTGCAGCAACACAAAATCGTTTTTAGAGATGAATTTCTCAATAGATCAATATTAGATGAAAGCCAAGATGATCTATGAAGTGTATAAACAATTTCGTTAAACAAGGATTGTAAATAGATCAGTTAAGGCAACAATATATGGCTGAAATTTTCTTTAGATTTTTAAGTATAGCAGATTGGACGTAAAAGATCAGTAGTTTATATTAAAAAAATTTCGAAAAAACTGAAAGGAAATCTACTATTAGGAAGTGTCAAAGCTATCATAAAAATTTTGTAGAGATTTGGAAAGAAAAATCATAGTAGCAAGATCAAACAAATTGTGCTATGCGGCTAGAATTTTACAGTGCATATATTCAAGTATAGCAGCTTAGACATAAAAGATCAATGGTTTATATTAATAATTTTTTGATAAAACCAAAGGGAAATCTGCTGCTAGGAAGTATTAAAGCTGTCATAAAAATTTTGTAGAGATTTGGATAGAAAAAACACAATAGCAACATCGAATAGATTGTGCTATGCGGTTGGAATTTGGTAATGTATCTTTCGTCGTAGAGATAAAAACTTTGCAACAAAAAGTTTATGCAGAAATTTTGAAACAATTTTTTTTTAGATTTTTGAATAAGGATGATCTACGGTGGTAGAGATGATAGTGGAATTTGGTGATGATTTTTTAAGCAATTGTGGGAATTGCTTTGGGCAGTTGTGGAGGGTTGATGGATGGCTGTGGAACGGCAACGAGATGCCAAGAACACTACTCTAATACCAGGTGATAGAACCCTTGTAGATTCTAAACTTGGGGTTGATCTCTTTAGGGGATCAGCCTCCTTGGAACTCTATAGGGGTTCATTCCTCAAAGTTGCTACTCAAAGGCTGCAAAAAAGATTCATCTATTGCTTTTCAAAAGAGGATGAATACATGGCTATTTATAGGGTTTCTAAACCCTAACTCCTAATAGAACTCCTGCTCAAGACTCCTACTCAATTAAGACTCCTACTTAAGACCCCTATTCCTTTACAACTCCTAATTCTTCTTTAAGAAATAACATCTAAACCCTAGCCGGCCTTTTCACCTCTTTAATAGGGGTCGATTTAGGTAAATTTCACATGAATGACCCTCTTAGTTAGGACTCTCCTAACTAGAGTCCTAACATTTTCATATGAAAAACTTGAACATATTTTTACGAAATCAATCACATAAAATGAAACATATAAAAATAAAATGTATTGCCATTGGAATTAAAATGATAAATCAGATCTCTTGTTTAAAGAAGCCATATGTTTAATGTGTCATATTTTTGGACATGATGATGAAATTTGTTTTTCGGTCTTAAACCATGATGCATGTTTTTATTTGGTATAAATGGCAAAGGCATACTTGTATGAAATAAATCACATGAATTGAAACAACTACAAAGAGGAAAATATTTTTCTTGAAATTTTTTTTTCTATCTTATCGAATTTTGAATAAGAGATTGATAAATCTATTTATGTTATTTTGAATCTCTTGAACTATGAATGATTTTGATGATTTGATAATTTAAATTTGAATAAATTTTTATCCAAATCATGATCTTGATTCCTTGATATTTATAAATTAAGATTTATTATGAATCAAGATTTTTCATTAATTGTTCTCCTACGATTCTACTTGGTATTTTCTTAAGAGGAGATTTTCTAAATAAATTATGATTTTTCTTGTAAATTCTTAGATTTATAACATGAGATTTCTTATGAATTTAGATTGTTTAATATGATTCTCCTTTTCACTTTTTGAGTCATCCAAAAAGAATCATAATTTTTATCTTGATTTTTCGAGATTTATAACTTGAAATTTCTTATGCAAGAATGAAGATATTATATCATTTGATTTCCTAATATTTCATTTTGATTATTTAAAAAGAGATTTGTTAAAATGAATCATGTCTTTTGGTGTTCATATGATCATATCTTTCATGCCATGATTTATTTATGATACTCCATTGTATTCATTTAGTATATATCTCATCACCAAATTATTATTTTTTATATTCTTTATGTGATGAAATGAATGTGATGATTTGAAATTATACATGAAATACTGATGATATTATTTTGATGCATACAAATGAGAAGTTATGATCATGCATGGTAGGATGCAATGTAATTTGACATTTTGATACCATCATGATTTGAAATATTTATGATTTTCAATGATGCATGCAATACTATAATTTATTGCTAAAATAATGTCTCATGAATGCTTGAGTATCATGCATAATATGCCTATAGTGATCATGGTATCATGCATGTAGAAAGGATGAAATGTAAGGTTTTGAAATTATGCATGTTTTAATTTGAAACTATATTGATGCATAAATATATTGAAATAAGATTGATACTTTACTTTTGTCATGATTTGAAAATTGTTGTAAAGGGAAAAGAATTACAAAATCATATTCTTTCCTTCTTTTTGACAATGACAAAGGGGTAGAAAAGTTGATGGTTTGCACATTTCAAGTAGATGCAAAAACATGCTATCTTGAACATTACCAAAAATTGCTAGCTTACCTATCATAAGAAGCAAAAATACAAACTTGCAAAATTTACAATCTTGCACATCTTTAAAATTAATGATGATTTGGTTATTATGTATGTTGTAAAGTGATAAAAAAAAAATTTGCTACCTTGCATGTTCTAATTTTCTAGGAAAAAAACTTACAATGAAGCAAGATTTCTAACTTGCATATTTCAATAAGCAAAAGTTATTTTCTTGAAAATCTCAAATATTGCTAGCTTTTATTTTTTAAAAAAATATTGTAAAAATTTGCTAGCTTGCATGATGTAGAACTTGCTATCTTGAACATCACCAAGACTTGCTATATTGCAATCTCAAGAGAAGCAAAATTGTTATCTTGCCTATCTCAAGAAGCAAAACATGCTAACTTGCACATCTAGCAAAATTTACAAACTTGCAAAACTCAAAATTATTGCTAGCTTGAATGATGATAAAACTTGCGACTATATTTATAATACAATGATTTGAAACTTGCTAAATGCACTTTCCCTTTTTGTTGATGACAGAGGGAGAGAAGTTATGATGATAATCATGCATGGAATGATGTATTGAAATTTTCATTATGCACAATGCTTGTATTAATGATTAACATGTTGCTTGAATTAATGTTTAAAATTTCCTTGACTTGAATTCAATTTAAATTCAAGGTTCATCTCAAATATGCTATATTGATAGGGGGAATTTAGCTTAAACCCTGTCATCAATTGGTTGTCATCATAAAAAATAGGGAGATTGTTGAATCTCGGATTTTGATGATGAAATCAATTGATGAGTTTGTGATCTAATATGCGTTATTGAGTTACACAGGACTAGCTTTGATCAAGGAGAGGCAAATTGATTAAAGCAGGAAGAATCATATTAGGCCGGAGTGAACATGTCAGAAGATTGGATGTCGGGTCGGAGGATCGGTCGACATGTCGGCAAAAGACTCATGCCGTGAATTCGGGCATCGGGCTGAAAAGGAGTGGACATTGCGCCAAAGAGATCGGAGTTGCGGAGGTCAACATGCCGATTTGGCAAAAAGCTACAAAAGAGGACGATGTGACGAAGGATTGGACAAGTGTCGGATGAACCAATGACATGCCGGACAAATGATTCATGCTTTGTAATCATTTGTCTAAGATTAAAATAGTTTAGGGGGCTAATTGAGATAACTTTTGGTGTAATTATGCTAACTCAATTTGGGGCCAATTAAGCCTTAATTAGGACTGATTTGGGCTCATTGAGAGGCCCATTCAATGACCCAAAAGTTGGGTCAGGTGGTGGCACCGTCAGAATAGGCGGTGGAACCACTTGTGAGTTGGAAAACTCAAAAAACTTAATTTCCGAGGCTCTCAGGCGATGGTACCACAAGTATGGGCGGTGGTACTGCACAGACACAGTCTCCCAGGTGGTAGTACCACTAGATTAGGTGGTGGTACTGCCCAATGTCAAGCTATAAGCAGTGGTACCGCCCAGTGCAGGAGGTGGTATCGCCCATACCCCGAGGATTTGAATCTTGGGGTACAAATTTGAAACCATTTGGGGCTTATAAAATACCCTACTCTTTCCTGCTTAGAAGGATAAGAATTGGGTAGAAAGAAGAAAAGAATCTTTGATGAAAAAGAGTTAAAAAAGCTTGAAAAGTGTTGAGTGTTCCCCTCCACCTCTTAGAGTTTAGGGTTCATTCTAAGAGAGGTGTGAAACTTGTAAAGGTTCTCTCCTGAGCCTATCAAAAGGAGAATAGAGTTGTAAGAAGGAGGTTGATCTTTGCCTATTAAAGGAAGATCGTTAGTGGATGCTGGTGGCCTCGACGGAAGAGGAATTGGTGGAGTGGATGTAGGCCACGACGACCGAACCACTATAACTCGGTTTGCATTTACTTCTTGCAATTTACATTTACTGTAAACTGCTCTTCTTTACTTACTTTACATCCACTATACTCTTTTGTATGCTTTCAAGTTAATATCTTGAAACAGATTTAATCATAAAGAGATTTTGAACCGACGTAATTTTTACTACTGCACTAATTCACCCCCTCTTAGTGCCAACTCGTTCCTAACATATTTCATGTATAATCATAATTTCAATATATCAAAGTACGCCATGCATGATTCAAATTTTAAATCATTATAACTACCCCCCCTTTGTCATCAACAAAAATTAGAAATGTGTAACTATCATTTTTTTTAAACATGCAAATTTTATATCACTTTAGAACATCGAAGCTAATAAGAAAGAAAACTAGTTTCTCCTTCTTGATGGTGTTCTCTATTTCTCTCAACATATTGAGGAGCTCAAGGAGAGTCACCTCAAGTTTTTTAATGCTAAAATTCATAATGAACTGGGAAAAGGAATCTAGTAGGGATTGAAGTATTCAAGTTAGATCAACGTGCAGGTTATCATCTAGGACTATTCCTAGACCTATGAGGTTCTCAATCTACTCTATCATTTTTAGGACATGGTTCTGAACTGATGCCCCCTCAGTCATTGTGGTATGGAAGAGTCTCTTGGATATCTCATATCGTCGAGTTCTTCCTTACTCCTCAAATAGTTTGCGGAGATACAGAAGTATAGATCTAGAATCCATGTTTTCATGTTACCTCTGTAACTCAGGAGTCATAGAGGCCAACATATAACTCTGAGTGAGAGTGGAATCATCTATTATACTTCTCATATCGGGAAATCTCTTTCTGAGATGCTCCTATCTCAAGCTTTGGTATGATCGTATCCAAGACATATACAATTTTTTCCACTATAAGAACTATTCTCAAGTTATGGAGTCAATCCTAATAATTTGGACCAGTGAGGTAGTTGACATCAAGTATGCCATATAGAGGGTTTAATGGTGATATGTTAATGATAAACAGGAGATGTAGCATAAATAAATAATATGCAGATTTTGTAGAAAAATAAACAATCAAGATATGGACTTCTATCTTGACATACTCCCATTATTTTAATAGCGAGTCACATGGCATCCTCAGCACATGCAACGAAAGTCTCTAGCAGACTTCTAGTGGGGATCGGGATCCAATCGGCATCTTAGTGTAACCTCGAGGGACTCGACCAATCACACTAAGCCCAAAAGGTAGATAACTCTTACCAATCACAACACCTTGTGATTCCCATCCTATTAAGCCTCTGAACCATCATGGTCTCAAGGGACTCGACCAACCATAATATCCACTTAAGTCATCACCATTGTTATAAGATGAGTCTGATTGATAATATGCTCTTGAGAGACTCAACCAAATATACTATATCCTCAGGTCATCAGTGACATCTCTATATCATAGGCAAGATAGCAAATTGTGATATAGGTGAGTCTCGTGGGACTCGACCAACTCATCCTATGTCTTGAATCGGTTCCTACTTCTAATTATGGAAGGTTACATGGATTAATCTAATTGCCTCATGCTTACTGACTTAATATTATCGTAAGAGGGGATTTAGATTTGGTCTCATAATATGACATATCGCACACGTATATATTTAATATATATTTATATCGCATGCAAATATAAATATATATATATATATATATATATATATATATACTTATTTAGTAGGTGTATATCAATCATATGCACAAACACATCATATGATCATGGACCATAACATAATATGATCAAGCCCGAGCCAATAGGTCTGATCATTTACATCAAGATCTATATGTGTATCAGTGCATCTCCAAGCGTGGTGATCATCCATATCGTCATCATCGGATCTATTGGCACCTCGACGCTTCTCTATGCGTTGCGATCATCTAAATCGACCTCGAGGGTCCCGTTGCCACCTATAGGCTTCTGCCACTCGTCTCATGTAATTACAATATAATTACAAGTAGGCCCAACAAAGAACGAAAGACAGAGGCTCAGAGGCTCTAATACGTAATAATCACAAACACACATCACACATGGTCCATTATCATCTTCCCACATCATACTTCACATGTAAATATCATTATGTAGGATTACTAGATAAATAATAATAGTTAATTAATTTTTTTAATTAACTAATATTTTATGAAGCTTGGGACATGCAAAGAATTTTTTTGAATTCTAAGGGGTATTTTAGTATTTTGGGTAAAAGGACAACACTTGGAATTTCTAAAATTTACAGGGGCAAACTTATCCTTTGCCCCCAAAATCCCCTAATTCCTACTCTGCGTGTGGCGGCTGCCACCTCCCTACTACTGACGCTAAGGTTGGCAACCACAACCTTTGCGGTTTTTGCCTGGCAAGCAGTAGTGTGGCGTTGCCACTCGGCGGCAACCGCCTCGCACTAGGGCGGTTTGCCCTTACAGTGCCACCTCGTGCAAGGGTGGTTGCCACCTTGGGCAACCGCCTCGCACTAGGGTGTTTGCCCTTGTGGTGCCACCTCATGTAGGGGCTGTCAGGAATGAGAACACTAAGAGGGTGGGGGGGGGGGGTGAATTAGTGCAGCAGATAAAAACGTCGGTTTTGTAAATTTCTTCATTCGTCTAAAATCGATCTCGGAAAGTGTTTAACTTTAAAAGCATACAGAAGCGTGTAGTGGATATAAAGAAAGTAAAGAAGGGATGTTTATAGTAAATGTAAATTACAAGAAGTAAATGCAAACCAAGTTATAGTGGTTCGGATGTCATGACCTACATCTATTGAATCTCGTATTTTGATGATGAAACCACTTGATATGTGTTTATGTTTTAATATATGTTTTGAGTGATGCAGGATGCTTCGATCAGGATGAGACAATTAAAGCAGGAAAAATCATGTTGTGCCGGAGGAACATGTTAGAAGATTGGACGTCGGGCCGATGGATCGGTCGACGTATCGACAGAAGGCTTCGGGCCGTGGACTTGGGCATCAGGCAAGAAGACTGGGTATTGCGCCAAGGATATCGAAGTTGCAGAGTCAATTAGCCGATTGGGCAATAGGCCGTAGGAGAGGACAATGCGCCAAAGAATCGGACGAAGCGTCGAGGGACCAATGACATGCCGGACAACTTAGTTAATTGCTTAGGATTAATTGTCTTGATCGAAGTTTTATTTTAAGTGTGCAGGATTAACTATGATGAAAGAAAGATGTATCGTAGGAGTTGCGTCAAAGTCAAGACTATGATTACGTTGGGAGTTCGAGAGCTCGACGGAAGTCCGGACGGTCGTCGGAGGTTTTGCGGGAACAAATCCGAGAAGTCCAGGAGCTTGCCAAAGAAGCTCGTCGGAACTTGCCAAGTGGATCGGCACAAGTCCAGGAGTTTGCCGAAAGTCCGCAGGAGCATCACCAAGGGTTCATCGGATGATCGACGGAAGCTCACCGAAAGCTCGCCGGAAGAAGCGATTGGCGCACCAGAGGAAGTTGTAGTAAATGTCTTAAGATATTCGTAGTTAGCATGATAATTAAGTTAGAAATGGGCGGTGATCCCATTAACTTAATCTTGGGGCAATTGGGCCCTTGATAGACCCAAATTGGGCCGAATGGATCAGCCCATTCGGACCCAGATTACTTGGCCAGAGGTGGCACCGCTTGGGTCGGCGGTGGCACTGCCTAGGGCTCAGTCTCCGAGCTCTGGCTGGGCAGTGCAACCGCCTGAGGTCGATCTCCGAGCTTTGGCTAGGCGGTGCCACCACCCCAGTCAAGCGATGGCACCACCTGAGCTCGGTCTCTGAGCTCTGGCAGGAGGTGCAACCGCCCTTGACAAGCGGTGGCACCGCCTAGAGGCTCAGTCTTCGAGCTTTGCCAGGCGGTGCAACCACCCCAGTCAAGCGGTGCAACCGTCAGACCCTAGAATTCTAGTAGATGACAGTTTTGAGCTCGGAATTCAAACTGGTTTGGGGCCTATAAATACCCCACTCTTTCAGCAATGAAAGAGTAACCGAAAACCACTGAAATCCTGATCTTACTCTGTAATTTTTAGAGCTAAAAAGTGTTGTATGAGTTAAAAGTTCTCCTTCCTCTTTTCTTCTAAGTTTTGATCTGTGAAGTGAGGAAAGAAAATTCTGTAAGAGTTGTCTCCTAAGCCTGTCAAAAGGAGTGAAACTATAAAAAGGTGGTTGGCCTTCGCCTATTGAAGGAAGGCCTCTAGTGGACGTCGGTGACCTCGTCGATGGAGGAAGCCAAAAGTGGATGTAGGTCAAGATTGACCGAACCACTCTAAATCTCAGTTTGCCTTTACTTTGAGCATATTATATTTACTGCAAACCTCCTCAATAGCTTACTGCCTTCTGCACATTTACGATCGTGTTTCAAAGTTCAGTATTTTCCGAATCAGCGTTTAGACGTAAATCAGTTTTATCGTACGAATATCATATTTCAGTTTACACTTACATTCTAATTTCCATCATAACTGCAAACTGCCTTCATAGACTTGCTTTAACTGAATCTTGCTTGATCACAAGTTAAAGTGATTTACGAATCAGCTTTTCTACCGAAATCGCTCTTATCGTACGAATGCGTTTTTAATCGTCGAAAGTTTTCTGCTGCACTAATTCACCCCACCCCCCCCCCCCTCCCTCTCTTAGTGCTCTTGATCTTAACAATTGGTATTAGAGCCCGGTATTTCTTATTTCGGATTTACACCCGAGAGAAATGGCTCTTCATGGCTTGAAAGAGGGTTTTTCGATTGTTCGTCCACCGTTGTTTAACGGATTGGACTACACTTATTAGAAAACTCGAATGAGAGTTTTCTTGATTTCTATGAATTTGGATTTATGGAATATTATTGAAAATAATTTTCAACTTCTCTCTAAACTGATGAACGAATGGTCGGATTTGGAGAAGAAGTATTTTTCTTTAAACGCAAAGGCTATGAATGCTTTATTTTGCCTTTTGGATAAAAATGAGTTCAATCGGGTTTCTTTGTGCAAAACGGCTTTTGACATATGGCACACTCTTAAAATCACACACGAAGGCACTTCTAAAGTTAAAGATTCAAAAATCAATTTTTTGATGCATGATTTCGAGCTTTTTCAAATGAAGCCAAGCGAAACCATTGGTGACATGTATACTCGTTTTACAGATATCGTCAATGTTTTAAGAGCTCTTGGCAAATGTTTTTCGGATTTTGAACTCGTAAACAAGATTTTGCGTTCTCTTTCTAAGAAGTGAGATTCAAAAGTAACTGCAATACAGAAAGCTAAAAACCTAAATAACTTACCACTTGAAGAACTAATTGGTTCATTGATGACATATAAAATGGTGCCAATGCACATGATGAACAAAACAACCTTCCAAAGAACAGGAAGGATTTGGAACCCTGGACAAATGAATACCACTTGAGCGATGACTCAAGTGATGAGGACAATGATGAACTTGAACTTTGAACACTAAATCTTAATAAGTTTATTAAATAAAAATCTAAAATAAATAATGAACTTGAATGGAGGAAGAGGCCAAAGAAGAAGAACACAAAGTGGGATGAATCGAGCTCCTCCGAAGATGAGGAGAAAATCAAGAAAGGCGAGGTGGCAAACTACGCCTTAACCGCTTTCAATGATAAGGTAATCGAAATCCCCCCGATTAATTTTGAAATTACTTGATGCTTTCATGATGTATTTTCTTTTTTAGTCTAGAATTAATTTTCTTAAAAATTACATATTTAAAAATAAAATACAAAAATTATGATCATGCTAGTAATTTCGAAAATGATAATATTACATATTTTATGATAAACAAACAAAATGATTTTGATTGAAAATATGAAATCATAGTTAAGAAGTAATAATGTGTATCATGTTTGATTAACATTGTTGAATGAAATCATGTTTGATTTGAAGTAATGCATAATAATGTAATGAAAATATTAAATGTTTTTGATATAATGATTGATAATTTTATGCATGAGATTTTAAGTTATACATGATGATAAGCATGTGTTATTTTCATGAGTGTATTTGAAAAACATATGGCAAAACCATGTCCGAATGCATGAAAGTGTTAAATTTCATTTTCGGATTTTCTTGACCATAACAATTCATTTTTGAGAATCTATTGATCTTGATGGTTTTATGACAAAATTCACTTTTTGATCCTAAATGTTGATGCATGTTTTTATTTAACATAAATGAAAAAGCATGCTAACATAAAATCAAATACTTAGAAAAAGGGGAAAATATATTATCAATGAAATCATGAATCTACCTATGTTATGAATTTTGTGAACCATAAAAGTGATTTTGATGATTTAAATTTGAAATGAGATTTATCAAAATCATGATATTGATTTATTGGAATAACATGAGATTACCTTTGATGATCATTTTGATTCATGGAATTTTGGATTCATGACATAAGATAATTGAATCCTTGACTTACTCTTTATATGGCTTGAAAATGGATGTTTAAAATCTTGCTTGATGAGTTGTTTTATAAGATTTTGCCTTTACTTCTTGAACTTTCATGCTTATCTTGATTTGGCATATAAAGACTAAGGCATGCTTAGATGAAAAAGAATCACTTAAAAAATGCTTTTCCCATCTATTTGAGATTAATAATTTCATGATATTTTGTGAATCTCGAAATTGATTTTGATGACTTGATTATGAGTTTCAAGTTAACTATTTGATTTGAATGAGTTTTATCTAAATCATAATCTTGATCTTGCAAAATTGGAATCACAAATAATATCTTTTGGTATTCGTGAATTGATACTCACAATATGAAAGTATTGGTATTCATGACTTGATCTATGATATTGATATATTTTAATCATGATCCTTGGTTGTATAATTCTTTTGCTCTATTAAAAGGATTTGTCGAATGAATCATGTCCTTCTTGAATTTTCTTGATATCATGGCATGATTTTGTAATATGGCCGGTATAATGATTAAAATTTTTTGGCCATTGATTTCTCCCTTCTTTTCGGTAATGACATAGGGGGAGAAAGATTGCTAACTCAAGGCAAATGCTGGCTAGCTTGTAATCTTCCCTTTTTTTCGACAAAAACAAAGGGGAGAAAGCTTTTGCTAGTTAGAACATGCAAAGAAAAGCAAAGTGCAATCTTGCACAAGAAGCAAGTGTTGAATTGCCATGATTGAAATTAAGAATCTTGTTATGCTTTTGTGCTTATATGTTGTGATGAAAATCTAGCTTTATGTTACAAAAACTTGCATATCTTTTAAAATAGCTAGAGCTACTTCTCCTTTTGTTGATGACAAAGGGGGAGAAATATATGAATTGATACTATATGTGCCATATTTGAATGAGAAATATATGAATTAATGCTATAAGTGTCAAATTTGAATTTGAATTATGTTAAGATATCAAAAGAAGCTTGTATCGAAATATATGGTAAATTGATAATCGAAATGCTATGATTGTCATATGCCATGTTTGCATCATGTTAAGATATCAAGAACTTGCATCGTAATTTTATTTGATGATATCTTGCATGTGATGAAATGTTACGATTTGTTGCTAAAATGATGCATGCAATACTCATGCTTTTTATGTGATGTATTGCATATGATATGAATCATGATTAAAATTGTCTTAATTTGAATTCAAGGTTTATCTCAATTATGGAATTTTGAAATAAGAATGATTACTCATCTTTGTCATGATTTAGAAATTGACATAAAGGATCTTCCCTTCGTTAGAAAGGGTCTTCCCTTCTTTTTGACAATGACTAAGGGGGAGATAACTAGCGTGCATAATTCAAGAAGAAAGCAAAAATTGTACTTCTCAAATGAGAAGAAATTACTATCTTGAACATCACCAAGAATTGCTAGCTTGAAACATCAAGAAAATGCAAAAATGTGCTATCGTGACTATCTCAAGAAAAGCAAATATGCCAACTTGCATATCTTTGAATTTGCTAGCTTGTAAAACTTGCATATTTCAAGAAGCAAGAGTTGCTTTCTTGAACATCTCTAAATTGCTAGCTTGCAAGTTCTAAAATGTTGTAAAATTGCTAGATTGCATGATGATAAAAATTTAATATTATGTTTTTCATGCAATGAGTTGAACTTACATTGCAAACACAAGAATAGTTGTACTTCTCTTTTTTTTGTTGATGACAAAGGGAGAGAAGTATGTTAATAACATGGCATGTTAATACATAGGTCTATACATAAGTTCATATGACGTGTTGCAAGTATTCATGATGAATATTGCAATGACTTGAATTCAGTTTGAATTCAAGGTTCTATCAATATGACATATTGATAGGGGGAGTTTTTTAAACTCCGGGAGTTAAGGTTAACTCCGTCATCAAGTGGTTGTAATCATAAAAAAGGGGGAGATTGTTGAATCTCGTATTTTGATAATGAAACCACTTGATATGTATTTATGTTTTAATCTGCGTTTTGAGTGATGCAGGATGCTTCGATCAGGATGAAACAATTCAAGCAGGAAAAATCATGTTGTGCAGGAGGAACATGTTAGAAGATTGGATGTCGGGCCGATGGATCGGTCGACGTATCGACAGAAGGCTTCCGGCCGTGGACTTGGGCATCGGGCAAAGAAAAGCGGGTATTGCACCAAGGATATCGAAGTTGTGGAGTCAACTAGCCGATTGGGTAATAGGCCACAGGAGAGGACGATGCGCCGAAGAATTAGACGAAGCGTCGAGGGACCAATGACATGTCGGACAACTTAGTTAATTGCTTAGGATTAATTGTCTCGATCGAAGTTTTGTTTTAAGTGTGTAGGATTAACTTTGATGAAAGAAAGACATCCAGCAAGAGTTACACCGGAGTCAATACTATGATCACGTTGGGAGTTCGAGAGCTCGAAGGAAGTCCGGATGGTCGTCGGAGGTTCTGCGGGAACAAATCCGAGAAATCCAGGAGCTTGCCAAAGAAGCTCATCGGAACTTGCCAAGTTGATCGTCACAAGTCCAGGAGTTTGCCGGAAGTCCGTAGGAGCATCACCGAGGGTTCATCGGATGATCGATGGAAGCTCGCCGAAAGAAACGATTGACGCACCGGAGCAAGTTGCAGTAAATGTCTTAAGAAATTCATAGGTAGCACGATGATTAAATTAGAAATGGGTGGTAATCCCATTAACTTAATCTTGGGGCAATTGGGCCCTTGATAGACCCAAATTGGGCCGAATAGATCAGCCCATTCGGACCAAGATTACTTGGCTAGAGGTGGCATCGCCCGGGTCGGCGGTGGCACCGCCCAGGGCTTAGTCTCCGAGCTCTGGCTAGGCGGTGCAAACGCCTCTGACATAGGTGCAATCGCTTGAGCTCGGTCTCCGAGCTCTGGCTGGGCGGTGCAACCACCCCAATCAGGCGATGGCACCACCTGAGCTCGGTCTCTGAGCTCTGGCAGGAGGTGTAACCGCCCTTGACAAGCGATGGCATCGCCTAGAGGCTCAGTCTTCGAGCTCTGCCAAGCGGTGCAACCGCCAGAACCCGGAATTCTGGGAGATGACAATTTTGAGCTCGAAATTCAAACTAGTTTGGGG
Organism: Musa schizocarpa; assembly: GCA_900464855.2. Classification (NCBI taxonomy): domain Eukaryota; kingdom Viridiplantae; phylum Streptophyta; class Magnoliopsida; order Zingiberales; family Musaceae; genus Musa; species Musa schizocarpa. Next base: position 23,594,787 of record LS990923.1, on the reverse strand, counting down.
CCTATAAATACCCCACCCTTTCAGCAATGAAAGAGCAACCAAAAACCACTAAAATCCTGATCTTACTCTGTGATTTTTAGAGCTCAAAAGTGTTATATGAGTTAAAAGTTCTCCTTCCTCTTTTCTTCTAAGTTTTGATCTATCAAGAGAGGAAAGAAAATTCTGTAAGGGTTGTCTCCTAAGCCCATCAAAAGGAGTGAAACCGTAAAAAGGTGGTTGGCCTTTGCCTATTGAAGGATGGCCTCTAGTGGACGTCGGTGACCTCGTCGGTGGAGGAAGCCAAAAGTGGTTATAGGTCAAGATTGACCGAACCACTCTAAATCTCGGTTTGCATTTACTTTGAGCATATTATCTTTACTGCAAGCCTCCTCAATAGCTTACTGCCTTCTTTATATTTACGATCGTGTTTTAAAGTTCAGTATTTTCCGAATCGACATTTAGACGTAAATCTGTTTTATCGTACGAACATCATATTTCAGTTTACGCTTACATTCTAATTTCCATCATAACTACAAACTTCCTTCATAGACTTGCTTTAACTGCATCTTGCTTGATCACAAGTTAAAGTGATTTATGAATCGGCTTTTCTACCAAAATCGCTCTTATCGTACGAACGCGTTTTTAATCATCGAGAGTTTTCCGCTGCACTAATTCACCCCCCCCCTCTTAGTGCTCTTGATCCTAACAACATCCACTCCACCGATTCCTCTTTCGTCGAGGCCACCAGCATCCACTAACAATCTTCCTTTAAAAGAAAAAGATCAACCTCCTTCTTACAACTCTATTCTCCTTTTGTAGGCTCAGGAAAGAACCTTTACACCCTTTTTTTATAAAGCTTCCCTCACACTCTCCCTTATAATGGTCTCTAAACTTTAGGAGGAGGGACTCTATACTTTCTTTATACAAGGGTTTTCAACTCTAGAAATACAGAGTTTTTTTTCACTTTTCTTACTACTCCATGTAGGAATAGCTGGGGTATTTATAGACCCCAAATGGCTTCAAAACTTGGAGCCAAACTTTAAATCCCTGAAATTTCAAGGTACGGGTGGTACCACCGCCTACAGCTTGATACTAGGTGGTACCATGATCCGGTCTGGTGGTACCACCACCTAGAAGACTATGTTTAGGTGGTACCACCTCTCAGATTATCAGTACCACCACCTGACACAGTCTCGAAAATTATGCCACAACGGTTTCACTTGTTTGGTTACTGTTTGGGCCTTCCTCTTGGCCCAACACAGCCCAAACTTTGGCTCAAATGTCTCCTAATTGTGTTGGCCCAATTATAATCCTAATTATATACTAACTACTGAATTTAAGATATTTAATAAGCTAAACAAGACCATAAGTCTAGGTTTTCTTCCTACGAGCTTCCGACGATCTTCTGGCAAACTTCCGACGATCTCTCAATAATGTTCCAATGGACTCCTAACAAGCTCCTGGACTTCACGATGTTCTTCTTAGCGAGTTCCAATGAGCTTTTTTGGCAAGCTCCTGGACTTCTCGATTGGTTCTGGTAGAACTTTTGACGAACGTTCGGACTTCCAACGAAATTGCGTTCTCGACTCCGAGACTTTATTTTGCTTTATACCTTGCTATCGTAGTTAATCCTACACATATAAAAATCTACTTCAATCTAGACAATAAATACTAAGCTAATCAGATGTTGTCCGGCATGTCATTGGTTTATCGATGCCTCATCCGATTGTTCGACGCATCGTCCTCTCTTGTGGCCTATTGCCCAATCGGCCAGTTGACCTCTATAAATCTAATTTCTTTGGCATAATATCCGTTCTTCTTAGCCCGATGCTCAAACTCATGGTCCGAAGCCTTCTGTCGATACATCAACCGATCCTTCGGCTCGATGTCCGATCTTTTGACATGTTTTTCTCTGGCCTAACATGATTTTTCCTACTTTAATTGTCCCTCCCTGATCGAAGTATCCTGTCTCACTCAAAATGCAATCAAATCATAACACTTATCAATTGGTTTCATTATCAAAATCCAAGATTTAACAATCTCCCCCTTTTTGATGATGATAACTAATTGATGATGGAGTTAACCTTAACTTCTCCTATCAATATGGCATATGTGAGATGAACTTTTGGATTCAAAAATCCAAGCAACATATTATCATAAACTTATGTATAATATCATCATACTTCTCCCCCTATTTTCTCTTTTTAGTTGTTTCAATCCATATGATTTATTTCATAGAAGCATGCCTTTTTCATTTAAATAAAAACATACATCAATGTTTAAAATCGAAAAAGCCACTTTCATTGCCATAAAAATCGATAATCCATCAATCGCAAGAATCATCATGCATAATTTCGAAATATAAATTTATTATGCATGATTACAAATTACATTATTTCATCAAGCATGATTTCATATTTTTAATGAGAATCATTTTGTTTGTTTATCGTAAAATATGTATCTTTTTTAGATAAATCTAACTTTTCAAGCTTAGTTTTTGATACAAAATCCATGCATCATCATTAAGCATGATATCAAACTTCTTAATATTTTCATTAAGACATTAAGCATGATTTCAATCAAAATCAGAAATCATTAGGATACACATTATTTCTTCTCGAAAAACATTCATAGGATCATCATTAGATTTAAAACTAACATTTTATTCCATCAACATAAAACATGCAATTTTCATTATCATTTTCAAAATTACTAGCATGATCATAATTTTTACATTTTTACTTTTAAACATGAAATTTTCAAGAAAAATAATTATTCTAAACTAAATTTAAAAAAGTAAATGCATCATGAAAAGCATCATAAAATTTTGAAATAAATTAAGAGGGTTTCGATTACCTCATTGTCGAAAGCCGTTAAGGCGTAGTTTACTACCTCGCCTTTGTTGATTTTCTCCTCATGATTTTGAACTGTTTCATATGAAACCAAGCGAAACCATTGGAGTCATATACACCCATATTACGGATGTCGTTAATGGTTTAAAAGCTCTTGGCAAATGTTTTTTGAATTTTGAACTTGTCAACAAAATTTTACGCTCACTTTCTAAAACTTAAGACTCTAAAGTAACAGCCATACAAGAGGCCAAGGATTTGAACTATTTTCCACTCGAATAACTAATAGAGTCTTTAAAGACCTATGAAATAAGTTTTATAACATATATTGTATATGATAAACTTGAGAATCACCTTCCAAAGAATAAGAAGGATTTAGCACATCGAACAAAAGAAGACCACTCGAGTATAAGCTCAAGTGATGGTGAACTCGAACTCCTCATGAAGAAATTTAAAAAGTTCATAAAATAAAAATTAAAGAATAAAAATAAACTTAAAAGGAATGCAACTACTTGCTTAATAAAACGCATAAGTATTGTATGCATCATTCCACATTATAATGGTATCAATTTGTCAAATTACATCCTACCATGCATGATCATAACTTCTCCCACTTTAATCTTTGTAAACAAGAAAGAATAAAGGAAGAACATAATAGTGTAAAATATTTCAATCATTTCAAGGTATACAAGTCATAAATATAAAGAAATCATGTAATGAAAGATAAGACCACTTGAATACCAAAAGACATGATTCATATAGTAAATCTCTTCTTTAAATAAAATAACAAGAGTAAAAATCATAGGAGTACAAGGAAGAGATCTTGATTAAAAAAAATCTTAAGTAATAAATCCAAGAACTCACAAGAAAAATCATTTTGAAAATCTCTTCTTAAGAAAATCCCAAGTAGAATCGTAGGAGAATGATTAATAAAAAATCTTGATTCATAATAAATATTAACTTGTAAATATTAAGGAATCAAGATCATGATTTGGATAAAGAAATTATTCAAATTTAAATCATCAAATCAATTTCGTGGTTCACAAAATTCATAACATAAATAGGTTCATTATTTTAATTCCAATGATAATATATTTTCCTTTTTATGTGTTTCATTTTAAGTGATTAATTTCATATAAGCATGATCAAGTTTTTCGTATGAAAACATGCATTACAGTTTAAAATTGAAAGAGCAAATATTATCATGGAAATCATCAAGATCAAATCATCGTTTCTTCAAATCATCATGCTTAATTAAATATAAAATCATCAAGCATGATACTTACATTATTTCATATAAGTATGCTTTTGTCATTTATGCCAAATCAAGACATGCATTATCATTTAAGACCGAAAAAGAACTTTCATTACGGTAAAGATCGATATTTCATAAATCATAAAAATCATCATGCATAATTTCGAAATATAAACTTATTAAGCATGATCATTATACATCATTACTTTGGGCATGATATCATTAATCATAGAGCATCTTCAATCAAAAATCGAGAAACAATATGGAAATCAACATGATACACATTAATGCTTCTTAAAAACATATATAGGATTATCATTAGATTTAAATCTAACATTTTACTTCATCATCATAAAACATGTAATTTTCATTATCATTTTCAAAATTACTAGCATGATCCCAATGTTTTAGCATTTTCATTACATTATTAAACATATAATTTTCAAGAAAAATAATTAAACTAAATTAAAAATAACTCATGAAAATAATCATGCAATTTCAAAATAAACTATGGGGATTTTGATTATCTCATCGTTGAAAGCCGTTCAGGTATAGTTTGCCACATCGCCTTTGTTGATTTTATCCTCATCTTCGGATGAGCTCGATTCGTCCCAAGATGTAGTCCAAGAACTCACAAAAAAAATCATGGTTCATTTAGAAAATCTCCTCTTAAGAAAATACCAAGTGGAATCGTAGGAGAATAATTAATGAAAAATCTTGATTTATAATAAATCTTAATTTTTAAATATCAAGGAATCAAGATCATGATTTGGATAAAAAAAATGATTCAAATTCAAATCATCAAAATCACTTTCATAGTTCAAGAGATTCAAAATAATATAAATAGATTTATCAATCTCTTATTCAAAACTTGATAAGATAGAGAAAAAAAAATTTTGAGAAAAATATTTTCCTCTTTATAGTTGTTTCAATTCATGTGATTTATTTGATGCTAGCATGACTTTGTCATGTGTACCAAACACAAATATGCATCATGTTTAAAATCAAAAGAGCAAATATCATCATAGAAATCATCAAGATCAATAAACCATAAAGTACCCAAAAATCATCATGCATAATTTTGAAATATAAACTTATTAAGTATAATAATTATGCATTATTTCTTTGGGCATGTTATCAAAACATGGTTCAAGTTTTTTGTTTTTTAAGGTACAATAAGCACAATTTCACTTTAAGCATGACATCAAACCTCTTAACATTTTCATTAAAACATCAAGCATTTTCAATCAAAATTGGAAATCATCAAGATACATATTATTGCTTCTTAAACACATACATAAGATTAATCTTTAGATTTACATTTAATTATATTTTCATAAATCATGTAATTTTCATGATTATTTTTAAAATCACTAGAAAGGTTAGCATGAACCAATTTTATTTTTGCATTTTCATTACATCATTAAACATGCAAGTAAAAAAATTTATATAATTTTCTTAAACTAAATTGAAAATAATTCATGAAAAACATTAAGTAATTTCAAAGTAAACTAAAGGGATTTTGATTACCTCGTCGTCAAAGGTCGTTAAGGTGTAGTTTGCCACCTCACTTTTATTGGTTTTCTCCGCGTCTTCGGATGAGCTTGATTCGTCCTAAAGAGCTTCCTTCTTCTTGCATTCATAGCAAGTAGTTGCGTTCTTTTTAAGTTTATTTTTGTTCTTTAACTCTTGTTTCATGAACCTTTTAAATTTCATAGTGAGGAGTTCATGTCCACCATCACTTGAGCTTATGCTCGAGTAGTCTTCAATTGTTCTAAGTTCAAAATCCTTCCTGTTCTTTGAAAGTTTGTTCTCATTTTCATCAAGTGCATCATGAGTCATTTCATAGGTCATTAAGGACCCGAAAAGTTTTTCAAGCAAAAATTTATTTGAATCCTTTGTTTCATGTATTGCTGTTACTTTCGATTCCCAATTTTTAGAAAGAGATCTTAAGATTTTGTTAACGAGTTTAAACTTAGAAAAACATTTGCCAAGAGCTTTTAAACCATTATAGACATCTATAAAACGAGTGTACATGTCAACAAAGGTTTTGCTTGGCTTCATTCGAAAAAGTTTAAAATCATGTATTAAAAGATTTATCTTAGAATCTTTTACTCTATTAGTGCCTTCGTATGTGATTTCGAGAGTGTGTTATATATCAAATGTCGTTTCGCAACTAGAAACCTGGTTAAACTTAGTTTTATCTAAGACGCAAAATAGGGCATTCATAGCCTTTGCATTAAAAGAAAAAGTCTTCTTCGCCAAATCATTCCAATGGTTCATTAGAAGAGAAGACCTTCGAAAACCGTTTTCAATAATATTCTATAAATTTAAATCTAAGGAAAATAAGAAATCTCTCATTCGAGTTTTCTAATATGTGTAGTTCGTCCCATTGAACAAGGGAGGACGAATTAGAGAGTGACCCTCTTGAAAGCCAAAAAGAGCTATTTCTCTTGGGTGTGAAACCAAATGAGAAATAATAAGGCTTTGATACCAATTGTCAAGAACGAGTCATCACTAAGAGGGGGGTGAATTAGTGCAGCGAATAAAAATATCAATTTTGTAAATTTCTTCATTCGTTTAAAACCAATCTTAAAAAGTGTACTTTAAAGCATACAGAAGAGTGTAGTGGATGTAAAACAAGTAAAGAAGGGCAGTTTATAGTAAATGTAAATTGTAAGAAGCAAATGCAAACCGAGTTATAGTGGTTCGGTTGTCATGACCTACATCCACTCCACTGATTCCTCTTCCGTCGAGGCCACCGATATCCACTAACGATCTTCTTTTAATCGATAAAGATCAACTTCCTTCTTACAACTCTATTCTCCTTTTGCAGGCTAAGGAGAGAACCTTTACACCCCCTTTTTACAAAGCTTCCCTCACACTCTCCCTTAGAATGGTCTCTAAACTTTAGGAGGGACACTATACTTTACAAGGGTTTTCAACTCTAGAAACATAGAGTTTTTGTTCACTTTTCTTACTACTCCATGTAGGAATAGCTGGGGTATTTATAGACCCCAAATGCCAACAAAACTTGGAGCCAAAATTCAAAACCCTAAATTTTAAGGTACGAGCAATACCACGCCCAGTCTGACAGTACCATCACCTAGAATACTATGTCTGGGTAGTACCACCACCCAGACTGGCGGTACCACTGCTTGACACAATCTCGAAGACTATGCCATGACGGTTTCACCTGTTTGGTCACTGTTTGGGCCATTCTCTTGGCCCAACACAGCCCAAACTTAGGCCTAACTGTCCCCTAATTGGGTTGGCCCAATTATAATCCCAATTATATACTAATTACGAAATTTAAGACATTTACTAAGTTAAACAAGTCTATAAATCTAGGTTTCTTCCGGTGAGCTTTCGACGATCTTCTAATGAGCTTTCGACGATCTCTCAACAATGTTCCAGTAGACTCTTGGCAAGCTCCTAGACTTCACGATGATCTTCTTGGTGAGTTCCGATGAGCTTCTTTGGCAAGCTCCTAGACTTCTCAATTGGTTCTGGTAGAACTTCCGATGAACATCCGGACTTCTGGTGATCTCTCGAACTCCCAATAAAATTACGTTCTTGACTCCGGGACTTCATTTTGCTTTATGCCATGCTATCGTAGTTAATCCTGCATACATAAAAATCTACTTTGATCTAGACAATTAATACTAAGCTAATCAGATGTTGTCCGGCATGTCATTGGTTCATCGATGCCTCGTTTGATTGTTCGATGCATCATCCTCTCTTGCGGCCTCTTGCCCAATTGGCTAGTTGACCTCCGCAACTCTGATTTCCTTGGCATAATATCCGCTCTTCTTGGCCCGATGCCCGAACTCATGGCTCGAAGCCTTCTGTCAATACTTCGACTGATCCTTCGGCTCGACGTCCAATCTTCTGGCATGTTTTTCTCTGGCCCAACATGATTCTTCATGCTTTAATTGTCTCTCCCTGATTGAAGCATCCTACGTCACTCAAAACGTAAATTAAATCATACACACTTATCAATTGGTTTCATCATCAAAATTCAAGATTCAATAGGGGTGACTACCGCACGTAAGGCAGTGCCCGCGTGCACCATCTATGTGAGCTGGCTAGTCGCTAGTTGGCGTCGCCTGACCTGTAGGCGGGTTACCCACTAGTTAGCGATCGCCAACCGATGCCACCTCACCCCCAAGCTACCTACCTACGAGTAGTGTGCAGCCTGTGCACATGCAGGGCGGGCGCTGCCCTACCACAGGTAGCTCGGTCGCGGGTGTTGCCTCACCAGATAAGCGGCTCCTTCGCAACTTGCGTGTGCGTATCTTCTCCGATCGATCCAACGAGTAGCAATAGTTACCACCCTAGTTTCCTTCATTTATGTTAACAAATTTGATATCAAAGGACCGCTCTAAAGACAACCAAATAATATGTCTTTCAGATTTGAAAACTATGTCAAACGAAGCAAGAAAGCATAAAACAATTCTATGTGATTAGAAACAACATATGCAATTTATAAGCCAATCATCGCAAGATGAAGCTAGCTCTGATACCACTGTTGGAAAATCTACTAGGGTCAGCATCTCATGCACTATGAAAAATAGAAAACAAAATCAGATGTTCCAAAGTTAAGTACTAGGATGTTGTGCAACGATTGGTGAGTGAGAAAATCGCAAAACTGAAAAACTGCATGTATCATGTTAGAACTATTACTTGAGGAGATCGTATATCCCCGAAGTTTCCAAGTCCGATGAAGTGGATGAAGGAGCACCCGTGTACTACTCTATAGCGGTAATCCACTTGGTGGACATGGTGTCAATGCTCCTCAAATCACTGCGGGATCTTCCTCTCCACGTGCACCATAAGGCTACTAGATCCAAGGAGGAGAAGAGGAGGCTAAGGATAATAGGAGGGGGAACCACCAATAGCTCTAGCCTATGAATCATGAAGTTCCTATTGAATCTTGGATTTTGATGATGAAATCAATTGGTGAATTAATGATCTAATCCATATGTTGAGATAAGTGATGCAGGACTAACTAGAGAAAGGCAAAACGATTAAAGAATAATTGAAGTTGAACTAGAGTCAATGATTGGGCTTCGGCCTAGATGAATTGGGGGATATACCAAAGGATTAGATGATCTAATGAAAGCTCACCGGAAGTTCACCGGGAGTTCACTGAAAGCTCATCGGAAGTTCGTTGGGAGTTCGTCGAAAGCTTGCCGGAAGATCGTCGAGAGTTCGTCGGAAGTTCACCGAGTGTTTGATTGAACAATTGATGTGCCAAATAACTTAAATTGCTTGTTTCGTAACTGTTTTAGCCTTAACTATCATAGTTAGGACTTTAATTTGAGTTAATTTTGGGAGAAATCCTACTAACTCAATTAGGGGCTAACTGGGCCCTATACATGGCTTAATTGGGCCAGTTGGATGGCTCATTCAGCCACTTGGAGCCATATTAGGCGGTGGCACCGCCTAGACTAGGCGGTGGAACCGCTTGAGTCTCTACCTCCTAGGTAGTCTGGGCGGTGGTACCGTCGGTAGTTAATGCTGCCAAGTGATGGAACCATCTTATGAAGCAGTGGTACCACCAAAGCTCGATCGCCAAGGCTCTGTCAGGTGATTGAATCGCCCAGACTAGGCGGTGCTACTATCTAATGTTAGTTTACAAGCAGTGGTATTGCCCAATAATGGCGGTGGTACCACCAGTACCCCAGAAATCGAGGATGAGATACTTTTTTGCTCCATTTTTGAAGTTATTAGGGCCTATAAATACCTCACTTTTTCCTACATTTAAGAGCATGAAAAGTGTGAACAAAAGTCTTGAGATTTTGGTTGTAAAAGTATTGAAAAAGTGCTAAGTGCCCTCCTCCTTCTTCTTTAGCTTTTTAATCAATCTAAGAGAGGTGTGAGGCTTGTAAAAGGTTGTCTCTTAAACCTGTAAAAAGGAGAAAGTATTATAAGAGGGTGGTTGGTCCTTGCCCATTGAAGGAAGACCGATAGTGGATGCCGAGGGGCCTCAATAGAGGAGGAATCAGGAGTAGACATAGGTCACGACAACCAAACCACTATAAAATTAGTGTGCACTTTCTTGTTGCTCTTCATTACTATTATTTTCTACCTTAATTTCATATTATTCTTATTCTAAGTCAAGCATACTTTCAATATCTTTTCCGATACATTTTTATTAAGCGAAAAGTTTCAAATTAACTTATTTTTTATGATAGCACTAATTCAGCCCCCTCTTAGTGCCATTCACGATCCTAGTAGTTTCTTCTATTTATAGAGGTGCAAGTAACTTAACTCTTAATTGATCCTATCCTCATTGGATCTCTATCCAATTATCTAGTTGGATCTCTATCCACTTATCTAATTGGATCTTATCCAATTATCCTATTAGATCTTATCTACATGATCTAAACTGGGGCTACGCGAATATCTCATACATGCACCTCTGCTCGTCACAACATCCACCATATATGTGTGACTCATCGACTTTGGTTGTACTAGGCCACTATGCTATAGTCCCCAGACAATACACGGGGATTTAATCTTGTTTGAGTTTCGCTCTAATTAGATTCTCCTATAGAACTCCTTCTCTCTCAATCCAAATAACCCCGGCCAGGGATTTTGTCTGAGCTAGCACACAATGGATTTCTTCTCATAATACCAAGAGTGGATGATCATTTGTTGACACACAATTCCCTTTATAAGTTTAGCTACCATTCTCGAGAATCAATTGTACCATATCTAGAACTTTTAAACCTGTAAGTCTGGCATCAAAGAATGGAGTACTCAAACAAGGCATCTTTGGTGTCTTAAGTCTATGGATCAAACACAATTGGGACTAGAATTGTTGTCTAACGTTAGGTATCATTAACCATCCAATATTATATAAGCAGATCAATCAGTGAAGTCATTCTCTAATGAGCACTTGCATGATACCTCTAGTGTCCCCACATGAGCGACTATGACACCAGTTGCCTCCATTAAACAAACGCGTATATAGTGTACCGAACTATCCGATTATCTATGGGTTTTCGGGTACTAGCGATACCAACGCTAGTATTGGGCGGTACCATTGCCAGTATTGGGCAGTACCACCACTAGTACTTTTTGACACTGGGCGTTGCCACCATCTAGTCAAATGGTACCACCGCCTAACAATTCTGGGAGACTATGTTTGGGTGGTACCACTGCCCAGTCTGATAGTACCACCACCTGATACAATCATGAAGACTGTGTTTGGACAATGCCACCGCCTAGTCTAGGTGGTACCACCGTTAGACAATGGTATACGACACTGAATGGGCCAAACAAAAGGCCCAATTCAGCCCTGTTTCAGGCCTAATTGACCCCTAATTATTTTGGCATTTGTTTCCCTCTAATACCAACTCAATTAGACCTAAACTAACTCGATCTAGACAATTTATTATAAAGCATGAATCATATGCTATCTGGTATGTCATTAGTTCTTCCAGCGCTTTATCTGATCCTTCAATGCATCGTCCTCTCTGGCGTATTACCCAATCGGCATGTTAACTCCCATAATTTCTGATTTTCTTGGCACAATATCCGATCCTTCATCCCGATACCTAAACTCATGGCACAAGGTCTTTCTGTCGGCACGTCGACCGATCCTCCAACTTGACATCCAATCTCCTAACTGTTCAACTATTGCCCAACGTCTAATTCCTCCTACTTTAATCAATTTGCCTCTTCTTGATCGAAGCTAGTCCTACATTGCTCAAAATGTAGATTAGATCATAAACTCATTAATTGATTTCATCATCAAAATTCGAGATTCAACAATCTCTCATTTTTTTATCATGGCAATCAATTGATGACGGAGTTGAAACTAAACTCCCTCTATCAATATATTGATAGAAACATTGAATTTAGAAAATCATGGCTATTTTATCATTGCATGTATCATGAATATTGAAAGAACCAATTAATCATATCATTGCATGCATATTAAAATCACGAGTATTTCATACATAATCAAAGTACACCATTCATGATCATCATTATAACTTCTCCCCCTTTGTCATCAACAAAAAGAAGTGCAACTAGCAAGTTTTCAACTATGCAAGATAGTATGGTAGCTTATTTTGAATATGCAAGCTAGCAAATTTTGCACATATGAAAGTTACCAAAATGTTTGCATCTTTTGAGATATGCAAGATAATAATTTTTACTTCTTTTTTAGATGGGCAAGCTAGCACTTTTTGCTTCTTGAGATGTGCAAATATAAATATAGGCAAGATAGCACTTTTTACTTCTCTTTTGAGATATGCAAGCTAGCAAGTTTTGCCTTTCTTTAAAATGTGCAAGGTAGCAATTCTTGCTTCCTTTTGCAATGTACAATTTTGCAAGTTTTGCTTCTTTAGATAGGCAAGATAGCACTTTTGCTTAAGATTCCAAGATAGAAAATTTTCTTCCTTTTGTAATATGTAAATTAGCAATCTTTCTCCTCCTTTGTTACTGTCTATGTTAGGATCAAGAGCGGCACTAAAAAGGGGGGGGGGGGTGAATTAGTGTAGTAGAAAAATCATCAATTTTGTAAGATATTTGTTCGTTCGATAAACGAATATCGGAAAGATAACTTCAAATCTCATTCATAAGCGTAGTGAAAGTAGTAAGCAAGTAAGGCAGTTTGCAATAAAGATAAATTGCAAGAATGGAAATGCAAACCAAGTTTTATAGTGATTCGGTCATCATGACTATCACACCCCTCCCGAATCGATAATATTATAATTAATAATAATCTATTCCAGGATCCAAACACACATTTAAGGACACTGAAAAAACATTCAAGTCATTTATATCCATAATTCTATAATTCATAAAACCTATGCAGTTTAAATTCATATACCACATCGCTTGATGAATCGTAAAATCTGAAACAACTCACCAAGACAATAACTACCACATAAATCCACAAGTGTGGGATTCTAATAATCACAAAACTAATATTTACCATATGTTCATATCATTACACAAATTAAACTTAACACTCCAAAATCCTAAACAAGAGAGGTTCTTTAAACTTTTACAAAACTCATAAGTTCATATTTACCATCAAACATTCCATTAGACACCAAGTGTACTTATACAACAAAAACATATCATCCACTAAAGGTTTGCCCAAAGTCTTCTAGCTTTCCATAACCTCAACCTAATTTAAACATTTTAGCGAGCGACAAGCTATCCTGAAAAATTTATATAGCAACGGGGTGAGCATATAGGGCTTAGCAAGTGACTAACATATAGATGATGAAAGAGGATAGTTTCAAACAAATAAGGTACCAAATACAAGGTAAGAATACAAGAGTTCATAGATAGCCACTTATCGAATGCATATTTATAATATCATTTTGTTCCAAGCATGTTTTGTTCATAACAATTGAGTAAAGATTAGTTGGAGCAAATCATTGATATAAGGAGTATTTCGAGGCATATCATTGGCGTATGAAATATTACGGAGCATATAAATTGCTTATGAAGCATTTTGGAGCATATCAAGGGCGTATGAAATGTTTCATAATATATCAATGGCATATGAAACATTTCAGAGCATATTAATGGTGGATAAAACATTTTGAAGCATATCAATGGTTGATGAAACATTTTGGAATATATCAATGGTGTATGAAATGTTTTCGAGTATATCAATAACAAATGAAACATTTCAGAGTATATCAATGACATAGGAAGCATTTCGGAGTATATCAAAGAACAAATACAAAATAGAAGCTCAAACGTCGCATTTGATGTTGCATACATTTCTTTCTTTCCCAAAGCACATATAGAAGCACATAACCAAAGCTCTGGATATCATATCAAACACATAGATGGTGAAGTGGGATAATATGGTCCATCCATTTTTGAATGACCACCAAACATAATCTAGAGCATCACGGGCTCTAAGAAATGGTAAACCATTTATGGCAAAAGTCTAAATAATCCTTTTACCATTTCTGGCAAAGTTTTATATTATCTCATAAACACTAGAGTATAAAAGGGTATTGTGAATAATAAATTGTGACATATCAGAAACACATGCGGAACAACGGACTGCATGTGCCTATATGAAACATTGTGATACAAATATGAACTTTACATAATAGATTCAGGTATATAAATAATTGAAGAATAAGAGTATATAGGGATTCAAAGCAATAATATAAAGCTCAACTAAAGCAAGAATGTTGGCTAAATCAATTTCCAAATAGATGAAACAAGAATAGGTGGAATCGATCAAAGCTCGATTCTGATAGAATTGGAGAGGCACATTGCATTAATTATTTAGATAACCAATTATGCTCCAATTTGCATAAATTGATTTCATTTGAAATATGTATCAATCTCGATTTATAAAAATTAAGTTTTGTATGAATTGGAGATTCCAACATTGAGTTATCAACAGTTTAGTAACCAAAGGTAAGAGAACATTATTTCTGTTTTATAGGATTCATAGAGTTGAGTTGAATAGATGTTTCAATAGGAATTTATACTCCAAATCATTCCAACTAGATATGCACAGAAATATCTATGAGTGTAGTTTCTGATAAATCATATTTTGCATAGATCAAAGTTTTTAACAAAGAGTTATAAGCAACGGAGTACTTAAAAGTCAAAACCGACAGTCTCTATCTTACATATTTCATAGGGTCAATTAAAATAACAGTTTCGATAAGCAAATAGACTCTAAATTTACCATTCAAGATGACAAAAGAAAAAAGTATAAGTCTATTTTCAGATTAATTTAGTTCACCTAAATCCAAAATCGGTGTAGAAAGTTATGGCTAGAACAATACGAAAAGGTCAAATCTTCAAAAAATTCTAGATTCACAGCTTTGTTCCCAAATGAAAGAAACCAGAGATCAAGAGTTATATAGAAAGGGGTTAGAACACTTGCCTTAAACAAATTTGAGTCCCAAAGGTATAGAATTTATGTAAAATAAATCTCAAGCCAAGGCAGAGCTTTTTCTTCCTCTACTTCAATTCCTCTTCCTTCTCTTCTCAAACTTACAATACAACATCTTAATTTTACATTTAGTTTCTCCTTTAAAGCATTTGATTTGGCTAATATAAGTATTTCAAGGTAACAAGCATACATGAAAGAAGCTTATGTGTCATTCTTAGAACAAACATAGGTGCAACCCTTCTTAGGTTAGCTAGTGATACATGTCCTATATTTTTTTTTGTTAAAACTTAATATGAATCATTCACAAATTATATCTAATTTCTAATATTTATATTTAGGTCCCTATATTACAAGTAAGACTTTATAGAATTTTAAAAAAATGAAGGGTGTTACAGTGACCTACATCCACTCTGCCAATTCCTCTTCCGTCGAGACTACCGACATCCACTAACGATCTTCCTTCAATGAGCGAAGATCAACTACCCTTACAACTCAATTCTCTTTTTGACAGGTTCAGGAGAGAACCTTTACACCCCCTTTTTATAAATCTTCCCTCACACTCTCCCTTAGAATGGTCTCTAAACATTTAGAGGAGGGACTCTACACTTTACAAGGGTTTTCAACACTAGAAACATAGAGTTTTTGTTTACTTTTCTTATTACTCCATGCAAGAATAACTGGGGTACTTGTAGACCCCAAATGATTTCAAAACTTGGAACCAAAATTCAAATCCCTGAGATTTCGGGGTACGGGCGATACCACCGCCTACACTAGGTAGTACCATCGCTTGTAGCTTGACACTGGGTAGTACCACCACCCAGTCTGGCGGTACCACTACCTGACACCCTACCACTGGGTGGTACCATCACCTAATCTGGCGATACTACCGCTTGACAATCTCTCGAAGACTATGTTTGGGTTGTACCAAACTAGTAGTACCACCGCCTGACATAACCTCAAAGACTGTGTCATGACAGTTTCGCATGTTGGGTCACTATTTAGGCCATTTTACTTTACCCAACATAGTCGATACTTGGGCCCAATTGGCCCCTAATTGAGTTAACCTAATTACATTCTAAATTGACTCAATTAGACTCTAAACTAACTCGATCTAGACATAATCGATTACAAGCGAATCCTATGTTGTTCGACATGTCATTGGTTCTTCCGGCGCTCCATCCGATCCTTCGGCACATCATCGTCTCCTTCGGCACATTGCCCAATCAGCATGTTGTCTTCTCGTAACATCTGATCTCCTTGGCACAATGTCCGATCTTCTTGACCCGATGCCCAAATTTATTGAATCTTGTATTTTGATGATGAAACCAATTGATAATTATTTATGATTTAATCTGTGTTTTGAGTGACGTAGGATGCTTCGATCAGGATGAGACAACTAAAGTAGGAAAAATCATGTTGGGCTAGAGGAGAACATGTCAGAAGAATGGACATCGGGCCGAAGAATCGGTCGATGTATAGACAAAAGGCTTTGAACCATGGATTCGGGCATCGGGCCAAGAAGAGTGGATATTGCGCCAAGGATGTCGGAGTTCGAAGTCAACTGGCCGATTGGGAATAGGTCACAAGAGAGGATGATGCGTCGAAGAATTAGATGAAGTGTCGAGGGACCAATGACATGCCTGACAAAATGATTAATACTTAGTATTAATTGTCTAGATCGAAGTGTGTTTTTACATGTGTAGGATTAACAAGATAGCAAGGCATGAAGCAATATGAAGTCCCGGAGTTAAGGACGCGACTTCATTGGAATTTCGAGAGTTCGTCGGAAGTCCGGACGTTCGTTGGAAGTTCTGACGGAACCAACCGAGAAGTCTCAGAGCTTGCCAGAGAAGCTCGTCGGAACTCGCTAAGAAGATCGTCGTGAAGTTCAGGAGCTTGTCGAGAGTCCACCAGAACATTGCCGAGAGATCGTCAAAAGTTCGCCGGAAGCTCACTGGAAGAATAGACTTACAGACTTGTTTAGCTCAGATTATGTCTTAGATTTTGAAGTTAGTACGTAATTGGGTTTGGATTTGGGCCAACCAAATTAGGGGCCAGCTAGGCCCATGTAAGGACTATGTTGGGCCCAATGATAGCCTAAATAGTGCCCCAAGAAGTCTCACTATCTTGGCACAGTTTTCGAGACTATGTCAAGCGATGGTACCACCAATCTGGGCTATTATACCACCCTTGGCAGGGTGCTAAGCAGTGTTACCACCAGTCTAGGCAGTGGTACCTCCTAGCACCGCACCCCAGATGGTGGTACCGCCCAATGTAGTGTTAGTGTCAAACTGACACTAGCGGTGGTACCGCCCAACGCAGGTGGTGGTACCACCCATGCCCGGGAAACCTGAGATGAGATGTTTTTAGGCTCCTAGTTTGAATCAACATGAAGCCTATAAATACCCCTCTCATCTCAGGTTAAAAGACATAAACATAGAGAGTTTAAAAGTAGAAAAATGCTATAGAAATCTCTTGTGAAAATCCTCCTCTAGTCTAAGTGTTAGAATTTTGTAAGATAGGAGTGAGTGCTTGTAAGGGTTATCTCCTAAACCCAGTGAAAGGAGAAGAGGTGTGTAAGAAGGAGATTGATCTTCGCCTATACTGGAAGATCGATAGTGAATGTCGGTGGCCTCGATGGAAGAGGATTTAGCAAAGTGGATGTAGGTCACAATGACCGAACCACTCTAAAATCTGGTTTGCGTTTTATTCTTGCCATTTACCTTACTACAAACTACCTTTAATACTTTTACGAACATGCTTTCAAGTTAAGCTTCTGAGTTCGGTTTTCAACGTACGAAGAGATTTTTCGGAACTGACATTTTACCAGTGCACTAATTTACCCCCCCACTCTTAGTGTTGACCCCGCTCTTGATCCTAACAATTGGAA
Source organism: Musa schizocarpa (assembly GCA_900464855.2). Taxonomy (NCBI): domain Eukaryota; kingdom Viridiplantae; phylum Streptophyta; class Magnoliopsida; order Zingiberales; family Musaceae; genus Musa; species Musa schizocarpa. Next base: position 23,576,908 of record LS990923.1, on the reverse strand, counting down.
TCAAAGCCTTGTATTTCTCATTTGGTTTAACACCCAAGAGAAATGGCTCATTTCAGCTTTCAAGAGGGTCACTCTCTCATTCGTCCTCCCTTTTTCAATGGGATAGACTACAATTATTGAAAAACTCGAATGAGAGTTTTCTTGCTTTCATTGAATCTCAATTTATGGCATATAGTCAAATCCAGTTTTCAAAGGTCTTCTCTTCCCATGAACCATTGGAATGATTTTGAGAAGAATTTTTTTTCTCTAAATGCAAAGGCTATGAATGCCTTATTTTACATCTTAGACAAAAATGAGTTTAATCGGGTTTCTACTTGCAAAATAGCTTTTGAAACTTGGCATTTTCTTGAAACCACTCACGAAGGCACAAGTAGATTAAAAGATTCAAAAATTAACTTTTTAATGCATGATTTTGAACTTTTTCGAATGAAGCCAGGTGAAACCATTATTGACATGTACACCCGTTTTACGGATGTCATCAATGGTTTAAAAGTACTTTATAGAAGTTTTTTGAATTTTGAACTTGTAAAGAAGTTATATGATCACTTTCTAAAACTTGAGATTCTAAAGTAATGGCCATACAGGAGGTTAAAAACCTGTTAGAACCCTTGTAGATTCTAAACTTGGGGTTGATCTCTTTAGGGGATTAGCCTCCTTGGAACTCTATAGGGGTTTCTCCCTTTAAGTTGCTGCTCAAAGCCTGTAGAAAATATTCATCTATTACTTATGAAAAGAGGAAGAATACATAGCTATTTATAGGGCTTCTAAACCCTAACTCCTAATATGACTCCTACTCAAGACTCCTACTTCTAAACAACTCATAATAGGACTCCTACTGAAGACTCCTATTCCTTTACAACTCCTAATTCTTCTCTAAGAATCAACCTCCTAACCCTAGCCGGCCTCTTGACCTCTTAATAGGGGTCGACGTAGGTAGGTTTTACATAAATGTCCCTCTCAATTAGGACTCTCCTAGCTAGAGTCCTAACAGACCCGCCCTTTTTAAATCAGCCTTGCCCTCGAGGCTAACGATTCATGAATTCTGAGAATTTGATCTTCAAGTTGTCATAGTTCTCCCAAGTGGCATCTTCTGTTGGTAGGTTCGCCCACTATATTAGCACTTCAATAGTGGGTCATCGTTGTTGAGTCACGATCCATCGATCAAAAATGGCACTTGGCTGGTTTTGGAGTTCTCCTTAGGTAGTCATATTTGGTGGGTGGCTTTGGGATGTCTCCAAGCACCTATTTATAATTTTTGTCTGGCCGTCGATTTATGGGTGATATGTCATACTCCTTTTCAATTTAGTACCCTATATATGGAATAACTTTGTCCAAAATCTATTCATTAAGATGCAAGTAGAATTTGTCACAAGCACAATGCATCCCAATTATAATGAGCTAGGGAGCTTGGTCCTTCCTCCAATTTTTTTTATGATCTTACTGGTCTCCAAATCTTCCTACCATTCCCTCTCAATATCCTTAAGGAGTCACTAGTCGAAAGTGAAATGGTCAAAAATTCAGCTTGTTTGGATAGCTGTGAAAGCATATCTTCAAAAACATTCTCTTTCCCCTTTTTATAAGTTATTTCACAATCATATCTAAGAAGCTTTATTACTCTTTTTTACCTATTTTAGGCTTTTATGGTCAGTCTTGATTTTAAAGCATCGTTGCTCGATCAAGTACGATCTCCACCTCATTGCTATGTGCACAATGGCAAGCATCTCCTTATCATATGTTAACATATTTTGATGGGAGGGAGATAATGACTTACTAGTATATGTGAGTGGTTGACCATCTTGCATGAAAACGTCTCCAATTCCAACTCTAGATGCATCGGCCTCAATGATGAAGGATCGGTTGAAATTTGGAAGCGCTAGCACCGGCATTATCGTCATGGCTGCCTTAAGTTTATCGAAGGCAGCGGAGGCTTTGTCCGACAATTGGAAGGTATCATTTTTCAGTAGAGAAGTGAGTGGTGCACTGATCTTTCCATAGTTTTTTATGAACTTGCGGTTGTAGCCCGTTAAACCGAGAAAGCCACGTAGCAATTTTATGTTCCTCGGGGTTCGCCAATTGTGCATTGCTTCTATTTTGGAGGGGTACACCATCACACCTTCCTCTGATATGATATGCCCAAGATATTCTACCTTTTGTTGAAGAAAACAAAAATTTGTAGTGGTCGTTGTGTGTTCGAAAGGCAGTTTTCGATATGTCTTCTACGCACACTCGTATTTGATGATACCCAGATCAAAGGTCCAGCTTTGTGAAGATTTGTGCTCCCTTTCATCTAGCAATTCATCTACTACTGGAATAGAGTATTTATCCTTGATAGTTATGCCATTTAGAGCTCGGTAATCAACGCATATTCGCCATGTTCCGTCCTTCTTGCGTACAAGTAGCACTGGTGAAGAGTAGAGGTTGCAACTTAGCCGAATAACTCTAGTTTCGAGCATCTCTTTTACAATCCTTTCTATTTCATCCTTCTAGAGATATAGATATTGATATGTCCAAGTATTTTCTGGAGGTTTTCCTGGAAGAATCGTTATATAATGATATTGCTGACGGGTAAGAGGTAGGTTGTGCGGTTCGTTAAATAAATCTGAAAATTCAGTAAGCAAAGAAAGTAGGTTTGGATCTTCAAATTATATTGGCTCTCCCTTAGTTTGCTGCTCAAGTTGTACCAAAAAGTCACTGCATGCTTTATGCAAAACCTTCTCCATTTATTGTGTGCAAATCGTCGTTACGTCGCCCCCACGTTTCCCGTGCAGTATCACTTGTTTCTCCGTACTGTAAAATTTCATAATTAGTTGCATAAAATTTCAAGAAACATCATCTAATGTCATCAACCATTTAATTCTAGCATGGCCTCATGATCATCAAGAGGGAGGAGGAAGAAATATACAATTATCTCTTGGTCTTGCAGTAATAGTTTCACTCACGGGCGCCTATGATCATACATTAAAATCCATCTGTCAGTGACCTTAACGTTAAACCTACTACAATTCTCAATAGGTAAGGCCATCTAGATAGCAACCTTACTATTTAGAAAGTTATTAGTACTGCCTGTGTCGATGAGAATAGTGATCGGTTGTTGTTTAAGAAGGCCTCCAACTTTCATCGTTTGTGGGTTTGTGTAGTCGGCTAGTGCATGTACCATAACTTCGGTCGATTGTGGCTCTTCTTCTACATCTTCTTCTTCATATTTAAGGCTCTCTTTTGGATATTCAATGTCCTCTTCTTCTACTAGTTCAATCATAAGAAGTCTCCCTTTACTACAGCAATGCTCATGACTCCACGGCTCATCGCAATGCCAACATAACCCCTTCGCATATCACTCTCGAAGCTCTTCTCATGTCAACCTCTTTGGTGCAGGGACTCGGTCGATATTAGGGGGGGTTGAGGGCTTCAATATTGCTAGTTGAGTGACCCTAGATCTCTGAGATTCATGGTTCAATCGTTCCTCTTGATATCGTGCGAAAGAGATGGCTGCCATTAGCATGTACGGTTGTCGCGCTTTAACTTCTCCTTGGATCTTCGGCTTCAAGCCCTCAATAAAGGTCCCTATAGCTATTTTTGGGACCAATCATGATTTTGATTAGATAACCTTTCAAACCTGGTTTGATACTCTTTAATGGTAGAGGTTTGTGGGATCTTTGCTAGTTGTTCGTCAATGTTCTCGTAATCGGTTGGTTCGAAGCAGATCAGCTGTCCTTCGTTGAATTGTTGCCATGAGAGGACTCCATGAGTGTGTTCAAACTAGTCAAATCACTATATAACATCCCCTTTAAGATGTATAGCTGCAATTTTCACCATAAATGTGTCTGTAGTTTTGTGGTACCGAAAATATCGCTTCGCACATTAGATCCAACTAATCGGATCTCCATCTTTCCATCTAGGGAAGTCCATTCTCATGCGTGGATGGTTGGGGTCAGTCATAGAGCCTCCCCTCTCTTAGAAGTCATCTCTTCGGGCTTGGTGCGATTGGTTAGAGCTCTCTCCTTGATGTGATTTCTTCGGGCTTGGTGGTCTGCCCAAACTGAGTTTGGTAAAGAGAGTTTGAATCTTATCCTTCATTCATGCCTCAAAGGCTTCGAATTTAGAATTGATTACCTCAGATGCCATAGTATATGCCTCTAAATCTATGATAGTATGATATCTCTTTTGTTGTTAGGTTAAAGGCATGTATAAGTTGAGAGAAGTGATGGTTGAAAGGGTTGGTGGATTGGTAGATGTAGGCTTCGGTTTAGGCTTGTTTTGTGGCTGTTTTGGGTACAGTTTGAGAGTGTGGTTTAGTAGAGTTTTAAGGCTATGGATGAAAGTTTTTGATCTGTGGTAGATGGCAGCAAAGGATTGATAAAAATCAGTGAAAGTTTGCTGCAGAATTGTGTTGTCTTGTAAGAGCAGAATTATCATCGAAGAAACAGCAGTTTCTCGATGAAATTTTCACCAAAAACTTGAGAAATTTGAGGAGGGAATTGACAGAAAAATCTCAGTTTATATGATAGAAAGGATGTCCAATTTAATCAAGAAAATTTCGGCACTATAACAGCAAGGAAATTGGCGCAAGTTGCGATAGCAGAATTCTCGTCGAAAAATTTCAACGGGTTGCGACGAAAATTTGTAGCAACACAAAATCATTTTTAGAGTTAAATTCCTCAATAAATCAATCTTAGATCGAAGCCTAGATGATCTATAAAGTATATAAGAAATTGTGTTTAAAAAAGATTGCAAATAGATCGGTTAAGGCAACAATATGTGGCTGAAATTTTCTGTAGATTTTCAAGTATAGCAGATTGGACGTAAAAGATTAGTAGTTTATATTGAGAATTTTTCAACAAAACTAAAGGAAAATCTACTATTAGGAAGTATCAAAGTTATCATAAAAATTTTGTAGAGATTTGGACAGAAAAAACATAGTACCAAGATGAAACAAACTGTGCTATGTGGCTGAAATTTTACAGTGTAGATTTTTAAGTATAGCAGCTTAGACGTAAAAGATCAATGGTTTATATTAAGAATTTTTTGATAAAACTAAAGGAAAATCTGCTATTAGGAAGTGTCAAAGCTGTCATAAAAATTTTGTAGAGATTTGGATAGAAAAAATGAAGTAGCAAGATCAAACAATTTGTGCTATGCGGTTGGAATATTACAATGTATCTTTCATCGTAGAAATGAAAACTTTGCAACGAAAAGTTTATTCAGCAATTTTGGAATAATTTTTTTTTTTAGATTTTCGAATAAGGATAGCTAAATTGTAGCAGTAGTAAGGTAGGGAACCAGAACCTATTGCAATTCATAGGGAAATCAAAGGATGATCCGCGGTGGTGGAGATGACGATGGAATTTGGCGACGATCTTTTAAGCATTTGTGGGAATTGCTTTGGATGGCTGTGGAGGGCTGATGGATGGCTATAGAAGGGCGGCAAGATGCCAAGAATGCTGCTCTGATACTAGGTGATAGAACCCTTATAGATTCTAAACTTAGGGTTGATTTCTTTAGGGGATCAGCCTCCTTGGAACTCTTTAGGGGTTCCTCCCTCCAAGTTGCTACTCAAAGGCTACAGAAAATGTTCATCTATTGCTTATGAAAAGAGGAGGAATACATGACTATTTATAGAGCTTCTAAACCCTAACTCCTAATATGACTCCTACTCAAGACTCCTACTTCTAAACAACTCCTAATATGACTCGTACTTAAGACTCCTATTCCTTTATAACTCCTAATTCTTCTATAAGAAATAACCTCCTAACCCTAGCCGGCCTCTTTACCACTTTAATACGGGTCAGCTTAGGTAGGTTTTACATGAATGTCCCTCTCAATTAGGACTCTCCTAGCTAGAGTCCTAACAAAACCTAAACAACCTTCCATTGGAAGAACTAATTGGGTCTTTAATGACCTACGAAATGAACAATGTGGCAAAAAAGGAATTCAAGAACAACCTTCCAAAGAACATGAAGGATTTCAGACTTAGAACATTTGAAGACCACTCGAGCATAAGCTCAAGTGATAGTGAACATGAACTCCTCACTAATAAATTTAAAAAGTTCATGAAACAAAAATTAAAGAATAAAAAAAACGCAACTACTTGCTTTGAACACGAGAAAAGAATACAAATTGGGATGAATCGAGCTCCTCTGAAGATGAGGAGAAAGTCAACAAAGGCGAGGAGGCAAACTATGCCTTAACGGCTTTCGACGATGAGGTAATCAAAATTCTCCTAATTTATTTCAAAATTACATTATGCTTTTCATGATGCATTTTCTTTTCAAAAAAAATATTATTTTTTAATTTAGTTTATAAAATTTATTTTTCTTAAAAATTGCATGTTTAATAATGTTATGAAAATGAAAAAAAAATTAAGAATCATGTTTATCATGTAGTAATTTTGAAAATAATCATGAAAATTGCATGTGATAAAGGAACAAAATGTTAGACTTAAATAATGCTAGATGTTTTAATAATATGATAAAGTGATAATGTGTATCTTGATAATCTTCGTATTTAATTAAAAATACTTTACGAAATCATGCTTGATGAAATAATATAATGAGATCATGCTTAATAAATTTATATTTCGAACTTATGCATGATGATTTTTAAGTAATTTATGGTTTATTGATCTTGATGATTTTTGTAATTATCGAACTCTGCGATCTTTTGAATGTTCTTTTTCGGCGTCAATGAATGATACATGGATTTGGTATAAATGAAAAATGCATGCTTATATAAAATAGTGTAAGTGTCATGCTTGACGATTGTATATTTAATAATGCATATTGATATAATGAAAATATTAAATGTTTTGATACCATGATTGATGATTTTATGTATGAGATTTTAAAATTATACATGATGATTTATAGTGTATTGAAAGTTTCATTTTTAAATGATGATGCTTATTTTCATTTGGAATAAATGAAAAAGGCATGCTTCGATGAATTGAATCAAATAAATTGAAACAACTAAAAAGAGGAAATGTTTCTCCTTGAAGAATTTATTTTTTCCTACTTTATCGATTTTTCATAAAGGAAGATTAATGAATCTATTTATGTCCTTTTTATGAATCTCTTGAAAACGATTTTGATTTGACGATTTGAATTTGAATGAGCTCTATCTTGATTTTTCAAGATTTATAACTAGAGATTTCTTATGCATTAATCAAGATATTATATCATTCTTTCTCCTACGTTTCTTTCTTCCAATTGCTAAAGAGAAAATAAATGATCAAAATGTTGATTTAATGTTGAGTGTTTGGTATCATGAATACTTTATTATCATAAATGAAAATAATGATGAATATTTTGAAAATAAATGTTTGTATCATGTTAGATGATTTTACATTTTGTGCATGATGAGTTATAGTGATGATTGAAATAATGATTGAAATAATATGAATGATGATTTGGAATCATGCATACAATGATGAGTTATATTTTGAAAATATATATGATGATTTGGTATGATGCATGCAATACTTATGCTCTTTATTATGATGATATGATGTGTATCATGAATACTTTAAATGATGAATGCTTGGTATCATGATCAAAATGTTGATAAATGGTTAAAAATTTTAATATTTTAGTATCATGTATGATATGCTCATAATGATAATTGATTAATTTTTCAGTATTATGCATGAAAAATGAAATGTATGGTTTTGAAATTATGCATGTTTTAATTTGAAAATATAATGATGTACAAAAAATATTGATACTTACTTTTGTCATAATTTGAAAATTGATGTAAAAGGTCTTCCCTTCTTTTTGACAATGACAAAGGGGGAGATAAAAGATGCTAGCTCGCACAATTCAAGAAGAAAGCAAAAATTGCACTTCCCAAAAGAGATGAAAGAACTTGCTTCTTGAACATCTCAAATTATTAGCTTCCATGTTGTAAAATAATGTAACATTTTGTTAACTTGTGTTTTTACAAAGGAAGCAAAAATAATCGCAATTCTCAAAAGAGAAGAAACTGCTATCTTGAACATCACCAAGAGTTGCTAGCTTGAAATCTCAAGAAGATGCAAAAATATGCTATCTTGCACATCGCAAAAAAAAGCAAATTTGCAAACTTGCATAACTCTAAATTATTGCTAGCTTGTATATTGCAAAACTTGCTTTCTTTTTCAAACACTTGCTAGCTTGAACATTGCAAAACAAACATGCTGAACTTGCATATCTAGCAAAATTTACAAACTTACAAAACTCAAAATTTTTGCTAGCTTGCATGATTTTAAAACTGGAGATTTATGATGCAATGTATTGAACTTGTATTTCCAAATATTTGATAGGTGGTACTTCTCCTTTCTGTTGATGACAAAGGGGGAGAAGTATGATCATGTTATGCATGATGATGTATTGAAAATATTCACGATGAATATTTGCAAGGACTTGAATTCAGCTTGAATTCAAGATTCTATAAATATGGCATATTAATAGGGGGAGTTTGTTTAGACTCTGTGAGTTAAGGTTAACTCCGTCATCAATTGATTGTTATCATAAAAAAGGGGGAGATTGTTGAATCTCATATTTTGATGATGAAACCAATTGATAATTGTTTATGATTTAATCTGCATTTTGAGTGATGCAGGATGCTTCAATCAGGATGAGACAATTAAAGCAGGAAAAATCATGTTGGGCTAGAGGAGAACATGTCAGAAGATTGGACGTCGAGCCGGAGGATCGGTCGATGTATCAACAAAAGGCTTTAGGCCATAGATTCGGGTATCAAGCCAAGAAGAGTGGATATTACGCTAAGGATATCGGAGTTGCGGAGTCAATTGGCCGATTGGGCAATAAGCCGCAATAGAGGACGATGTGCCGAAGAATCGGACGAAGCATCGAGGGACCAATGACATGCCAAACAACATTATTAATGCTTAGAATTAATTATCTAGATTGAAGTATATTTTTACATGTGTAGGATTAACTATGATAGCAAGGCATGAAGCAAAATGAAGTCTTGGAGTCAATGACGCGACTTCGTTGGGAGTTCGAGAGTTCGTCGGATGTCCGGACGTTCATCAGATGTTATGGCGGAACCAGCCGAGAAGCCTCGGAGCTCGCTAGAGAAGCTCATCGGAACTCGCCAAGAAGATCGTCGTGAAGTCCAAGAGCTTGTCGGGAGTCCGTTGGAACATTGCCGAGAGATCGTCGGAAGTTCGTCGGAAGCTCACCAGAAGAATAGACTTATAGACTTATTTAGCTCAGATTATGTCTTAGATTTCATAGTTAGCACGTAATTGGGTTTAGATTTGGGCCAACCCAATTAGGGGCTAGCTAGGCCCATGTAAGGACTGTGTTAGGCCCGATGATAGGCCCAAATAGTGCCCCAAGAAGTCTCACCATCATGACATAGTCATCAAAACTATGTCAGGCGATGGTACCGCTAGTTTGGGTGATTGTCCCACCCCTAGTAGGGTGCCAAGCAGTGGTACCGCCAGTCTGGGCGGTGGTACAACCCAACATACCACCCTAGGCGGTGGTACCTGTTGGGAAATCATTAGGGGCGACATCATATGCGCAGCGGAAGAACAAGAAAAACAAAATCCCCGATTCCCAAAGAGATGTTCGTCGTCGTGCAAAGATTGGTACGCAAAAATCCACGAAACATAAAACTGCGTATAGAGTAGATTGTGTTACCTAGGGAGATCGTATATCCCTTTTTCCTTGCAGATCCTTAGGAGAGGGTGAAGGAGGTCAAGCGTCCTCCTCTCTAGCGGTGATCCACACAGCAGGGTTGTGACGACGCTCCTCAAAACTCCAGACCTACTCTGAGGTGGAGATGGAGAGGAGAAAAGGAAAAGGCAAACAAAAGCTCTTTAACCCATGGGGCTCTGAATCCCACCTATTTATAGAGGTCCCCTGTCAAACCCTAATAGGTCCTCCCCTAGTGGGTATTGGATCTACATCCAATAAGACAAGGGCTCCGTCGGATATCTCATATCCGAACCTCTATTCATCGCAATGTCTACCATATGTGTGTGACCCTCTAGGCCCAATATCGAGCTGGCCATGAGTCATACCTGTCAGAACTCCTTCTAACTCAATGAATTATTATCTCTATAATAATTCACTCGACTCATCGACTACGGATGTACTAGGCCACTACGCCGTAGTCCCCAAACGATACAAGGTAATCCAATCCATTGGACCTGTTTGTCCTCAGTTACCGTGTACCTATAGTCCCTCATCCATCTAACATACTAGACACCGTATATCGAGCATGGTGTTGTCAGACCCACACGGTTTCTACTCGAGTCTCGCTCTAATCGGATTCTCCCGGAGAACTCTTTCTCTCTCAACCCGAATGACCCTGGCCAGGGATTTGTCTAAGCAAGAACACATGTGATATTCCTCTCATGACGCCGAGAGTGGATGATCCTCTATCGACACTCAATAGCAATCGTAAGGTCGACTACCACTCCCAATGACCAATTGTACTAGATCTGGGACAGCCAAACCTATAAGTCTGGTATCAAAGAGTGGAGCACTCATACAGAACATCCTTGGTGTCTCAAGTCTATGGACCATATACACCACAAGGACTACGGAATCGCTGTCTGATAATAAGGCATCATCAACCATCCAGCATTCCGTAAGCGTATCAATCAGTGAACTCATTCTCTAATGAGCACCTGAACTGTATCCCTAGTGTCCCTACACAAGCAACTATGAGACCAGCTGCAACCATCATATGGACGGGTATACAGCACACCAGTCTGTCCGGTTATCACGATATCCCTCTCGAGTAACCTATGACCGGGATTATTTAGGATATGTGTTTAAAGGTGAATCGATCTCACTATCGTGATCTCATCACGATCTGATTCCCATTGAACAAATCCAAGGACATCACAATGTATGCATTTATATAAAGTGATATATGCCAAAATATAATAAGCAAAATGATTCTATATTAAGTCACGAGTGCCATCACTCACGTGATTGGCTTGTTGGGCTCCTATGACTAGCAATCTCCCACTTGACCTAAAGCCAATCACCTATGTGTCTGATCCCCATCAGACCCCTGTGACGCTCAAAACAAATCTGAGACAACGGCTTTATTAGTGGATCTGCAATGTTATCTTCGGATGGAACTCTTTCCACTACTACATCTCCTCGGGTCATAATCTCTCTGATAAGGTGGAACCTCCTCAAAACATGCTTAGATTTCTGATGAGACCTAGGTTCCTTTGCTTGAGCAATCACCCCATTGTTGTCGTAATATAGGGAGATCGGCTCTTCGCTACCCGACACGACTCCTAAATCTGTGATGAACTTCTTCACCCAAACTCTCTCCTTTGCTGCATCTGATGTAGCAATGTACTCCGCCTCTGTGGTCGAGTCAGTAGTGGTATCTTGCTTGGAACTCTTCCAGCACACTGCTCCTCCATTCAAGGTGTACACATACCTTGAATTTGACTTGCTATCATCGACATCAGACTGAAAACTTGAGTCAGTGTAGCCTTTAACCTTAAGGCTATTATCTCCATATGCTAGTAAAAGATCATTAGTCCTTCTCAAGTACTTAAGGATACACTTTATTGCTTTCCAATGCTCCAAGCCTGGATCCGCCTGTTACCTGCTCGTGACACTCAGAGCATGTGCTATATCAGGCCTAGTACATAGCATGGCATACATGATAGACCCTATTGCTGAGGCATAAGGTATCATATCCATGTTCGCCCTTTCTTCTGGAGTCTTTGGGGAGATACTCGTAGAAAGCGATATCCCATGTCTCATCGGTATGAGACCTCTCTTGGAATTTTCCATGCTAAACCTTTTGACAATGGTTTCTATGTAACTGGACTGGGACAAACCAAGCATCCTCTTGGATCTATCTCTATAGATTCTAATCCCCAAAATATAGGATGCTTCCCCTAAAGTCCTTCATGGAGAAGTGTCTAGATAATCAAGCCTTTACTGTGGATAGCATTCCTACGTCATTCCCAACGATCAGGATGTCATCCACATATAACACCAAAAAGGTGATAGCACTCCCACTTACCTTTTTGTATACACAAGGCTCATCTTCGTTCTTAACGAAGTCATAAGATCTGATTGCCTCATCAAATCTTATGTTCCAACTTCGGGAAGCTTGCTCTAATCCATAAATGGATCTAAGTAACCTACACACCTTATCTGGATAGTTCTTGGACACGTATCCCTCAGGTTGCATCATATACACCTCCTCCTCGAGGTTCCCATTGAGGAATGCGATTTTCACATCCATCTGCCAAATCTCATAATCATAGGGTGCTGCAATAGCTAATAGAATTATGATGGATTTTAGCATTGCTACGGGTGAGAAGGTTTTGTCATAGTCAACACCTTGCCTTTGACGATACACCTAGCCTTGCTTTATAGGTCTCTACCTTTCTATCTACTCCGAACTTTTTCTTAAAGATCCACTTGCAACCGATGGTTACAATACCTTCGGGCACATCAACTAGGTTCCAAACCTTATTGGAGTACATAGAATCCATCTTAGAATTCATGGCTTCTTGCCACTTCCCGGAGTCTATACTCATAATAGCCTCCTCGTAGGTCTGAGGATCAATATCCTCTGCATCCTCTCCTCTAATATGTCCCACATATCTCTCAGGAGGATGGGATACTCTATCAGATCTGCGTAAAGTTGAAACTTGTGTATTAGGTACCTGAACAGACTCGGGCTATAGAGTGCTGCTTGAGCTTGGTTCTCTAACCTCGCTCAATTCTATCATTCTCCCACTATCTCCACCAAAATGTGTTCCTTCTCAAGGAACACTGCTCTCTTAGCTACAAAGACCTTTTGGTCCTCGAGATGATAGAAATAATACCCACAAGTTTCCTTAGGGTATCCCACAAATTTGCATCGCTCTGTCCTTGATTCTAACTTATCGGGGTTGTGTCTTTTAACATTTACTGGGCAGCCCCAAATCTTAACAACCTTAAGATCAGGCTTCTTCCCTTTCCATATCTCATATGGTGTAGACACTACCGACTTAGTTGGAACTTTGTTCAGAAGGTAAGCTGCGGTTTCTAGGGCATATCCCCAGAATGAGATGGGTAGGTCAGCGAAACTCATCATGGACCGTACCATATCTAATAATGTACGATTTCTCCTTTCAGAGACTCCATTGAGCTGAGGTGTATAAGGAGGTGTCCATTGGGATAATATACCATGGTCCTTGAGGAACTGAGTGAACTCTGTACTTAAGTACTCACCTCCTCGATCTGATCGAAGAGTTTTGATACTCTTTCCAGTATGGTTTTCCACCTCATTCTTATACTCTCTGAATTTCTCAAAGGCCTCGGACTTATACTTCATTAAGTACACATATCCATACCTTGAGAAATCATCAGTAAATGTAATAAAGTAGGAGTAATCTCCAATGGCATTAGTTGACATGGGTCCACATACATCACTATGTATGAGTTCCAACAACTCAGTGGCTCTCTCTCAAGTTCCACTAAATGGAGAGTTGGTCAGTTTTTCATAAATGCAAGGATCACAAGTTACATATGTCACATAGTCGAATGGATCTAGATATCCATCATTTAGCAACTTTTGAATCCTTCTTTCATGGATGTGACCTAGCCTACAATGCCACAGGTATGCACTGTTCAACTCATCTCGTTTCCTTTTGGACACATTTACATTCATGATAAGTGGAGTGGTGTCTAATATAAATAAACCATTATGCAATGTTCCTTTCATGATGATCTTATCATCTAATAATATCGAACAACCATTGTTCTCAAAAACAAATTTATATCCACTAACTATTAAACATGAAATGGAGATAATATTTTTGATAATAGAAGAAACAAAATAACATACATCTAATGCAATAAAAGCTCCACTAGGCAGATGTAGGGTGACCTCGCCAACAGCTACTACAACAACTTTTGCTCCATTACCCATCTTGAGGTCCATCTCGCCTCTCTCTAGTCTCCTAGGCATTGCCAGAACCTGCAACGAATTACATATATGATAAGCACTACCGGTATCCAATACCCATATGTTATCATAAGAGTCTGACAAATGGAGACTGATCATGAATGTACCTAAAGCTTCATCAAGCTTTTGTTTCGCCCTTTCTGCAAGGTACTCTTTGCAGTTTCTCTTTTAGTGCCCATCTTTACCACAGTGGAAGCACTGGCCTTTGTCCTTTGCTGGGTCTTTCTTAGCAACCTTTGCTTTGCCTGGTTTGACCTTGCCCTTTGCCTTCTTAAGGGACCTTTCTGCTTTCCTTTTCCTTTTGGTCTCACCAGTGTAGAGAAATGACTTCTCTTTCTTGATAGTACTCTCTGCCTCCCTCAACATATTGAGAAGCTCTAGGAGAGTCACTTCATGCTTGTTCATATTAAAATTCATTATGGATTGTGAAAAGGAATCTGGTAGGGACTGAAGCACAATGTCCACACACAAGTTATCCTCTAGGACCATTCCTAGACCTGTGAGTTTCGCTATCCACTCAATGGTTCTGAACTGGTGTCCCCTCAGTCATCCTAGCGCGGAAGAGGCTCTTAGATATCTCATATCGCTGAGTCCTTCCCTATTCCTCAAACAATTTGCGGATATGTAGGAGAATGGATCTGGCATCCATCTTTTCATGTTGTCTCTATAACTCAGGAGTCATAGAGCCCAACATATAGCACTGAGCAAGAGTGGAGTCATCAATGTACTTCACGTAGCAAGTGATCTCATCCTTGTTTGCCCCTTGTTCGGGCACAGGCATCACTGTATCAAGGACGCACATGATTTTCTCCGCTGTGATAACAATTCTCAAGTTACGGAGCTAATCCGTATAATTTGGACCAGTGAGATGGTTGACATCAAGTATGCCACGTAAGGGATTTGAAAGCGACATTTTTCTGAAAATAAAGATGCAGCAGAAATGAATAATATGCAGATTTTGTAAGAAATAACCTATCAAGATATGGACTTCTATCTTAATTTGCTCCCACTATTTTACTAACGAGTCACGCGACACCCTCAGCACGTGAAACGGAAGTCTTCGGCAGACTTCTAGTGGGGATCAGGATCCAATCAGCGTCTTAGTGTAACCTCGAGGGACTCGACCAATCACACTAAGCCTAAAAGGTAGGAAACTCTTATCGATCACAACTCCTTGTGATTCCCATCCAGTTCGGCCTCCGAATCACCATGGCCTCGAGGGACTCGACCAACCATGATGCTCGGTTAAGTCAACACCTTCGTTACAAGATTAGTCTGATTTGATGATATACCCTCGAGGGACTCGACCAAGTATACCATGCCCTCAAGTCACCGGTGACATCTCTATGTCGTAAGCAAGATAGCGAATCGCGATATAGGTGAGTCTCGAGGGACTCGACCAACTCAACCTACACTGGGAATCGGTTCCTACTTATAACGATGGAAGGCCACGTGGGTCAATCTAATTGTCTCACGTTTACCGACTTAATATTATCGAGAGATGTTTCTATGATTTGGTCTCCTAATATGACATGTCACACATATACATATTTAATACATATCTACATCGCATGCAAATATATATACATATCTAGTATGTGTATAAGCAATTACACCAGATGATCATGGACCACAACCTAATATGATTAGGCTCGAGCCAGTAGGCCTAATCACTCACATCAAGATCTATGTGTGCAACGGTGCATCTCCATGCCCTGTGATCGTCCATTTCGTCCTTGTCAGTTCCGTCGACATCTTGATAAATCTTCATGCATCACGATCATCCGTCTCGTGGGTCCCGCTATCGTATCCACGCTCCCGCTGTGCCTCCTCATGTGATTACAACTTAATCATAGGCACGCAGGCTCGACAAAAAACGAGAAATATAATGGAGGTTCGCAGACCTCAATAATAATAATCACAGGTACACACATC
Source organism: Musa schizocarpa (assembly GCA_900464855.2). Classification (NCBI taxonomy): domain Eukaryota; kingdom Viridiplantae; phylum Streptophyta; class Magnoliopsida; order Zingiberales; family Musaceae; genus Musa; species Musa schizocarpa. The sequence goes on along the minus strand of LS990923.1, from coordinate 23,561,023 downwards.
ACACGATCCATGATCATCCGTCCACACATCATACATCACATGTATAAATAATCATCATCGGACTACTAGATAATAATAATAAAAAAATAATAATCAACTAAACCTTTTAATTAATTAATATTTTCTGAAATCAAGGACATTATAGGGAATTTTTGAATTCATAGGGGTATTTTCATAATTTAGACAAAAGACAGAAATTAGAATTTCTCAAATTCCGAGGGGCAAAACTATCTTTTGCCCAGAAAACCCTAATGCCCTTTCCCCTTTTCGCTACTACGGCCACCGCCACCCTGCCGGCGGCGTCCTGTACGGCGGGGCGAAGGCACTGCCCTCGCCTGCAGGCGGCACGCCCGTTGCCGCCGCTGCCGCTGCGGGTGGGCGGCGCCGCCTCCGTAGGCGGTGCTGTCCCGCTAGGCGACCGCCCCTTAGGGGGGGTTTCGCACGCGGGAGCTGCGGCAGCGGGCGCCGCTGCCCTGCGGCGCCTCTGCCCGTGGGCTGCCAGCCCCACCGGTAGCAAGCCTACTGCAAGCAGGCCCCCGGCCGGCTGCAGCAGACGCAGCCCCTGTGCTGCCCGCCTTCGGTTGCGCTGCACGCACGCAGATCGAGGGCAGCAACGGTTGCTGCCCTTCTTTGTTTGGCGTCAACAATTTTGACATCAAATATCTTCCTAAACACAACACACGCAGTTAAAAAACCAATCATTCGCACGAGCAACCTGACTCTGATACCACTGTTGGGAAATCCTTGGGGGTGACATCATATGCGCAGCGGAAGAACAAGAAAAACAAAATCCCCGATTCCCAAAGAGATGTTCGTCGTCGTGCGAAGATTGGAACGCAAAAATCCGTGAAACATGAAACTGCGTATAGAGTAGATTGTGTTACCTAGGGAGATCGTATATCCTTGTTTCCTTGCAGATCCTTAGGAGAGGGTGAAGGAGGTCAAGCGTCCTCCTCTCTAGCAGTGATCCACACAGCAGTGTTGCGACGACGCTCCTCAAAACTCCAGACCTACTCTGAGGTAGAGATGGAGAGGAGAATAGGAAAAGGCAAACAAAAGCTCTCTAGCCTATGGGGCTCTGAATCCCTCCTATTTATAGAGGTCTCTTGTCAAACCCTAATGGGTCCTCCCCTAGTGGGTATTGGATCTGCATCCAATAAGACAAGGGCTCCGTCGGATATCTCATATCCGAACCTCTATTCATCGCAATGCCTACCATATGTGTGTGACCTCTAGGCCCAATATCGAGCTGGCCGTGAGTTATACCTGTCAGAACTCCTTCTAACTATGAATTATTATCTCTGTAATAATTCACTAGACTCATCGACTACGGACGTACTAGGCCAGTACGCCTTAGTCCCCAGATGATATAGGGGAATCCAATCCATTGGACCTATCTGTCCTCAGTTACCGTGTACTTATAGTCCCTCATCCATCTAATATACCAGAGACCGTATATCGAGCATGGTGTTGTCAGACCCACACGGTTTCTACTCGAGTCTCGCTCTAATCGGATTCTCCCGGAGAACTCTTTCTCTCTCAACCCGAATGACCCTGGCTAGGGATTTGTCTGAGCAAGAACACATGGGATGTTCCTCTCATGACGCCGAGAGTGGATGATCCTCTATCGACACTCAATAGCCCTCGTAAGGTCGACTACCACTCCCAATGACCAGCTGTACTAGATCTGGGACAGCCAAACCTATAAGTCTGGTATCAAAGATTGGAGTACTCATACAGGACATCCTTGGTGTCTCAAGTCTAAGGACCAGATACACCACTAGGACTACGGAATCGCTGTCTGACAATAAGGCATCATCAACCATCCAACATTCCGTAAGCGGATCAATCAGTGAACTCATTCTCCAATGAGCACCTGTACTGTATCCCTAGTGTCCCTACATAAGCAGTTATGAGACCAGCTGCATCCATCATATGGACGGGTATACAGCACACCAGTCTGTCCGGTTATCACGATATCCCTCTCGAGTAACCTATGACCGGGATTATTTAGGATATGTGTTTAAAGGTGAATCGATCTCACTATCATGATCTCATCACGATCCGATTCCCATTGCACAAATTCAAGGACATCACAATGTATGCATTTATATAAAGTGATATATGCCAAAATATAATAAGCAAAAAGATTCTATATTAAGTCACACGTGCCATCACTCACGTGATTGGCTTGCTGGGCACCTATGACTAGCAGTACCGCTAAACTGGGCAGTGGTACCGCCTAGTGTAGTGTCAGTGTCAAACTAACACTAGTTGTGGTACCGCCCAACGCAAGCGGTGGTACCGCCCGTGCCCGGGAAACCCGGGATGAGATGTTTTTATGCTCAAAGTTTGAATCAACATGAAGCCTATAAATACCTCTCTCATCCTTGGTTAAAAGACACAAGCACAGAGAGTTTAAAAGTAGAAAAACGTTGTAGAAATCTCTTATGAGAATCCTCCCCTAGTCTAAGTATTAGAATTCTGTAAGAGGGGAGTGAGTGCTTGTAAGGGTTGTCTCCTAAACCCGATAAAAGGAGAAGAGGGGTATAAGAAGGAGGTTGATCTTCGCATATAAAGGAAGATCGATAGTGAATGTTGGTGGCCTCGACAGAAGAGGAATCGGTGAAGTGGATGTAGTCACGATAACTGAACCACTCTAAAATCTGGTTTGCATTTTATTCTTGCCATTTACCTTACTACAAACTGCCTTCAATACTTTTACGAACACGCTTTCAAGTTAAGTTTCCAAGTTCGATTTTCAACATATGAAGAGATTTTTCGGAACCGACGTTTTACTGCTGCACTAATTCACCCCCCCCCCCCCTCTTAGTGTCGACCCCACTCTTGATCCTAACAAAATTCATGGATCAAAGCCTTCTACCGACATGTTGACCGATCCTCTGGCCCGACGTCTAATCTTCTGATATGTTTGCTCCAGCCCAACATATGATTCCTCCTGCTTTAATCGATTTACCTTTTCTAATCGAAGCTAGTCTTGCGTCACTTAAACACACATTAAATCATAAACACTATCAATTGATTTCATCATCAAAATATGAGATTCAATAGTCCAATGGAAGGGAATAATACTATATTGTAAATATTTTTCCTTTATATCAATTTCCAAACATATTAAAAATTAATATAAAAAATCATGAAGGATCAAGTCATGATTTATTTTGATAAGTCTCTTCTTTTTTAAATAGCGAAAAGAAATCTTAGGAGATCAAATATTAGGCACTCTTTAAAGGAATTCTTAAGTCATCAATTTTGAGAAATCAAGAGAAAAATTATGATTCGTAAATATTCTCTTTAACAAAAGGAAAAGTAGGAGAACGAGGATCTTGATTTATAAAAAAATCTCAAGTTTCTAATTTCAAGAATTCACAAATTTGATATAGATAAAACTTATTTAAATTCAAATCATCAAAATCACTTTCATAGTTCAAGAGATTAAAAAAATTGTAATATACATGGATTGAAAAACCTGATAAGTTTTAGAAATAAAGATATTTTCAAATGAGATGCATTCCCCCTTTTTTAATTTTAATTTCAGCGATTGATTTCAAATAAGCACATCCTTGTTTTCTATGCCAAATTCATGCATCATTAATTAAAATAAAAAATCATTAAAAAAAATCAAGATCAATAAGCCATAAATCACAAAATTCATCATGATCAAAAGTGTAACACATAATTCCAAAACATAAGATTCAAATCATCATTATTTCAAATCCTCACGCATAATATAAAATCATCAAGTATGATACCAAACCTTTCAACATGTTCATTACATCATTACAACATCAAGCATGATTTCATTGAATATAAAGCATATTTAATTAAAATTATTTTGCAACCAATAGTTCTAATTCTAATTATCTTTGCTTTATTGTTTTGACTAGTGAGCTTTGTGAAATGTTTTGGATCTCCGATCATAAGTCTTGAGCACCCACTATCAAAATTTTATTTTTTCCCCTAGCTTTCGATTGTAGAGATATCTACAAAAAAGATGGGTTTCCTTTAGGTAGTCATTTGACTTTGAGTCCCTCATGGTTAGATCTATCTATCTTGATTTTTGGCATAGAGTCATTTATGGTTTCTTTAGGAAATCAAACTAATTTATGCAAGACATACTTCTTGAATGGAAATTTATATGCAAAGTGTCCACACCTACCATACAAATTATATTTGTTTTCAAGGGAAATATGTAATATGGGTCCTTTAACAAATAAAGTCGATTTTCATTGAGTGTTTTTACTCACAAAATCAATTCCTACTTTACTATATATATGATCGTTATTGGCAAGAATCATGTTTAATGATTTGCTACCAATTTCAAAATTTTCTAACGTTTATTTTAGTAATATATTTTCATTCTTAACTAAGTCAAACTCTTCACATTTAGTGCAAGGAGCTAACATACTATCATCATGCTCATTTCTTAATTTATCAAATTCACTAACAAGAGAATCATACTCCTTTTTTAATAACTTGTATTTTTTACTAACTAACTTACATTCATCAAATAAATCATGGAAAGCATTTAGTAACTCATTGTAAGGAAAATACATTTCAGTTGAGTTGTTTACCTCATTGTTGAGAGCCATTAAAGCATAGTTTGCCACCTCGCCTTTATTGGTTTGCTCCTCATCTTCGGATGTACTTGATTCGTCTCATGTCATCTTGAATACTTTCTTCTTCTTTAGGAGCTTCTTCGAAATATAACAAGTTGTTGTGTCATTTTTAAGTTCATTTTTAGAATTAGTCATTTTCATGAACTTTTTAAGTTTATTTGTCAAAAGTTCTATGTCATCATCACTTGAGCTTTCGCTCGAGTGGTCTTCTATTGTTCGAAGTGTCAAATCCTTCCTATTATTTGGAAGGTTGTTCTCATATTCATCAAGTTTATCATGTGCCTTGCATGTCATTTCATAGGTCATCAAAGATTTGATAAGTTCTTTAAGAGCAAAGTTGTTCAGGTCCTTTGCTTCTTGTATTGTCATCAATCCCAACTTTTCAAAAGGGATCTTAGTATTTTATTAGCAAGTTCAATATTAGAGAAACCTTTAGCAAGTGCTTTCAAACCATTGAGGATATCCATAAAATGGGTGTACATCCTCCAATGGTTTCGCATGGTTTCATTCGAAATAACTTAAAATTATACACCAAAAGATTAATTTTTGACTCTTTAACCCTATTTGTGCCTTCGTGGGTGACTTCGAGTTTGTGTCAAATCTCATGCGCAGTTTCACATATAGAAGCCTGATTAAATTTGTTTTTATCAAGATCACAAAATAAAGCGTTCATCGCTTTAACATTTAAGAAGAAAGTCTTCTTTTCCAAATCATTTAATTCATTTATTAGTTAGGTAGACTTCTCAAACCTGCTTTCAATAATGTTCCACAATTCAAAATCTATAGAAAGCAAGAAATTTCTTATCCTATTTTTCCAATAAGTGTAGTCCATCCCATTGAACATAGGAGGATGAGTGATAGAAAGTTCCTCTTGATTGCCGGCAAAAGCAATCTCTCTTAGCTTTTTAACCAAATAGAGAGTAAACTCGCTTTGATACCAACTATTAGGACCAAGTCGGCACTTGGGGGTGAATTAGTGTTTTCATAAAAGTTACGTTGATTCAAAAATCTCATTCGATAAAATTATATCGGAAAGACATTTAAACTTAAAACATTTGCAAGAGTAGCAATAAGCAGGCAAAGCAGTTACAAAATAAGTAAGCATGCAGAGAAAGGGAGGCACACTAATTTTATAGTGGTTCGGTTGTTGTAACCTACATCCACTCTTGATTCCTCTTCACTTGGGGCCACCAGCTTCCACTACCAATCTTCTTTCCAACGGGCGAAGATCAACTACCCTTACAACTCGTTTTCCTTTGTTGAATCTCGTATTTTAATGATGAAACTACTTGATATATGTTTATGATTTAATCTGCGTTTTGAGTGACGCAGGGTGCTTCGATCAGGATGAGACAATTAAAGCAGGAACATCATGTTGTGCCGAAGGAACATGTCAGAAGATTAGACGTCGGGCCGGTGGATCGGTCGACGTATCGACAGAAGGCTTCGGGCCATGGACTCGGGCATCGGGCCAAGAAGAGCGGGTATTGTGCCAAGGATATCGGAGTTGTAGAGTCAACTGGCCGATTGGGCAATAGGCTGCAGGAGAGGACGATACGCCGAAGAATCGGACGAAGCATCGAGGGACCAATGACGTGCCGGACAACTTGGTTAAATTGCTTAGGATTAATTATCTCGATCGAAGTTTTGTTTTAATTGTGCAGGATTAACTATGATAACGATGAAGACATAAAAGCGAAAACAAAGTGTCGGAGTCAAGCGCCAAGATTTGTTGCGAAGTTCGAGAGTTCGACGAAGTCCGGTTCGTCGAATGCTACCGTGAGCTCGCCGAGAAAGATCGAGCTTGCCAAAAAAGCTCATTGGAACTCGCTAAGATCAAATCGCGGAAGTCTAGGAGCTTGCCGGGAGTCCGAGAATGGTTTCGAGAGTTCATCTAAGACCGTAGGAAGTTTGCCTAAGCTCACCGAAGAAGTCTTGACTTATGGACTTTGTAATAGCTTAGAAAATGTCTTTAAATTCATAGTTAGCACATTAATTAGGGTTAGGATTAGGTGTTAATCCTATAACCCAAGTAGGGGCAATTAGGCTCAAAATCGGACTGGTTTGGGCCAAGTTTGGAGCCAAACCAAGTGAGCTGAAATAGTAAAAGATGTGGCACCGCCGTGGTTGGAGGTAGCACCATGGGGCTATGTCTTCCAGCCGAGACTGGGCGGTGCAACCGCCCCAAACCAAGAGGTGCAACTGCTTAGGGCTCGATCTCCGAAGAGATCTGGCGGTGCAACCTCCTCTGTCAGGAGGTAGCACCGCAGAGCTCAAGTTTCGAGCTCTGCCAGGCGGTGCAACCACTCCATGCCAGTGGTGCAACCTTCTGAGCTCGGCCTTCGAGCTCGGCAGAGAGGTGCAACCGCCCGACGACAGAGGTGGCACCGCCCCGGAGGCTCGATCTTGAGCTCTGCTAGGCGGTGCAACCTCTCCAGTCAGGAGGTGCAACCGCCTGATCCCGGAATTTCGGGATTTGATCGTTTTGAGCTCCAAATTTGAACTGGGTTGGGGCCTATAAATACCCCACCCATTCAGCACTGAAAAGATACAGATCCACACCGAATTCTTGATCTTTTCTGTGATTCTAAGGGCTCAAATTTGTGTAAAGTCCAAAAGTTCTCCTCTTTCTGTTCTTCAAGTCTTGAGTTGTAAAGAGAGGAGAGAAACGATCTATAAGGGTTGTCTCCTGAGCCCGTCAAAAGGAGAGAAACTGTAAAAGGGCAGTTGGCCTTCGCCTATTGAAGGAAGGCCTCTAGTTGACGTTGGTGACCTCATCGGTGGAGGAAGCCAAAAGTGGAGTAGGTCAAGACTGACCGAACCACTCTAAATCTCTGGTTTGCTTTTATTTTGAGCATTTTATCATTACTGCAAACCTCCTACATAGCTACTGCTCTCTGCGCTTTTACGAACAGGTTTCTAAGTTATAATCTTTCCGAATCTGCATTCAGACGTAAAACGGTGTTTTCGTACGATCTTTACATCGCAGCTTACATTTACGTCTTGAGTCTGTTTATAACTGCAAACTGTCTTTTAAGCTTTTTACTTAACGAGTTTCTGTGCAGTTTACGCCACGCCTTGATTCCATTTATAACTGCAAACTGTCTTCTGCGCTTTTACGAACGAGTTTCTTTGCAGTTTACGTTTACGTTTTGATTCCATTCATAACTGCGAACTGTCATCTGCGCTTAGACGTACACTGCGTTTAGATGTAAACCGTGCTTAGACACAAACTGTGTTTAGACGTAAACTGTGCTTAGACGTAAACTGTGTTTGGACGCAAACTGCGTTTAGACGTAAACTGCGCTCAGACGCAAACTGTGTTTAGACGCAAACTGCGCTCAGACGCAAACTGTGTTTAGACGCAAACTGTGTTTAGACGCAAACTGCGCTTAGACGCAAACTGTGTTTAGACGCAAACTGTGTTTAGACGCAAACTGCGCTTAGATGCAAACTGCGCTTAGACGCAATCTGCATTTAGACGCAAACTGCATTTAGACACAAAACTGCATTTAGATGCAAACTGCGTAAACTGCACTTAGATACAAACTGTGAATCGGCTTTTGCATCATAATAGATTTTATCGAACGAACGCACCTTTCGGTTTTAATTGCTGTAAGATTTCCGCTGCACTAATTCACCCCCCCCCACTCTTAGTGCTCTTGATCCTAACAATTGGTATCAGAGCAGGGTATTTCTCATTTTGGATTTACACCCGAGAGAAATGGCTCTTCAAGAGGGCTTTTCGGTCTTTCGTCCACCGTTCTTTAACGGATTGGACTACACTTATTGGAAAACTCGAATGAGAGTTTTTTTTTATTTCTCTAAATCTGGATTTATGGAATATCGTTGAAAACGGTTTTCAACTTCCCTCTAAACCGATGAACGAATGGTCGGATTTAGAGAAGAAGTATTTTTCTTTAAACGCAAAGGCTATGAATGCCTTATTTTGCGCTTTGGACAAAAATGAGTTCAATCGGGTTTCTTTGTGCAAAACGGCTTTTCGATATCTAGCGACTCTTGAAATCACGCATCTAGGAACTAGTAGAGTCAAAGACTTCGAAAGTTAATATTTTACTGCATGATTTCGAGCTTTTTCATATGAAACCAAGCGAAACCGTTGTTGACATGTACACCTGTTTTACGGATGTCGTCAATGGTTTAAAATCGCTTGGTAAAAGCTTTTCGGATTTTAAACTCGTTAACAAAGTTTTGTGCTCACTTTCTAAAACTTGGGATTCAAAAGTAACTGCTATTCAAGAATCGAAAAACTTGAACTAATTTCCACTTGAAGAACTAATTGGTTCATTGATGACATATGAAATGGTGCACAATGCACATGATGAACATGTTGAACACAATCACCTTCCAAAGAACAGGAAGGATTTGGAACTCTGGACAAATGAATGCCACTTGAGCGATGACTCAAGTGATGAGGACAATGATGAACAAAACAACCTTCCAAAGAACAGGAAGGATTTGGGACATAGAACATTTGAAGACCACTCGAGCATAAGCTCAAGTGATGGTGAACTTAAACTACAAATGAAACGAAAATTAAAAAGCAAAAAGAATGGAACTACTTGCTTTGAATGCAAGAAGAAGAACAAAAATTGGGATGAATCGAGCTCCTCCGAAGACGAGGAGAAAATCAACAAAGGCGAGGTGGCAAACTACGCCTTTACGCCTTTCGACGCTGAGGTAATCAAAATGCCTTTAATTTACTTTGAAATTACATGATGCTTTTCATAAAGCATTTTTTTTTTAATTTTCTTGAAAATTGCATGTTTAATAATCTTATAATGAAAATACAAACAATTAGGAATCATGCTTATCATTCTAGTAATTTTGAAAATAATCATGAAAATTGCATGTTTATGATAAACAAAATGATTTTGATTAAAAATACCTTATGAAATCATGCTATATGTGGTTGAGAAGTAATAATGTGTATCATGTTAATTTCCATTGTTATTTCTCGATGAAATCATGAATCTATTTATAAATTTTGTGAGCCATAAAAATGATTTTGATAATTTAAAATTGAAATAAGTTTTATCAAAATCATGATCTTGATTTATCAAATTGAATGAATTGAAAATGAATAATGAATTTTCTCTTGAATGATTGTGACTTGTATTCCTTGTATTCATGATATGATTTTTTATGCAATTCTTTTGTACTCATGAAATATTTATCTCATCACCCAATTATTCCTTTTCAATACTCCTCAAGTGATGATATGAATGCATGAGATATTCATGAATTTATTTTGATGTATGCAAATGAGAAGTTTCGATCATGCATGGTAGGATGCAATGTGACAAATTAATATCATGATGATTTAAAATATTTATGATTTGGAATGATGCACATGTTTTTTTTTTATGTGTATCATGAATGCTTTAAATGATAAATGTTTGGAATCATGATTAAAATGAAGTGATAAATACTGATTCAATGTTCGGTATCATGAATACTTCATTATCATACATTAAAATAGTGATAAATATTTTAAAAATAAATGATTGTATCATGTTAGATGATTTTATATATTGTGCATGATAAGCTATAAGTGGTGATTGAAACAATGATTGAAATAATATGAATGATGATTTGGAATCATGCATATAATAATGAGTTTATTTGTTTTGAAAATGTGCATGTTTTAATTTGAAAATATAATGATGCACAAATAAGATTGATACTAACCTTTGTCATGATTTAAAAATTGATGTAAAGGGTTTTTCCCTTCTTTTTGACAATGACAAAAGGGGAGATAGCTAGCTTGCACAATTCAAGAAGAAAGCAAAAATTGCACTTCTCAAAAGAGAAGAAATTGCTATCTTGAACATCACTAAGAAGTGCTATCTTGCAGATCTCAAGACACACAAATGCAATCATGCAAAATTTGTAATTTTGCACATCATTAAAATTTATGATGCTTTGGTGATTATGCATGTTCTAAAATGTTATAAAATTCACTAGCTTGCATGATGTAGAACTTAGCTATATTGAACATCACCAAGGAATGCTATCTTGCCTATCTCAAGAAGCAAAAAAGTTAACTTGCACATCTAGCAAAACTTATATTTCAAGAAGCAAGAGTTGCTTTCTTGAACATCTCAAAATTGCTAGCTTATGGGCCTTATAATTTAGAAATTTTTTTGCTAGCTTGTATATGGTAAACTTGCTATCATACTACCATGATGATGAGCATGTCTTATCTTTATGATTGTATTTGAAAAACTATGGCAAAAAATACGTCCCAATGATTGAACGTGTTAAAATTATTTTTCGAACCTTCTTGATTGAATGATTGAATCACTTGATTGGCATAATGATTTTACACAATTACATGTTGAAAATTATGTGCTTGAATACAAAACTTCCATGGTAACAAGTATGCTTTACCTTCATGATTGTAATTGAATATCTATAGCAAAACCTTGTCCTAATGGAAGAAAGAGTCAAATTTCATTTTTCGGATTCTCTTGAATCTAACATATCAAGTTCACTCTCTTCCAAACTTAACAAGCATATGTCATATCAAGTTTAGTTCATATCATTGATTTTTGACATATGTAATTAACTAGCAAATACATCTCTCATACACACATCATGTGAAAAATAATTTTTGAGAAATGGATTTGATGAATATGGATGAAAGTGTTTTTACTTGCAAGGATTTATTTCACATACATAACAACAAGCACTTATGCTTAAAATTTACTTATATCGTTCTCCGTTTTGTTGATGACAAAGGGGGAGAAATATATGAATTGATGCTATGAACACTGATGCTATGCTTGCATCATCAAGAGATATATGAATTGATATGATTGCCATATTTGCAATGCTTGCATCATTAAGAGATATATGAATTGATGCTATGATTGCCAAACTTGCATTATGCCATATTTGCATCATGCGTTAAGATATCAAGAACTTGCATCGTAATTTTACGCGTTGATATCTTACCATGTGATGAAATGCTACAATTGATAAACACTTGAAATGTTTGCGTTATGATATCAAAAGCTTACATCACAATTTTTCATGTTGATATTTCATATTAGCAAACTTGCATGATGATAAAACTTGATATTATGATTTTCATGCAATGAGTTGAACCAATATCACACACACTTGATTGTGGTACTTCTCAATTTTGTTGATGACAAAGGGGGAGAAGTATGTTGATGACATGACATGTGATGCATAAGTTTATGCATATGTTCATGTTGACGTGTTGCAAGTATTCATGATGAATATTGCAATGACTTGAATTCAGTTTGAATTCAAGGTTCTATCAATATGGCATATTGATAGGGGGAGTTTGTTTAAACTCCGGGGGTTAAGTTTAACTCCGTCATCAAGTGGTTGTCATCATCAAAAAGGGGGAGATTGTTGAATCTCGTATTTTGATGATGAAACTACTTGATATATGTTTATGATTTAATCTGCGTTTTGAGTGACGTAGGGTGCTTCGATCAGGATGAGACAATTAAAGCAGGAACATCATGTTGTGCCGAAGGAACATGTCGAAGATTGGGCGTCGGGCGGTGGATCGGTCGACGATCGATGAAGGCTTCGCCGTGGACTCGCATCGGGCCAAGAAGAGCGGGTATTGTGCCAAGGATATCGGAGTTGCAGAGTCAACTGGCCGATTGGGCAATAGGCTGCAGGGAGAGGACGATCGCCAAGAATCGGACGGCGTCGAGGGACCAATGACATGCCGGACAACTTGGTTAAATTGTTTAGGATTAATTGTCTCGATCGAAGTTTTGTTTTAATTGTGCAGGATTAACTATGATAACGATGAAGACATAAAAAGCGAAACAAAGTGTCGGAGTCAAGCCGCCGAAGGATTTGTTGCGAGTGTTCGAGAGTTCGATGGAAGTCCGAAGGTTAAATTCGGGAATGCTACCAGAGCTTCGCCGAGAAAGATCGGAGCTTGCGAAGAAGCTCATTGGAACTTCGCTAAGATCAAATCGTGAAGTCTAGGAGCTTGCCGGGAGTCCGCAGAATGGTTTCCGAGAGTTCATCGGAAGATCGCCGGAAGTTTGCCGAAAGCTCGCCATAAGAAGTCTTGACTTTGCGGAATTTGTAATAGCTTAGAAAATGTCTTTAAATTCATAGTTAGCACGTTAATTAGAGTTAGGATTAGGTGTTAATCCTATAACCCAAGTAGGGGCCAATTAGGCTCAAGTTCGGACTGGTTTGGGCCAAGTTTGGAGCCAAACCAAGTGAGCTGAAATAGTAAAAGAGGTGGCACCGCTAGGGTTGGAGGTAGCACCGCCCAGGCTATGTCTCCCAGCGAGACTGGGCGGTGCAACCGCCCCAGCCAACAGGTGCAACCACCCAGGGCTCGGGCTCCGAAGGAGGCCAGGGCGGTGCAACCTCCTCCTTCGTCAGAGGTAGCACGCCCAGAGCTCAAGTTTCGAGCTCGCCAGGCGGTGTAAACCTCTCCGGTCGGCCGGTGCAACCGCCTGAGCTCGGTCTTCGAGCTCTGGCAGAGGTGCAACCGCCCCTGACAGAGGTGGCACCGCCAGAGGCTCGATCTTCGAGCTCGCCAAAGCGGTGCAACCTCGTCAGTCAAGAGGTGAAACCGCCTGATCCTGGAATTCCGGGATTTGATCGTTTTGAGCTCCAAATTTGAACTGGGTTGGGGCCTATAAATACCCCACCCATTCAGCACTGAAAAGATACAGATCCACACCGAATTCTTGATCTTTTCTATGATTTTAAGAGCTCAAATTTGTGTAAAGTCCAAAAGTTCTCCTCTTTCTGTTCTTCAAGTCTTGAGTTGTAAAGAGAGGAGAGAAAGGATCTGTAAGGGTTGTCTCCTAAGCCCGTCAAAAGGAGAGAAACTGTAAAAGGGCAGTTGGCCTTCGCCTATTGAAGGAAGGCCTCTAGTTGACGTCGGTGACCTCATCGGTGGAGGAAACCAAAAGTGGAGTAGGTCAAGACTGACCGAACCACTCTAAATCTCTGGTTTGCTTTTATTTTGAGCATTTTATCATTACTGCAAACCTCCTACATAGCTACTGCTCTCTGCGCTTTTACGAACAAGTTTCTAAGTTCTAATCTTTCCGAATCTACATTCAGACGTAAAATGGTGTTTTCGTACGATCTTTACATCGCAGCTTACATTTACGTCTTGAGTCTGTTTATAACTGTAAACTGTCTTTTGCGCTTTTACGAACGAGTTTCTGTGCAGTTTACGTGTACGTCTTGATTCTATTTATAACTGCAAACTGTCTTCTGCGCTTTTACGAACGAGTTTCTTTGCAGTTTACGTTTACGTTTTGATTCCATTCATAACTGCGAACTGTCATCTGCGCTTAGACGTAAACTGCGTTTAGACGTAAACCGTGCTTAGACACATACTGTGTTTAGACGTAAACTGTGCTTTGACATAAACTGTGTTTGGACGCAAACTGCGTTTAGACGTAAACTGCGCTTAGACGCAAACTGTGTTTAGACACAAACTGCGCTCAGATGCAAACTGTGTTTAGACGCAAACTGCGCTCAGACGCAAACTATGTTTAGACGCAAACTGTGTTTAGATGCAAACTGTGCTTAGACGCAAATTGTGTTTAGACGCAAACTGTGTTTAGACGCAAACTGCGCTTAGACGCAATCTGCGCTTAGACGCAAACTGCGCTTAGATGCAAACTGCGCTTAGACGCAATCTGCATTTAGACGCAAACTGCATTTATACACAAAACTGCATTTAGACGCAAACTGCGTAAACTGCACTTAGATACAAACTGTGAATCGGCTTTTGCATCATAATAGATTTTATCAAACGAACACACATTTCGGTTTTAATCTCTGTAAGATTTCCGCTGCACTAATTCACCCCCCCTCCCTCTTAGTGCTCTTGATCCTAACATCCTTTTCACAGGTTCAGGAGAGAACCTTTACACTCCTCTTTTATAAGTGTTCCCTACTTTAGGACTATCACTAAGCTCTTGGAGAAGGGATTCTATACTTAAAA